>OZ024908.1:37097772-37180272 GCA_964017125.1 Flabesymbios commensalis
GAGACAAAGCATACGGTGACTCAATACTTGTTTACTACTTAACACAGGAAGGCATTCAAATGTCATACAGGGCGAAATGGATGGCTTTTTATCATGTTTATGTTTTAACATATAATGTTACAAGCACCCAGCAGACTCAAGGGTCCGGTTGCAGGTTTTTCAAACCGAGACCCCTTCGTCCAACCGGACCGAGGTGTTCCTATTTGGGCTCAATCTAAATTAGTGCTTCAAATATTTGAGCTAAACTACTTATAATCTACCATATAAAAGCTACATATTTTGAATTATTGATTCTGTACGGTTTCTGTTGCATTGACCGTTTAGATGTCAATTTTGACATAATTATTGGTCATTTTGCTTTTTTTTCATTTTTTTAAATGCGGCGGTAAGCAGTTAGATTTTTCGTTTTTCATTATCCCATGTATTTGAAGAACTAGGGGCACTGCATATGATTGTGTTCACCGAGGAAATATATCGGCCGCAGTAGGATTCGAGCCCGCTACCTCCGTGTTGCACGCTAACAATGATCTATCCTGGCGCATATCTACCGTCCCAGCAGCATAAGGGTTTCACATTAACCCTTTCAGCGCTGGGACCGTCTTTAGAAGTCTGAATATGACGTTTTATGCGTCATATTCTGACGTCTAAAGACGGTCTCCGCGCTGAAAGAATTAGAAAAATTATACTGGACGTAGACAAATAACCTGATAACATAGGTATTCAAATGAAGCAGAAAGAGCTGACTAAAGCATTTAAGATGGTTTCAAATTGAAATAAACCCTTTTCTTTGGTGTCCATGGTTTATACAAAAATATTTCAGCGTTGTAAGAGTTAAATCGGAAATAATTGATGTGCTGCTCCATATTTCATGAGACTGATATGCACAATTTATTCGTGACGTATCGCGATGTAGCCTTTCTTTGTAGAACAAGGGCGGGAGCTCTGGTGCAGTGGTTAAAGCTGTCTGCTTGAAAAGTCGGAGATCGCGGGTTCGAACCCCGCTCTGGCATTCAAGTTTCAAAGAACAAAATGTTTCTTCCCCGCACACTCTTTAAAATTCAATATTGTGGGTAGCCTCCGTGACCAAGAGGTAGCATGCTCGTCCTCAGACCGCCAGGCCTCGAATTTCGAATCCTGTGTCTGGAGGGCAGTATCATCTCATTCATCTCACGTCCTCAAGAGGTTCTCCTGGCCCAGTTTAGCCTACAGGTGGCCTATAACCCCATTCGTTTAATTTCATGTAGAACAAAATTCACGAGACCAGTGAAAATACAGATTGCTAGCGGCACCTGGTGAACGGGACAGTAACAAATACAGCTTGCCCCCAAAACATCCCCCGAATAGACATAATTATATCAACTTTACTTAACAGTAGTTTTAGTAGTTTTAGTAGTTTGTGTGGTCAGACTCCAGACTATATAATATCACTGGTTGTACACTATCCTAATAAACGATACTACAACACTCCACTCGACAGATGTCTGACAGTTCATGTGATTCATAGTCTCAGTATCGACCCTTAAAGCGCTGAGTCAAGGAATTTATATTTTCACCCACTTGAAGTTGTGTCTCGCTACCGCGACCCACAACTTCAAGTGGGTGAAAATTTACTTATATCTGTACAATTTGAATCAATATATAAGGCAATCTTGCGAATTGAATGCTCACTTATCTTTCAATTGTTCTTGTTTGAAGAGAGCATAAAAATGATAAAAAAAAAAGCTATTGACGTGCTCAGCACTTAAAAGGTTGATTTCAATTAATAGTCCGATGGTTCAGACATTTACGAGAAAATATTTAACCCTTCAAACCATGACACTCGTTTTAAGCCTTCTTATATAGGCCTAATAGCAGTTTTGATAGAGTCTTTTGAAAGTTAAATATGACTCCGATCAGAAAGATTTCGAACAAATATTTGGTCTCTAATTTGTGACAAATGAAAATAATTTTCACAAGTTGAAGTTGCGGGTCGCGCTAACGCGACACAATTTCAAGTGGGTGAAAATATCAATTATTTAAAAGAATAGTCGGTGTTCGCGCCATGTTCAACTCCTCAAGTTCACAGCGTAAATGAACGGCAAAATGTGATGCGTGATGCGTCAAAGGTCTTTTTGCTGAAGAAGCCAGCCAGTGCGGATCTATTGTGGCTTTTTTACACACAGGGACATGTGGCACCTTATTTATCTAAATTTATCTAAATATAAACATTTCCACATTCATAGCTTCTGCTATACTGTCCCAAATGTTTCCAATTCGGATGTTTTCACTATATATTCTTCTAATGAAGTGTCATATAGTGCTGGGTGTTCCTCAACCAGATTGACCAGCTTCCCCAGATAGGTTACGTATGATCATCAATCACGTTGCGTGGCCTAATAATGTGATTATCACCAAAAAGGAGCACAAACAAGAAAAGAAGACTTCCTGCACGCATGCCCAGTCATTGTGCCTGTAATCAATTAGCCAAATACTCGATAATGTGAAGGCCGTAATTTGCGCGAGTTTAAAAATGACCGAAATTACAGGATTTAAGACTGACTGACTGACTGACTGACTGACTGACTGACTGACTGACTGACTGACTGACTGACTGACTGACTGACTGACTGACTGACTGACTGACTGACTGACTGACTGACTGACTGACTGACTGACTGACTGACTGACTGACTGACTGACTGACTGACTGACTGACTGACTGACTGACTGACTGACTGACTGACTGACTGACTGACTGACTGACTGACTGACTGACTGACTGACTGACTGACTGACTGACTGACTGACTGACTGACTGACTGACTGACTGACTGACTGACTGACTGACTGACTGACTGACTGACTGACTGACTGACTGACTGACTGACTGACTGACTGACTGACTGACTGACTGACTGACTGACTGACTGACTGACTGACTGACTGACTGACTGACTGACTGACTGACTGACTGACTGACTGACTGACTGACTGACTGACTGACTGACTGACTGACTGACTGACTGACTGACTGACTGACTGACTGACTGACTGACTGACTGACTGACTGACTGACTGACTGACTGACTGACTGACTGACTGACTGACTGACTGACTGACTGACTGACTGACTGACTGACTGACTGACTGACTGACTGACTGACTGACTGACTGACTGACTGACTGACTGACTGACTGACTGACTGACTGACTGACTGACTGACTGACTGACTGACTGACTGACTGACTGACTGACTGACTGACTGACTGACTGACTGACTGACTGACTGACTGACTGACTGACTGACTGACTGACTGACTGACTGACTGACTGACTGACTGACTGACTGACTGACTGACTGACTGACTGACTGACTGACTGACTGACTGACTGACTGACTGACTGACTGACTGACTGACTGACTGACTGACTGACTGACTGACTGACTGACTGACTGACTGACTGACTGACTTATTAGGTTGATAATATAAGTTCTGATACTGTATCAGAATAGTGCTCATCGGTTGCTTGGTAATGTATGTTCTGTAGGCTCGTTGTTTGTTTGTTTGTTTGTTTGTTTGTTTGTTTGTTTGTTTGTTTGTTTGTTTGTTTGTTTGTTTGTTTGTTTGTTTGTTTGTTTGTTTGTTCGTTCGTTCGCTCGTTCGTTCGTTCGTTCAAGCGATCGATCGATCGATTGATCGATCGATCGATCGATCGATCGATCGATCGATCGATCTTGATTGATTGATTGATTGATTGATTGATTGATTGATTGATTGATTGATTGATTGATTAATTGATTGATTGATTGATTGATTGATTGATTGATTGATTGATTGATTGATTGATTGATTGATTGATTGATTGATTGATTGATTGATTGATTGATTGATTGATTGATTGATTGATTGATTGATTGATTGATCGATCGATTGATTGATTGATTGATTGATTGATTGATTGATTGATTGATTGATTGATTGATTGATTGATTGATTGATTGATTGATTGATTGATTGATTGATTGATTGATTGATTGATTGATTGATTGATTAATTGATTGATTGATTGATTGATTGATTGAAAAAGACAAAAAAAACATAAACAGATGGCTAAATAATATTCAAATCATCGACAATATAAATATACACGTTATGACTTGTTTGTAAAGAAGATACCTACTCCACCCCCTCTTTAAAAGTGAGGAATGGAGTAGGTTAAATAGTTAAACATAAAAACATGAGCTGGGACAGAAGTACCCTGGACCCTGAGTTGACACTACTAACCACTGATGGCTCCAATAATAGTTTAACAAAGATAAGCGTAGTTACACTATTTTTTTTCCGGGCTCCACACAATACTGTTCTGTAAAACCAAAAGGCAGTCTCTGCTTTCTTTTCAAGTAAGCAGTGACTGCCTTTTGGCTTTGGATGGAAGAATGGATGTGTAACGCCATTATTAGGTTATCAGCTATCAGTCAATCACAAGCGATCAGAGCCGTCACTGGTATGTCAACATGGCGCTAGACCAAGTCAACAACTTACTATCAACCCCATCTCATGATGAATCATACTTCAAAAGTCTATTACATACCACCGCCTGTTTCAATGGTTATGATCGCTCTCAGTCGCCGCCATTTTAAAAAACGTTGATTTTTTCGGGTAAAACGAATACAGCGATCCACGGCCTCGGAGAGGACGTCACGGCTAAGGTCACCCTGACTCTCTCACTGTATTTATTTATTCCCAGGGAAAACATAACATTCACACCTGAAGATGTTAAGAATTAGATATGTTTATGAAAATTCTCATTAAATCCAACTCTGGAATTATGGTATGTGAAAAATCATCGCAGTGCAAAATTTAAATAGTTTATGGCTCCGGGGATATTAAAAATATTACGTCTCTCTTTCTTTTCTTAACCCTTGTCCTGCTGAATTGCTTCAATTGTATTTTTCGTCATTTGAAGCTGGAATTGCTAACGCAATTTCCAGCTTCAAATGACGAAAAATAATACTACTTATGAAAAATAGACATGTCTAAAATTAAATTATTGGATCAACAAAGCGTCTGTTTAAAAATATTTTATCAAAATTAAGTGAGATTTTTATTGATTTAAAACATCCTCAACCCCGTATATATCCGGGCATAGCAGGACAAGGGTTAACAATGTCACTGTGCACTATAGGCCCTACTATGGAAAAAAACCTGTTCAAATATTTACTGTGTGTTTTCATAGAAAGAGCAGCCCCCCCCCCCCCTGAGTTTGATGTATGTATGACAGGTCTGACACCACAAAAAACTACCAACATACCTGCGCATGGTCACCTGTAGATACATAAGCATCTCGTTGTTTTAATGTTGGTCCAGCGTCGTAGACGATGGACCAACATTAAAACAACAATGGGTCAACGTCTCTTGTTTGATAGGGCAGTCAGTGTGTGCAGTAGACCGAGTCGACAGTGCCATTATCTAGGCAGCACACGAAAACTATCGAACCAATGTCGGTTCAATGTTTGCTAGGCAGACAGAGACAAAGCATACGGTGACTCAATACTTGTTTACTACTTAACACAGGAAGGCATTTAAATGTCATACAGGGCGAAATGGATGGCCTTTCATCATGTTTATGTTTTAACATATAATGTTACAAGCACCCAGCAGACTCAAGGGTCCGGTTGCAGGTTTTTCAAACCGAGACCCCTTCGTCCAACCGGACCGAGGTGTTCCTATTTGGGCTCAATCTAAATTAGTGCTTCAAATATTGGAGCTGTACGGTTTCTGTTGCATTGACCGTTTAGATGTCAATTTTGACATAATTATTGGTCATTTTGCTTATTTGTTCATTTTTTTTAATGCGGTGGTAAGCAGCTATATTTTTCGTTTTTCATCATCCCATGTATTTGAAGAACTAGGGGCACTGCATATGATTGTGTTCACCAAGGAAATATATCGGCCGCAGTAGGATTCGAGCCCGCTACCTCCGTGTTGCACGCTAACAATGATCTATCCTGGTGCATATCTACCGTCCCAGCAGCATAAGGGTTTCATATTAACCCTTTCAGCGCTGGGACCGTCTTTAGAAGTCAGAATATGACGTTTTATGCGTCATATTCTGACGTCTAAAGACGGTCTCCGCGCTGAAAGAATTAGAAAAATTATACTAGACGTAGACAAATAACCTGATAACATAGATATTCAAATGAAGCAGAAAGCGCTGACTAAGGCATTTAAGATGGTTTCAAATTGAAATAAACCCTTTTCTTTGGTGTCCATGGTTTATACAAAAATATTTCAGCGTTGTAAGAGTTAAATCGGAAATAATTGATGTGCCGCTACATATTTCATAAGACCGATATGCACAATTTATTCGTGACGTATCGCGATGTAGCCTTTCTTTGCAGAACAAGGGCGGGAGCTCTGGTGCAGTGGTTAAAGCTGCCTGCTTGGAAAGTCGGAGATCGCGGGTTCGAACCCCGCTCTGGCATTCAAGTTTCAAAGAAACAAAATGTGTCTTCCCCGCACACTCTTTAAGATTCAATATTGTGGGGAGCATCCGTGACCAAGAGGTAGCGTGCTCGTCCTCAGACCGCCAGGCCTCGAATTTCGAATCCTGTGTCTGGAGGGCAGTATCATCTCATTCATCTTACGTCCTCAAGAGGTTCTGCTGGCCCAGTTTAGCCTACAGGTGGCCTATAACCCCATTCGTTTCGTTTCATGTAGAACAAAATTCACGAGACCAGTTAAAATACAGATTGCTATGCTAGCCTTTATAGCGGCACCTGGTGAACGGGACAGTACCAAATACAGTTTGCCCCCAAAACATCCCCCGAATAGACATAATTATATCAACTTTACTTAACAGTAGTTTTAGTAGTTTTAGTAGTTCGTGTGGTCAGACTCCAGACCATATAATATCACTGGTTGTACACTATCCTAATAAACGATACTACAACACTCCACTCGACAGATGTCTGACAGTTCATGTGATTCATAGTCTCAGTATCGACCCTTAAAGCGCTGAGTTAAGGAATTTATATTTTCACCCACTTGAAGTTGTGTCTCGCTACCGCGACCCACAACTTCAAGTGGGTGAAAATTACTTATATCTGACAATTTGAATCAATATATAAGGCAATCTTGCGAATTGAATGCTCAATTTGCTTTCAATTGTTCTTGTTTGAAGAGAGCAAAAAAATGCTAAAAACAGCTATTGACGTGCTCAGCACTTAAAAGGTTAATTTCAATTAATAGTCCGATGGTTCAGACATATCCGAGAAAATATTTAACCCTTCAAACCATGACACTCGTTTTAAACCTTGTTATATAGGCCTAATAGCAGTTTTGATAGAGCCTTTTGAAAGTTAAATATGACTCCGATCAGAAAGATTTCGAAATAATATTTGGGCTCCTATTTGTGACAAATGAAAATAATTTACACAAGTTGAAGTTGCGGGTCGCGCTAACGCGACACAATTTCAAGTGGGTGAAAATATCAATTATTTAAAAGAATAATCGGTGTTCGCGCCATGTTCAACTCCTCAAGTTCACAGCTTGAATGAACGTCAAAATGAGATGCGTGATGCGTCAAAGGTCTTTTTGCTGAAGAAGCCACCCAGTGCGGATCTATTGTGGCTTTTTTACACACAGGGACATATGGCACCTTATTTATCTAAATATAAACGTTTCCACATTCATAGCTTCTGCTATACTGTCCCAAATGTTTCCAATTCGGATGTTTTCACTATATATTATTCTAATGAAGTGTCATAATAGTGCTGGGTGTTCCGCAACCAGATTGACCAGCTTCCCCAGATAGGATACGTATGCTCATCAATCACGTTGCGTGACATAATAATGTGATTATCACCAAAAAGGAGCACTAACAAGAAAAGAAGACTATTAATCTACGAATGGGTCAGACGTGGTTGTCCCTGGAATCTTGGATCACATGCAAGGATCTTGGGGGGTATTCGGGAAAATTCATCGAATGACGTCATGGTAGGCTCGCGTGATGCGTGTTGATCGCTCCCAGGGCGGTGAATACGCGATCCCGAAACGAATACGCATCACGCATGACGTGCATGTGCAGTAGCTCTTTCTATTTTCAATGATTTCGGTGAACACGCATCACGCTTCACGCATCACGCTTCACGCATCATGCGTATGTAGTGTCGTGGCTTTAGTCGTGAGTGCGAATGTGTGATCACCCGTGGACCGATCACAACTGAACTACGAGAAGCAAAATCAATGGCCGATGGAATAAATCAGACGAATAGACTGACACAACGACAATAGCCGATACTGTATTATATAATTAATCCCTATAACAACACCATGATCAATATGTTGATGTATACAAGAATAATAATGCGGCATCTCAGACCTCAAGGGTCCTATCTGCCACTGGTATGAGAGTGAAAGATAGGACCATTTAGCTCCGGGACGACGTTGCGATGTGAAATATGAAATTCACAAATATAAATGGACAGAATACTTGGCTTGAAAATACACCGAATTATGTGCGACGTTTTTATGAATGGTATAGAAGATAAAATCTCGTTTAAAACACCGGACAATCCGGAAAATAAAACATAGAAAACCAAATTATTAAGCCGAAGCTCAACCATAAGTATACCATGGATCACAGAGTAGTAATGTATGATTGTGATAACGTATAACAATCAGATAATACAATTGAATTAACCCTTTCAGCACTAATTTAAATAAGGCAAATTTTTAACAACTTTAAGTGGGTGAAAAGTATTCTATTTGTCGTAATTCAGTACAAAATTTAATCCATTAAAGACTGTTATTTAAAAATCGAATTCTACGTTCAAAGAGACGACAACAGTCGTTAAAGGTAAAATAAATTAGGGAAGAGATGTTATCTACTCTTATCGTCTTTCCAGTATAGACACAAAACGTTGAATCAATGCAGGTTTAGCGCCGGTCCACCGTCTAAGACGTTGGACCAGCGTTAAACCAGCATTAATTTAACGTCTTGTGTCTGCCGGGTTTCTGTTATACCACTCACTGATAAAGTGCTGGTCAAGCCGTCAGGACCCTCAACCCGTAAACCACGGTCGACGAACGCTTGCAGTGATCCATGGCGCAGCCATATCCCGTCTAGACTGGCATCAAGTATTTCACAGAGAAAAATCCGTGTAAAAACCACACGCGGCAAAAACAGGCCGCTCTGACGGCGACGTCGCAAAAACGTGCTGCCGTCGCCAGAAGCGAGTAATGGCATTCATAGGGCACCGAAGCGCGCAATTAACATGTCCAACTTCACCGCCGGTGGTAACCGATTTTAGCGAGCGCCCGCCTCGATTTGAGTGATGATTCCATAATCCGGGAAGCACAAGGCATTGAGCCTGTGTTGGACGAATGTTGGGACAACGTCGAAGACGGTGGCCCAGCATTGGGCCAACATAGGCCCGATAACTTGTTCTTGCTGCCATTGCACAGAGGGGGGTCTCACACCACGAGACACTAACTCATCTTATTCGCGCAGTTTTTCCCGCCGTCAACCTACACAAACCATAATGGCTCGGCCAGAAAACTCATCAATTATCTTTCACCCAAAAGATAGCTTTTTTCAAAGTATTGCAAAAATCGTCCGTCTTCTCAACAAAGAAGTTAATTTGAAGAATCTTCGAAAAGTTCTCGATCACAGCGCTGGAATATCAACGGTTGTGGGTAGACCATTGAATTTGAAAATTGATTGGCGCAGTCAGAATTATGGATTATCCATAGACACCCTCTCCCAGCTAGAAGCCTAATACGATATACGTGGCTCATTTAATGCCAATAAAATTTATATTATATTGTGATAGGTTGCAAATCGCGAGATCAATTGAAGCTCAGTGGATTTAGTTTGGTAAATATTTTTTACAGGGAGTGAAACTTGAAAACGGAACGTGAATGTATAGTCTATTTGTATATAATTACGGGGGTCCGGTAAGTGTTAAATAATCCCTGAAGGCCGACTGTTCCTCACGCATCAGTAAATATCCGAGAACCACCCCCCCCCCCTCCCGCCGGATCGCCTCTGGTTCCATGGCGGCCATCCATGCACCAACAAACACAATGTATTTGCCCAATGCTGCTTTAATGTTGGACCACCGTCGTAGACGATGAACCAACATTAAAACAACATTGGTAAAACACGTCTAGTTTGCCGGGCATTCAATGAAGCAAAACATGCCGCCTCGTTCAC
This sequence comes from Flabesymbios commensalis, assembly GCA_964017125.1. Lineage (NCBI taxonomy): Eukaryota > Metazoa > Annelida > Polychaeta > Terebellida > Flabelligeridae > Flabesymbios > Flabesymbios commensalis. The sequence goes on from OZ024908.1 coordinate 37,107,974, forward strand.
ATGCAACATGGAAGCCATTCTAGCTGTAATGGGCTTTACGGGGGCTCAGGACTTCCTGCACGCATGCCCAGTCATTGTGCCTGTAATCAATTAGCCAAATACTCGATAATGTGAAGGCCGTAATTTGCGAGAGTTTAAAAATGACCGAAATTACAGGATTTAATATTACTAATATTTACTGGTGTTTTATTATAATTTAGGATGTAGCTGTTCCTGAATTTCACGATTGTTTTTATTAGACTTCGATTATTGAAAAACATGGCATAAACATATACATCTGAACACAGTAATATTAGAGTTATAATAAGCTGAGCAATGGTAAAAAAAATAATCAAACTAGTCAGAAAAGGGTACTAAAACTCTGCAAAGCCTGAATGATTTTATTTTAATATATAAAGCACATAGTGACGACTCAAAATTTAAATGAAGGTACATATTATTATAAAGATTAACAAGCCCCGTCGGCGACGGAGAAAGGCCTCAGCCTCTAATCATCGTTTAAAAGTGACAATCATTTGAAACAAGAGCACATTCGACAATAGCGAAACATAAAAAAATGTTGAGTGGATCGCGTTAACGAGAAAATTTGACGATCGGAAGTGGCCGCAGGTCGGCCATTTTTAATTTTATCATGTTGAAATTTTTCATGGTATATTCCTACCTGGAACTGCACATTTTGTTCTATAGTAATGGTCTAGCTATCTGGTCTGGTTTTCTAGATAGTACGCATATTAAAAAAAATTGGCCGATAATCGGCCTTTTTGGCCGCCATGACCTAATTTCTGTCCGAATCTTGCCCAATTTCGAATTCATCCGAGCTATTAGTGAAATGGATATCTGCTATAAATTTTGAAGCGAAACATAAAAAATTGTTGAGTGAATCGAGTTAACAAGAAAAATTGTCGATCGAAAAAAAGAGAAGGTCATAGGGGTCACAGAAATGTCAAATGTGAAATTAGTCAAGCTTTAGTCATGATTAACCTGTATGTGAAGTTTAATGTGCATTCCAGTTATGTGAAACAAGTTATAGTTCTAAAAAGTGGCGGACGGACGGACGGACGGACGGACTGACGCGCCTGGTGACGACAATAGGCATCCGACAAAATTTTGGCTGAGGCCTAAAAAACTAAATAAGACATATAATTATTCAAACCTGTACAGAGATATACTTAATCAACAAGCCTGCTTAAACTGCGGCACACAAAACACCCACATGCAATTGCAAATGCAGAGGCCTACGCGTATTTTTTATAATTAAATCAAATAGGTCAGAGAATTTGGTCATATAAAAATCATTGACATAACTTTTGAAGATTGAAATAATACTTTTAGTGTGTGTGTGACAAGGTAGCTTATAATTGTAGGAAATTCGCGAAAATGTCACACTCGCGAAAAATAGTACCCCCCTCTCCCGACACAGACATGCATACACACCTAATCTATTATTCTGCTCGTACAGGAGCATCAGGCGCCCGGAGCAAGCATATTATTATTACCAAGCATATCTATCCGCAATTACATCTCAGCGTAATTATGATTAAATATTGCTGGTGTGTCATGGGTGCCGCATTTCTAAAGTGTCTGATGGATAACACACGCACAGCGAGAGTGCACGATCAAACAATACTGCTGCTCTGCAAAAACAAAAAGCAGTAAGCAGTTACTGCTTTTTGGCTTGCCAAGGCAAAATTGGGAATAATTGCAATGCTTCATTCAGGTCGGGTTATATGTGGATCCTCTCTATGCTAACAGAGGTTGATTTGAAAAAAAAACACGTGGTCTGCGGAGCTGGATCCGTATTCTCGTACAAGTTACGATATATCGTATGCTTCTGATTGGTCGCGATGATTTAGTTATGATCCCCACTATGTTGAGAAAATAAAAATAAGAGATCAACGAATAAAATATATGCTGGCTTTATCCTTACTGGATCTTCAAATTTGTGCGCATCATTAAGAAATTGAACGTTGCGATCATTCTTTAAATGAAGAAAATATGCTAAAATAGTGTTCTTTTTTTGCAAATCATCATCTTTAGATTCAGACAAATAGGCTAACTAGTTATATAGTTTGTACTAGATAACTATACAAACAATAGCTTTCTCTTTCATATATTTCAAGTTATAAGCAATTTAAGTGTGATTGACCTCAGTTTGACCCTTCATATTCAAGGTCACCAGACGTCGAACCAAAATATGTGAAGGAGCTTGCGCAAAATTAACATCGATACACTTGTCCTTAAATGGACGAGGCCGCCATTAACGTGATCGCCTAGTCACATTGAGAAGGGAGAAACAAGAATATATTTCTTTGAAAAAACGCAGGTTTCATCGGGGTTCAAACCCGGGACGTATGCATGACTGGCGTGGCAGTCATGCGCTCTACCACAGCGTCACGTCCCCTTCTCTAAACCTAAATATGCTCTTGAATGCCAATTGCATATGGTTTCCTAAACTAGTGGTAGTAGATTGTTATTTTAAAGTATAGCCCTATCGAACCCCACCACAGCGTCACGTCCCCTTCTCTAAACCTAATTATGCTCTTTAATGCCCATTGCATACGGTTTCCTATACTAGTAGATGGTTATTATAATATAAACTATAGCCCTATCTTGCATATCTTTCAAGTTATAAGCAACATAAGTGTGATTGACCTCTGTTTGACCCCTCAATGTCATCAGAGGTCAAAATAAAGAACCTACTGGATGTCATTGCATTCTTATATATGGTTAATATAAACTGATGCCGTCTCTGGCTTATACGTTTCAAGACATAGACCCATGTATAGCTAATATTCTTTAAATGGTCGACAAGCAGCCATCTTGAATGCAATTCCCCCCCCCCCAAAGCTGATGGAACTGCTACATGTGTGACTAGAAAAACATCCTACCAAATATTAAGTTGATTGCAATAGCGGTTACCGAGTTAACGCATCCACAATATATTTGGCGGTCATCTTGGAAAATAGCAAAACGATTTCCGTCTATACAATTGAATATGTATGATTATAGTGAAGCAAATATTTTAACAAAATGTATTCAACGTCAATTTTTGAGTTAGGATTTGAAAGATGGACTGAGTGTGTAGGCCTTTTCCGCCGTTTTTTAGTTATATAATTTTACCAATGAGTGTACAGAAGCAGACGCTCTTTCTGGCCCGTAGGATAGCTATCAACTTTTCTGGCAATTGTAGTCAATTTATCATTGTATCTGCGGCAAAAAAATGAAATGAATCGGGCTTTAGGCCACCTTTATGCACATATAGGCTAAACTGGGCCAGGAGAACCTCCTGAGGATGGTGAGATGATTGAGATGACACTGTCCTCCAGACACAGGATTCGAAATTCGAGCCCTGGCGGTCTGAGGCCGAGCACGCTACCTCTCGGTCACGGAGGCTCCCCACAATACTAACTTTCACACGTGGATGGGGAAGAAACAATTTTGTTTCTTTCAAACCGCCGAGACCGGGAACCGAACCCCGGAATCTGGCGTGAAAGGCAGCGGTGCTAACCACTACCCTAGGGCCCCCGCCCGTATCTGCGGCAATGGGGTGGGTGATTTGTTGCCTCATTGTACATTTCGACTTGTAAATGTAATTTATCACAAACTTGAAGACCTGTATGTTCGCTACCTCGATCCGCAATTTAAACTGGTGAAAAATACGTAGGGGCCTACATGAAAACTATGTCCAATTTTAGGCGTCATGTAGTTAAAGAACCTACCGAAAAACAATAATAATTTCCGACGTTTGCAGTTACAACACCCGGAGGGTTAAAATGATAAGTGGCTTTAATGACTAGATATAACTAATACCCGGGGAAATCTGTAGATCGCTCATAATCGGTTGTAGGTATGCTGCATATGACCCCTTTTCTCAACCCCTCCACCGCTAAGCACCACTGTAATCGTGTTTAGTTTGTTTTATTAGCAAGGTAAATTACAGTTATTGGGAATGACATGAGTGTTTAAACATCAAGATATGCAAACGTTAGGTTTCAATATGAGTAAAGGAAAACTTAAACTGCTAAATTGAATAATTTTAGTTTTGTATCCACTTGAAGTTGTGTCGCGGTGGACCCACAACTTCAAGAGGGTTAAAATTACTCACATTTGTTTAATATCAGACAAAAGATTTGCAAATCTTGATGTTTAAACACTCATTATCGACAGTGATTTGATCGGCTAATAAAACAAATTAAAAATCACTACAGTCGTGATTAGCGCTATGAGGCTTATATTAAAGGTGATCTATCACCCCTTATATAGTATGAATACTTTTGTGACAAATAAATCAAAGTTGCCACAAGATGGGGAACAAGTGTTTCCTTATATGGGGTGATTGGCTATCATGTGACCCTCTGAGAGAGTCACATGATAGCCAATCACTCTACATATGGGGTGATTAGCTATCATGTGACCCTATGAGAGGGTCACATGATAGCCAATCACCCCATATAAAGACATAATTATTCATATCATATAAGTGGTGATAGATCACCTTTAAATGGTGATCTAGCACATGTTTGCAAATGTGCTAGGCCCACTTCACGTTATTTGGATACGGCAGGCTTTGACATTTCACTCAAGTGACATTCAGGAAATTTAAATAATACTAAAGTTTAAAAACACCTGGCTGCTGACATAAATGACATTTCGAGCTGCGTTTGACTTTAATTGTTTTTTTATCTGTACGACCCAGACTGTTAATTAATCACATTTGAAATATTTAAATGTCTTAGGAGATCCAGGTTGGTAAACTAAAATGTCTCGTTTAGTGTTGCAAAATCCTCGTAGCTATCCCAGTATACACGAGACATTGGCGCAATGTTAGTTTAATGTTGGTTGCGACCGTTGTTGTTGGGTTAATGTTGGGCCAGCGTCTTCGACGCTTGCCCAACATTAACCCAACAACGGAATTTGCTTTCGCAATTCCGACCTTGAGGTGGATGAAAATACTCCTGTTTTATAAAATACTCAAGTACATAGGCCTATAATATCCGAAATGAAAGACTTGTTATTCCATTTTTATTCCGTGAATTTAATTCAAAAATTCACCACGTGCTGTCACCTTCAGGTATCAAGTGTCACGAACCTGCGGTGTGCGACTGTCTGGCCTGACTGGGCAAGATGCGTGACGAGCGAGCTTAACCCTTAGAACACTGATGTCGAGTGTTATTTCTGTGGTTTTATTAACACTGTCTTGTGTCACCAGCTTCTAGAAGTGAATGTCTTAACCCTTACAGCGCGGGAATCGACTTTAGACGTCAGAATCTGACGTCTGTAGACGTCAGAATCTGACGTCTGAAGTCGATCCCCGCACTGAAAAAAAATATATAGGGGCCTATAATGGTTGTAGACCATGTAGACCCATAACATAGGTATTCAAATGAAGCGGAAAAAGCAAACTGAGCCATTTGTGATGACTTCAGATTGCAATTAACCCTTTGCTCTCTATCATGGTTTTTGAAAAAATATTTCAGCACTTTAACAAGGGTTGAAGTGCATCTGTAAACATGTAACATAGATATATTTAGATAGATATAATAAAAAGGTGAAAATGCGTAGGGATATAGTCGCGATTGGTACTTGAAGTGTTAATCACACTTTAAAGATGTTGCAAAATCAATATAAAAAATGTTGTGTATGAGATACCCAACCTGTTCATACAGGTTTGTGTATGAAAATATTGATGCTCATTTTTAGTAAAACCTATTAAATCCAGTTGTTGTGATCTAAGAAAACATTTAATTTAGGCCTAGATAGTGTTGATATAGATATGTATAATAAAATATAAAAGCTCGTATTTGGTGAAAGCCTATTAAATCCAGTTGTTGGAATGTAACTTGCATAATGTTTTAGTCAAATAATCTCAATAATATGCATGACTTGTTAATCGCTGATTATTATCATTCACATCAAACTGACTTTTAAGACAGGTATTAGGCAAATACTCAACCATAGCCCTGTCACAATCCTAGTATGGGGCTATGTAAGGGCTACACGTAGGCCTATATCTAACAGTAGGCCTACATCATTTAGTTCGGTAATGCTCATAATCTAATTGTAATTTGGCGGATAGTAAATGCAAATATCGTAGATGTTGAATGAAAATGAATGTGATCTGCTGTTGAGAGAAATTGAACCTCTTGGACAAGGAAGGTGTACACACCTAGCATTATGTACCAAGTAAACACAGAACATTTGTATAACATTTGTACAAAGTCGGCCCAACGTCTTCGACGTTGGTCCAACATTGTAGAAATGATATACAAATGTTTTGTGTTTACTGGGTAACGAATAAAAAACATGATTAAGTGTAAACAAGTTAATCTTGCTGTGCAAAGACAAACAGTAGTAGCTGCTTCCTTTTCAAGTAAGCAGTTACTGCTGTTTGCATTTGCCCGGCGGCATTGGTGAGCTGTGTCCAGGGACAGTGATCCAGGGTAGATCCAGATCCGATCCAGACGACCGACGATAGAATAAACACCTGTCCATACGCCGCGTGGACAGGGCAGAATATAGGGGCCTACTATGACTCGGATACTAAAGGGTTCCCAAAAAGGGTTCTATGCTGTAAAATGAAACAGAAACTACAACTTAATAAGAGTATTTGGTACACTATTTGTCCCCTTGGATGTGAATGGGTGTATCTGCCACTTTGTAAAGTGGCAGATACACCCTTTTATATCCAAGGGGACGGAATAGTTATACAGCAGCACTCGTGTAGATCTCTTATGCCCCGTCGAGGCTATAGGCCTACTTAGTAATAATTGTGTGATTATAGATAATGTAATTCGTTGTGCTAGGTACACTTTAGATGAGTCCATTTGAAATTTGTAAATAAGATTAGTAGTCCTCATTTGAAACATGACATAAGAACCGGTTACGTGTGACGAGCGCGCAGCGCGTGGCCCTGCACGAAATTAACGTCAATACGATAGACTGATTTCAACCTTAACTCGACGAGGCCGCCATTAACGTGATCGCCTAATCACATTGAGAAGTGAGAAACAGTCAGGCGCCACGTCCACTTCTCTAGAACCGGTTACCGAATGCACGAATGAATGAATGAATGAATGAATGAATGAATGAATGAATGAATGAATGGATGAATGAATGAATGAATGAATGAATGAATGAATGAATGAATGAATGAATGAATGAATGAATGAATGAACGAACGAACGAACGAACGAACGAACGAACGAACGAACGAACGAACGAATGAATGAATGAATGAATGAATGAATGAATGAATGAATGAATGAATGAATGAATGAATGAATGAATGAATGAATGAATGAATGAATGAATGAATGAATAAATGAATGAATGAATGAATGAATGAATGAATGAATGAATGAATGAATTAATTAATTAATTAATTAATTAATTAATTAATTAATTAATCATTAATTTATGAATGAATGAACGAATGAATGAATGAATGAATAAATGAATGAATGAATGAATGAATGAATGAATAAATGAATGAATGAATGAATGAGTGAATGAATTAAGGAATGAATGAATGAATGAATGAATGAATGAATGAATGAATGAATGAATGAATGAATGAAATGAATGAATGAATAAATGAATTAACTCAAAAATTAATGTCTTATGAATATAATGAATAAATAAATAAATGAATGAATGAATGAATGAATGAATGAATGCATGAATAAATGAATGAGTGAATGAATGAATGATTGAATAAATGAATGAATGAATGAATGAATGAATGAATGAATGAATGAATGAATGAATGAATGAATGAATGAATGAATGAATGAATGAATGAATGAATTAATTAATTAATTAATTAATTAATTAATTAATTAATTAATTAATTAATTAATTAATTAATAAACAAATGAATGAATGAATGAATGAATGAATAAATAAATGAATGAATGAATGAGTGAATGAATGAATGAATAAATGAATAAATGAATGAATGAATAAATGAATGAATGAATGAATGAATGGGGTTTTATGCCACATTTGTGCACATATAGGCTAAACTGGGCCAGGGGGTCTCCTAGGATGGTGAGATGAATGAGTTGACACTGCCCTGTAGACACAGGATTCGAAATTCGAGTTCTGGCGGTCTGTAGCCGAGCACGCTACCTCTCGGTGACTGAGGCTCTCCACAATAGATCTACTGAATCTTTACGAGCGAAGAGGGGGGGGGGGAGTTCTATGTTGTTGTTGAAACTTAAATGAATGCCAGTGCCGTGGACAAACCCGCGATCTCCGACTTTCCAAGCAGGCAACTTTGACCACAGCACCAGGGTCCCCGCTCCGGTTATCCGAACACTTACGCAAATATATAGTTGAGCTGATTCACCAGGTGTCCCTAGTGGTGGTCAGTTGCCAGATGCACCTGATGAATAGTATCACGTCGTTGTGTCAACGTTGAATCAATGTCGTGTGTACAATGGGATGATTTCAGTGCTAGATACACATCCCACCTGTACGCCTCCTATACATGTAACGATGATAGTAGTGATAGTAGAGATTATCCCTGGTTTATAGCGCAAGATTTCACAAGATTTCATTTCCCTTTGAAAACATTTCCACAATGATGTACGAATACCTTGTGAGACGTATTCGACGTAGAAAAATAGAGTAATATTTAAAAAGGGGTACATTGCAACTTACCCAGCACAATTTAGATGCGGTTCGCAAGAGACAACTCAAATTTTACAAACATCTGTCTACAATCATGACAATGAACATGAAAATTACGAATTATTTCCAATGTAGTCGTTGTTAACTACTCATGCATGTTCAGTTTTATGACTGGGGCGTCCCAGGTAAGTTTATATTTGGGCACCTTTATGAACAACTGGACCAACCCCAAAAAGTTCGTTTTGAGATAAATGCCGTTAAAGTTTATGGTCTACTGTCTATTCAAGAAAGCGAATGAGCAAAATATTAAGTTAAACTAACACGAGACATTCACATTCTCCATCAATGGAAAATACTCACATATTCAGAAACATCCGGTTTCGAGCCTCGCTGCCTCAAATAAACTGTGGTCCAGTTGTGCATAAATAAGAATGACCATTTTGATTTATGCACAACTGGACCAATCCACATTTTTTGTAAAAATTAAACAAATACAAATCGTCGCCTCGGAGCTAAATGATCCTATCTGCCACTCTAACGAGTGTCAGATAGGATCCTTTAGCTCCGAGGCGTAGATAATTTACAAAAATAAGCACATTACAGACTCTCCACGTCTTCTGTAGATCTATTCCGAAGATTCCAATCTATAATAATAATACGTGTAACTTTCTATGGTTTGGGTAGAATATCACGGAACTGAGAGGATGATGGGCAAAACAAAGGCGTGGGTTGGTCCAGTTGTGCATAAATCAATTTCAAAATTCTGATTTACGCATAAGGGTACCAAGCCACAATTATTGGCAATTAAACAAATGTGTACAAAATACATCAATAAGCACAATACAGATTGTCTACATCTTCTGTAGATGTAGCAGCTGTTAAAAGTCTTTACTACAGTATGTGTAACTTATAAAGCTTAGGTGAAATCAAGGGGACTGTGAGGCTGATGGAAGAAATGAACTTGTGGGTTGATCCAGTTGTGCATAAATCAATCTGAAGATTTTACATGTGCTGTTTTTTTTCACCGCCACTAGGTGGCGTGATTTGTGTGATTTGGACTTCTGATTAACTTTTACATAAAGGCTATGAATAATGTCTATCACATGGCACACATAACTTATTTTCGTCCATTTGAATGTAGATAATACTGCCGGGCAAATCCAAAATGCAGTAAGCAGCTACTGTCTTTTGGCTCTACAGAGCAGAACAGTGCTTTACACAGAGAGCCGACATTGTATATTGATGATCAGAATAATATTATCACGACAAAACTCGTCCAATATTCGTTTACTATTTATATTCGGACCTGTATCTGGGTCTGTGGTAATTGCCAGTCGTAGCAAAGCGTATAGTGTTATCTGCCAAGTTTGTAACACGCATATCTAGATGCATTGTGTTTATTAGGGCTTTACTTGTCGTATCATTTGGTCTCCATTCATTTCAAGCGGGATTTTTGATGCATGCGTCTACAAATGAATAATGTCTTATCTTAAGATAACCTGTTGCTCACAATATGTTCCCTCATCTAGAGGCGTCACGTTGTATCCTACGTGACCATCACCACAACGTCCCCCGTTTGCTGGGCCCGTTAAGTTGCGACGCGGGGTCAGCATTAAACCAACATTTGGTCAACGTCTTGTGTTTAAAATTATTTGTTTTATTTCTCTGACACCTGGGACTTTACGCGTTGCTAAGAATCTTTTTTTGCTCATAAAATAGTTTGAAAACATATCATATAAAATGCACATTCAGCCCACCGCTGAAAACGTGTGAAAGATCATACCGAAGTATATATTATCGACACGTCGTATCCCTGACTGAGATACGACGGGTTGAATTCCAGCAAACACAAAACATTTGCAAAATATTTGTACAATGTTGGACCAACGTCGAAGACGTTACGTCGACGTTATACAAATGTTATACAAATGTTTTGTGTTTGCTGGGATGTGACAGATACTGATTTTGCTCATTACAGATGAAAACCGCACTCGTCGGAACGTCGTGATATGTCATGCTATGTCGACCACCCGGCAAACACAAGACAATGACTCGATGTCGACTTGATGCTGGCCCACAGTCTACGACGCTGGCCCAAAATTAAGTCAACATTGGGTCAACGTCGTATATCTTGATCTGGGATGTTTTGTCCAGAGATCGTGATATGGTGCGCCACACTGACCAGAATTGTGTACATGTCAGCAAACGGCAAACGTTTATCAGAAGTTGATTCAATGCTGGTCCACTGTGTACGACGCTTGACCCACATTGAACCAGCATTGATGTGTAAACGGCTGTTGTTTGCTGGGCGAGGCGTCGGTCGTCTGTCTGCATTGTCTGGTTCTATCTAGCCAAACCTTCGGGATGAAATACGATGACCGGTGTTTCGCGACAGCTTTGATCGTTAACTTTTGTGACAGCTATTTTTATAGGCCGCTGTGAACACATGGTGGGGGGATATTTACTGCGTGGATGCTACACATCACACGAACTAAAATTCAGCTTCATGTCTATGTGTTTGTTTGTTTGCTTGTTTTTCTTCTTTTCTTTCCTTGATAAGTAGATGAGTAGGTAAGTAGGAAAGTATAGATAAGTAGGCTTAGGTAGCAGGTGGTTGTAGGTGGGTGGGTAGGTAGGTAGGTAGGTAGGTAGGTAGGTAGGTAGGTAGGTAGGTAGGTAGGTAGGTAGGTAGGTAGGTAGGTAGGTAGGTAGGTAGGTAGGTAGGTAGGTAGGTAGGTAGGTAGGTAGGTAGGTAGGTAGGTAGGTAGGTAGGTAGGTAGGTAGGTAGGTAGGTAGGTAGGTAGGTAGGTGGGTGGGTAGGTAGGTAGGTAGGTAGATGGGTGGGTAGGTAGGTAGGTAGGTAGGTAGGTAGGTAGGTAGGTAGGTAGGTAGGTAGGTAGGTAGGTAGGTAGGTAGGTAGGTAGGTAGGTAGGTAGGTAGGTAGGTAGGTAGGCAGGCAGGCAGGCAGGCAGGCAGGCAGGCAGACAGGCGGGTAGGTAGGTAGGTAGGTAGGTAGGTAGGTAGGTAGGTAGGTAGGTAGGTAGGTAGGTAGGTAGGTAGGTAGGTAGGTAGGTAGGTGGGTGGGTGGGTGGGTAGGTAGGTAGGTAGGTAGGTAGGTAGGTAGGTAGGTAGGTAGGTAGGTAGGTAGGTAGGTAGGTAGGTAGGTAGGTAGGTAGGTAGGTAGGTAGGTAGGTAGGTAGGTAGGTAGGTAGGTAGGTAGGTAGGTAGGTAGGTAGGTAGGTAGGTAGGTAGGTAGGTAGGTAGGTAGGTAGGTAGGTAGGTAGGTAGGTAGGTAGGTAGGTAGGTAGGTAGGTAGGTAGGTAGGTAGGTAGGTAGGTAGGTAGGTAGGTAGGTAGGTAGGTAGGTAGGTAGGTAGGTAGGTAGGTAGGTAGGTAGGTAGGTAGGTAGGTAGGTAGGTAGGTAGGTAGGTAGGTAGGTAGGTAGGTAGGTAGGTAGGTAGGTAGGTAGGTAGGTAGGTAGGTAGGTAGGTAGGTAGGTAGGTAGGTAGGTAGGTAGGTAGGTAGGTAGGTAGGTAGGTAGGTAGGTAGGTAGGTAGGTAGGTAGGTAAGCAGGCAGGCAGGCAGGCAGGCAGGCAGGCAGGCATGTAGGCAGGCAGGCGGGTAGGTAGGTAGGTGTTAACAAGTCTCTGCCAAACCATTATCATCTATTGACTCAAGCATAAATGTACAAAATCTAATTTGGACGTACATAACTTAGCTGGCAGGTACACGTGGCTGCACCGCGCCTAGAACCTCAACCAACAACTATATGAATGAACGCTGTTCATCAGCGTCTGAACAGCGATCAGGCTCCCGTGAACAGACGTCACCCTTGACCCCTCGGCTGCAGCAGCGGGATAACGTCAACCGACGTTGGCGCAGCGTTATCGAGGTGCGTTGCAGCATCCGGGGTGCAGCTATTTACAGGAATTCATCCGAACAATCTGTTATTGCTCCCTTATTATTATTAGAGGGTCGTACACACGTACATTCTTCGGTAATTGATGTAGCAGGTGATAATGTAGACGTACGCATGCAGCGAGAGTCTCAAGCTCGGTGTACTTCTGTGCGAAGCCAAAGGTAACTGTTTACTTGAAAAGTAAGCAGTTACTGTTTTTTTTGCTCTCCATGGCTGTATACGAATGGTGTCTGTACCTAGACATGACCATCTCACTACTATTGGCTGTCGCTCTCTAGTATTACAATATGTTTGTGAAGCGACCGATCCCTGATAAAAATATATTTGTATTGATAATTTACACAGACTTATTCAAAGGTCATTACTAATTACTGTATGACGGTTGTTTTAACGTATGTCGATCAATTCAAACAGTCGGCCAATGTTAATTACTCCAGCGCTGAGGGGGGGGGGGGGGTGACTCTGATGACTTCATAGACTGCGAAAGGCAGGACACCTTTCACTTACGATCATTTACATGTTAGAGCTGCCACATGCACATAGCAGAAATAAAATGCGACAGAACTCCGCCATTTTATGCAGTGGTGCATTGAGACTCCAGACGGTTCACGTCCGACCAAATCCAATCTGTTAGCGTGGCATACCGATTCATGCCAGTATCAAAGCAGGGCCTGACGGTGGTCCGCGTTCCCTTAACACTTCAAAGTTATGTTATATGATCATAGGCTAAATAGAATAGAATGAAAGATAAAATTATTAACATGACAATCGCTGTAGATATTAACAACCACTGGAGGTATTTATAGTAGCAATTTAGAATGACGTGTATTTCATTTCGGAATATTTGAACTCCATGCTACATAAATGTGTGTTATACTATGTGAAAAGCACATAGAAGAAATATACAGTAAACGTATGTAGTGCACATAGGGCCTAGTATTGTATAGAAGAAACCTAGGTATAAGTGAGCGAATACAATTGAATAATATAAGTCAGCCGTCCGTAAAGTATATTGTTGTAAGCCTAGACCACTCAAATGACCAGCGTTTTCAATGCAGTCTTTTTCAACGTTTCTGGAGCAGAGCGTAATTATGTAAATTGATCACAATTTTACGTTCCGCAAGTAGGCTTACTAGTATGGTTCCTAAACAGGCAGGCAGGCAGGCAGGCAGGCAGGCAGGCAGGCAGGCAGGCAGGCAGGCAGGCAGGCAGGCAGGCAGGCAGGCAGGCAGGCAGGCAGGCAGGCAGGCAGGCAGGCAGGCAGGCAGGCAGGCCGGCAGGCAGGCAGGCAGGCAGGCAGGCAGGCAGGCAGGCAGGCAGGCAGGCAGGCAGGCAGGCAGGCAGGCAGGCAGGCAGGCAGGCAGGCAGGAAGGCAGGCAGGCAGGCAGGCAGGCAGGCAGACAGGCAGGCAGGCAGGCAGGCAGGCAGGCGGGCAGGCAGGCAGGCAGGCAGGCAGGCAGGCAGGCTTCGGGCGGGCGGACGGGTGGGCGGGCAAGCAGGTGAGTTATCCGGCAGGCAGGCAGGCAGGCAGGCAGGCAGGCAGGCAGGCAGGCAGGCAGGCAGGCAGGCAGGTTAGTTAGCAGGCAGGCAAGTTAAAAATCAAAGAACTATATCAATGGAATGCTAGCTTTGACCGTTTCCGTGGGATTTCTGTACATCGATCTCCCGTCCAAGCAGACAGCGCCAGTTGGGTGGTTGGCTACTTCCGGTTTCACTGCTTACACTGACAATACGTTGTATTTTCATCATGGATGCTGCATGTTTTAGCCCTGAAATTCATCTTTCTGATATATTTGAGGTATGTAATTTGATGTATAATATTATTTTATTTACCATATTATAATTTTAATTAATTATGTTTACAATATTAGCAATATTGCCTCGAATTAGCCATGTTTGTACACACTCCCGTACATCGCCGCCCACGACGCCGTCGACGGTCAGTCAGTCATGTCAGTAGGCCGGTCACGGCTACAGGCACAGCCTTAACCCAAACCGTGTCCGCCTCGCTGGGACCGGGGGTCTTACCTACATAACCTAGCCTCCTACCTATGTCTATTAAAATCCTGGATCCGCCCCTGCACTGTAGTTGAATATCAAACTCACCGGCTGACGTAGCGCAGAGCCAGCGCCGCGATATTGTGAGTCGACAGCTTCACAGCTTTGACAGCTACTGCACTGTGTTTGTAACTGTGTAGTCTAGAAGTCTGTCCGACGGTGACAGTGGAGCCTGTGAAGGATAGGGCATAGCCATAGGCCTAGTCCAAAATGAAAGTTAGCTTTTCGGACTGCAGTCAGTCAATTCTCAAGCAATTTTCATGAATTTTTGTAAACCCTATTTTCATTTGGCATTGATCTTAAAATTTTTAGATTTTTTTTATATTTAGATGCAAATTAAAAAAAAATGTGAGAGGGGCCCAGATGCCGCGAAAATCCCCCTTCCTTTAAACCCTGGATGCGCGCCTGAATTCCCATGCCTTCTGCGGGCATCCCGGCAACGCTGTGATTTTTTTTATACCTGGTCTTGGGATGCATTCCGAGAGCAGGATTTATTATTACTTATTTATTATTATAAGCCCCCTATAGTATATTCAAATAAACAAGTCAGAATCAGAAAACATGATAAAAAAAAACTACATTGTGGCAAGGATCTGTTTTCTTCCACTGCTGTCTAGTTCAAAAGTTAGACCATTTGACATGTAAATGTCTAGTTATGATGCTCCTCTATAACATGTATAAACCCTTTTTAGAACTTCATTCTGGTTTATTCTCAGAATTGCGTTACAAAAATGTCATGTCAAATGGTCTAATTTTTTTAATGCTGAATGGAATTTTGCTAAATTTTCAGGGTTGTTGCCAAAAGACTAGATAGACTAATAATGATTACAAAATTGTGTGACAATTGCTTGAGAATTGACTGATTGATATTTATTTCACTTAATTTATCATTTATTTTTTTGTCTACAAAGTTGGATCTCAAACTAGGCTTTAACCGATTAGTATTGATGCAGGGGTAAAGAAGGCTTTACAAATTTAAGCGTGATAAATTTTAATGATGTGGAGCGAAGCGATCAGGCAAATTTTTTTTGAGAGCTATCAAATATTTAATTAGCGCATGTCCTTCACACAATTATTTATTTCATGAAAATTCAGTCTCAAAATATTTATTTTACCCTTTCAGCCCTGAATTTACCATTGTCATCTTCATCCACTACAAGCCGCGAATTGCTGTCGCAATTCTCGACTTGAAGTGGATGTAGATGACTTGAAGTGGGTGGGAAATTGAAGAAAATTGCTGTGTATTAGTAAACTAGTTTCATGGAAATTTCCATTCTAAAACCCCTAGTCGTAGGAGAATTAGGTCTGTTTTCAGGAATGTAAAATGATGCTTTAATGCATCGTGAGGGATTAAAGGGTTAAAAATACTCTAGACCCCTACCCCCGTAGTGTAGGACCAACGGATATATATAGGCCCTATGCTAAAAGTAAAATATCCAGAGACAAATTTCGCACAAATATTTCGGATGCCCAAATTAGTGGGGTTTATAGTATAGACTATGGTGTATTATGATTTTTTTTTTATTTGCCATGCACTGTAGGCCTATTTTGAAATAGAAATATATAATTATAGCTGTGAATACCCCAAGGATAGGCCTACTTTTAATTCCTCATAGTTCTGGTGATGCTGATGCTAGATGTAAAGATAATCTAGATCCTATTTGATTTATTTCCTAAGCAGATGTCAAAATCATATCTGACATATAAAATAAAAAAAAATGATAAAAAAAAATATCTGACATCTGGTTTGGACCCAGACAGATTGTTGACTATACTGTATCTGTATTTTGAACTATCCACATATTTTATGACAACAGTAAGCTTGTTGGATGTCTAAAATTTCCCACTAATAATGTGTTTTTTTTGTTTCAGAAACTACTCAGTTACAACAGTATTACACCACCTGCTCTGGAAGTTTGACTGGTCATCTTCCACTACCCTGTGCTGCTGATATTACAGTCTGCTCTTTACATCATTTTAAAATACAAACATTGATATTCAGTAGAACAAATTAATGTGAAAGCCACAACCACCTGTCTGATCAGTGTCTTTGTACATTGATTAAAAAATAAAATGTAATAAATGTCTGAATGGTTAGAGATATATTAGCAGTGTCTTGTATATATACATGTACATATATCTCTCTTATTACTATGACAAATAAGTCTGTAAAGACTTTTATTTCTGTCAATAAAATATCTGTCTGTCTGTCTGTATATTAAACAAGAAAATTATATAGGCCTACATGGCTAGACTCAAATTGTCACTGCAAAAACCATAATGTATATTATCAGGTTTAATATGAGAGGTTAAAAACTACTGGTACTTGATATTAAAATATATTATGTCTAGGCAAAATTGAAATATATCATTTCATCCATTTTGGAAAGCTTCGCGGTTCCATTTTAATATGGCAGTTTATTCCTTGGTTGGTTTTCTAAGATTTTGTGTTTATATGTGTTTCACAAATTTTGGTAAAACCTTTAGTTTAATAAAATGACTAGCTTCAGAATTAAAAAAAACCCTGTGATTATCTGCTATGTTTTAATAGTTGATTGTCAAGATTAGTATCAAGTAAATTTTGAAAAATGGGTATAACAAAGAGCATATTAACTAAATAAATTGTCCAGATATACAAATATAGTGGTACATGTAGTGACATAGATTTTAGGCTCTCATAATGTTTTAAAAATATTTCATAGAATATTCATGTCCCACATTTTATGATTTATATTATTATAGGCCTAGATCTACATAAAAGCTGTTTTTGGCTAATGTATATATGGTATATATATTCATATACAGTTTATATTTTTTTTATTATACTTTTTATTTTTATCACACTGACATTTAGTATCATATTGAGTCTCTCTGTCAATGAACGTAATAAAAGTTTTGTTATTATATTGATTTTGTTTCGTGTATTGTATTTTTATGATAATTATGATTAAAATGTGCATAATTTACCTGTATTTCTATCACTTGCCTTGGTACTCACATTTTGTTTTTCAAATTTAGGACACATATGTGGTCGGAAAAACTATAGTTTATATAAAGCCTGAAACATTCCAACGCGAGCACGTAAATTATGAAAAACACTTTTTTATCATTTCAAACGTGAAGGCGTATTTTCGCCTTCGATTTGGTTTGCTTTGGCAGTGAAATATATACCGGTAGGCTGTTTGATCCTTTTCTGGATCACTTTCACAATGTTGTTGTTGTTTTTATATATTTTATAATGTAATAAGCTTGTATACCTGTATACAGTGTCTTCAACTGAAGTGGTCCACTGCCAATTTTTACCACTGCACTTATAAATTGTGAGCATTTCTTTTTCACCTTATAGGCCTAAAATAGCAGTAGTCTGAATTAAGTTGTTCATTTAAATTTCAAATGAGTTATATTGTGCCCCATGTTATGATAGGCCTACAGTGACCACTTTTGTGAAAATATGTTTCTTATTGATCAGCCAAAAGCCTGAAAATTGTGTAAAATTATGTGGAATCAGTTTATTTGACATGTATTATAGGCCTAGTAAATTGACATTATTACATCCCTTTATAAAACCATTAAATTAACTCAATATATTTGCAACAAAAAATGTCAAATAGGTTCAGGCTTAACTACTGAAATATCCCATACAATAAATTATTATTTTTTCTTCGCTCGGCATCACCATGGGACTATAGCCCACCACTTAGTTTTAGTCATGGTTGTCAAACAATCTAAGCTTGCCCTGTTATTGATAGTCTATAAATAAATTTAAAGTGAAAACAATAAAAGTTAAAATTGAATGAACCTGACAAGGTTTGCATTTCAAGGAGACTATGACCATGATGACCCTAACCCAACATTGATCCAGCATTTGTCCGGTGACACTGCAGTGGTAGGCCCCCCACATGGTCATGGACCTGTCAGCTTTTTAATGATATTTAGATCTAGACCTTAGGGGCCTTGCAAACTTAAAAAAATTCCAGACATCCTAAAATTTGAATAGAGCTCACCCCACCCCCCATCCATTTTTTTTTTTTAAACCAATAATCAAAGAATTTAATTTTTTTTGGTTTTCCAATTTTCTATCTAAAATGGCCCTGGGCCCACCCACCCACTTCCAAATTTGTTTTGGATGTTTGGATTTTTTTTATCTTTGCAATACCCTTAAATAGTATTCACAGTTAGTGATTAGGGCTTAGGCTTGTACAACTTCTCAGAAATGTCTACTTAAGACGTCTGTAGGCCTACTAGGAGAAGATTGAAAGACTGACTGACCGAGAGACACTGACAAGTCACAATCATTGACATTGAGACATGCTCAGAATGCTGGCGTATAAAGTGTGGGCGCCTACAGAAGTGGCTGACAGTGACAGTAGCCTGAGCAGGGCCTACATGCAGTGACTGTCAGAGACAGTGAGAAAAGTGAGCGAGTGAGAAGCGGCAGTCACCAGGTCACACTCACAGTGGCTGCCCAGCCGCTCAACACGACAACAGGTTGCAAGCCAGGGGCATGGCCAGGCAGATTTCACGGCACACGCCGTCGTTTGGTGCTAAAATTCAAAGTAAACCTCGGTTGACAGCGTGTTAATTTTGTATATTTAGCACGATCATATCATATTACATGTATAATGACTGCCAGTTGTCTCGATAATTTAAATATAGTGACATGTTATTAAAAAATAACCATATACCGGAGGACTTGTTTACTGTCATGACTGATGACAACTTTAAACCGGAAATAACCAATTACCCGGTTTGTGATCGGCCAATGGACTCAAGTTCACTTGTGCGAAAGCGATGTTAGCATTCCACTGTTCTAGTTCTGTGTTAAAATTACAGCGGTTACTTCAATAGGACAATATGTATAATTTATGGGCCTACTCTAACCAATGATAACATGTAACATATATCTTCTGATACATATTTTCGTTAAACCGTCTTTCATTTGAGGATCGAAGTGGAAAGTCACCGATACCGATCTCCTAATTTATTATCCTTTTTATCAGCAATTTCAGCTTGAAATGAATGAAAATTGCTAATAAATAAAACTGCTAATAAGACAATAAAAAATACCCATTGCCAATCAGCATAATCACTGTAATTAGCTAATGATAATAACAGACATAATTATAGCTGTCGCAATTGTCAGCGTCGCCAATTACTGGCAAAATATCTGCACCACACCAACAGCATAATTAATGTGTAGGCCTACTACTTACTCAGTTGTATGGATCAATATACCGGTGTATAAAAAGTGTGGTGCAACAATTGTAATAATCATGGTGAATAGAGAAGCGTCTTCTCATCGTACCCTCGGGTCTAAAGGGTCCTATCTCTCACTGAATAGAGTGCAGATATAGGACCCTTTAGCTACGACAGCATATGCTAATATGTGCGCACAACATTTTGTGTGAATGGTCGCTATATCGTCCGATAGTGAACAAAGTGTTATACTTGCTACTCGTTCGAGTGGTGAACGCGACCTTTTGACGACTAGTAGGGGACGAATGTGGCTATAATGATTCGGTTTTATACAATAATCGCATGTCATCACTCTGACGCATTCGTGAATATATTTAGCTATGCATCAGGTGATAATAAATTATTGTATAACGCAAACACGAGATTTAAGTTGAGCCGATGTTGGATAAATGCTTGGCCAACGTCGCAGACGTTGGCCCAGCAATAATCCAACATCTATTCAACTTCTGTGTTTGTCGGGATGTGATAAAGTATCCGGTGGTGGCATTTGCTTTTTTTGCCGGAAATGGCGATTGTTATCGCCGCAACACGCAGAAACATTTACCATGTTTACCACAAATTATACATAATTTATATCCTTGTAATTCATCCGACGAGGGAGGCCAAGCGATGGTTTAATGTTTGGCCAATGTCGCAGACGGTGGCGCAACATTAAGCCATCATTTGGGTAAGAATATCCTGTTTGCTGAGAGGTGTCTTCAAGAAAACATGGAAAAGAGCAGTAAGTGCTGGTTGATAATTCAAAAGCTTTTGTGTCGTCCGCTGCATGAACATCATGGGATGAAAACAGTTTAAGGTAAACCGAGCGAATTCATGTGCAGAACTTAGATGTGCAAGTGGATCAATATTAAAGAACTAATATATCTTCCGTGAGGAACATCTGCGCCACATCTGAGCTTCAAAAGATTTGGTACCATGGATGTCTTAATCTTTAGGACCTACATAAAAATTTAAACATTTATTTTTATTCGATGTGAGATGTGTATTGCTGCCAAAATTCCCAAAATTGAAGTTTAAAATATCATGCTTTGATAGGTGGTGACATATTGAATTAATTATATGAGACTGTCATGATGTTAATAGGTGGTGATATATTGAATTAATTATATGAAATGTCATTCTTCTAATGGGTGGTGACATATAGAATTAATGATATGAAACATCGTGCTTTAATTGAATTAATTATATGAAATGTCATGCTTTTAATGGGTGATGACATGTGGAATTAATCATATGAAATGTCGTGCTTTTAATGGGTGGTGACATATTGAATTAATTATATGAAATGTCATGCTTTTAATGGGTGATGACATATATTCATTTAATTACATGAAATGTCGTGGTTTTAATGGGTGGAGACATATTGAATTAACTATATGAAATGTCATGCTTTTAATGGGTGGTGACATATTCAATTAATTACATGAAATGTCGTGCTTTTAATGAGTGGTGATATTGAATTATTTATTTGAAATGTCATGCTTTTAATGGGTGATGACATGCGGAATTAATTATATGAAATGTCATGCTTTTAATGGGTGATGACATGTGGAATTAATTAATTGGTGGTGACATATTTAATTAATTTTATGAAATGTCATGCTTTTAATGGGAGGTGACATATAGAATTAGTCGTGCTTTTAATGGGTGGTGCCATATTGAATTAATTAGATCAATATGAAATGTCATGATTTCAATGGGTGGTGACATATTGAATTAATTATATGAAATGTCATGATTTTAATGGGTGGTAACATATTGAATTAATTATATGAAATTTCATGCTTTCAATGGGTGGTGCCATATTGAAATAATTAGATCTATATGAAATGTCATGATTTTTATGGGTGTTGACATATTGAATTAATTATATGACAAGTCATGCTTTTAATGGTTGGTGACATATTAAATTTTTTATATGAAATGTCATGATTTCAATGGGTTGTGACATATTGAATTAATTATGTTTGAATTGTCATGATTTTAATAGGTGGTGACATATTGAATTAATTATGTGAAATGTCATGATTTTAATGAGTGGTGGCATTTTCTATTAAATTACATATATTTAAAATTTGTCAGATAAACCGTAATTATTATATTGTGCGCAGTAATGGGTAGTAAATAGAATGGATAAAGATAAATCCCTCATTTTTACAAGGTGAGAATAGGATAATACTACATGTATATTCAGATACCGGGTATTACAAAAAAAATCAAACGGACGTTTTCTATCGACTAAACCATTAGAAAATGCACGATATTTTGAACATTTTTTAATATTGACCAGAATAAAAATAAGTGAAAGGCCGTAAAAGAACTATTTTAACCACCCTTTATGTTTTTACCATTGTCAAAATAATAAAAAAAGGTTCCTTCTATATTAATAAATATATGCCTTATTACATGTAGACAACTATATCATTTTTTTAAATTTATCGGTGTCTTGTATTTATCTGCGTTTCTAAAAAATGCATGATGCAACTGATTATCATGATTATGTGAGGAAGGGTTATAAATATGGTCAGTACTGGTAACACTACGTTTTAAAATTATTATGTCTCCCCTCTGTACAGAGAGGTGGGGACATATTGCTTTACCTCTGTTCGCTCAGTCTGTCTCAGTCTGTGCTGTGTCTGTCTCCTATTCATTTCTCTCCAGCGCTTTCTATCGTTCAGGTGGTCTAAAACAAGACGTCGACCCAATGTTGGGCTAATATTGGCCAACCGTCTACGACGCTGACCCAACATTATCCCAGTATTGGGTTACCTGTCCTGTTTGGCGCCACGCTGAACGTGGGCCAGCGTTTACAAATGGTGGGCCAACTTTAACCCAGCTTTGGTTTAAAGCATCTTGCTGGTACCGCCAGCATGAAGTACTGAATATGGCTGAATGGATACTGCCCAGCACCGGCGACACTGGCCCAACATTTAATAGACATTGGATCAGTGCCAGCTTGTACTCTGTGGGCACACCACCGCCAACAGAAAGCACTGTCCAGTGTTGAATGGTTGATGGCCAGAGCCGGCGACGGTGGACCAGCGTTGAACCGGCATTTGGTTGACGTGTGGTGATTGCTGGGCATAGTGTGGTAGGCTCTTGGCCGCTGCATGATACGGGTCCACTTAGCTATCCAGCAAACACGGGGTATTCACTCAATGCTGTTTCGATGTTGCCCAACATTGAAACAGCATTGCGTGAATGTTTGCTGGGTATTAGCTATCAAAGTTTAAGCTGCTGGAGGGGAGACATATCCAGTTTTTTGTTTACACAAAAAACTAGACCCTTCTAGTTAATGTTGAAGAAAATGAACACAGTACATTTTTTCTGTTGTGTGGTATAACAGAGGAAGATTTCATTATATGTAGTCATTGTGAATGATATAGTTTATATCCTACATTTTACAGATCTTTGTATTTTCTCAGTTTATGTCTCACCAATGAGCCATCAACAGCAAAAACTGTTTACTCAAAAAAACATTAATAAACTGATTTAGGACTATTAATTTTTCTTGACACAAATGATATAATTTAAATTTTTGATCCTCAAACATGTTAAAACATGGCTATCGCGACTATCATTTCAAGTTCTTCTAAGAAAGTTAACACGAAATTTAAACGTTCAGCTAACGGCGGTGGTAAATAGCGATTTTCATAAAGAAGTGAATAAAATTCTGCCTGGGTACTTTGCCTTTTTGGATTCTATAAATACTGAAATACGACCGTACACAATTTAAGACTTCTATAAAAATTTGAAAATTTCAATGATATTTCATTCCTCTATTCATTACAAGTACATGATGAGATTGTAATATGCCTTGGTGTTGCGCGTGTATAAAAGCGCATGCTCAAGTAGTTTCGAGTACAATATCGGGACCAATCAATCGACTGTTGGTTGGAGGAGCTGGTCCATTTTTTGAAAAGAAATTGATAAAATTCCGAAATTGCAAGGCAATCCAGTTAACGAACATGATCGGGATGATGCACAGGAAGTCAGGAAAAGAAGTAGAGATTGAACAGATGGGGTCGAGATTTCAATGTGTTCAGTGACTGGAAATCTCTCAGTTAAAGCACCTTTCCCAATGCTGATATGCATTATAATACTACAGTTTTTCTATAAACAGCGAGGCCAAAGATGCTGCAATGAAAGATGCCATTGTGAGTGGCTCGATCTGCCCTTACCAGCTAGATGATCGGCATCCACTTTCCACATTCACCCCTCCCCTCTACACAATAGTGTAGAGGGGAGGGGTGGGTGTTATCTATGGCTAGATAGGGTGGCAAATCAATCATAAAGGTAATATCTCAATGTCATGGACGGCAGATTGTAATCTGGACAGGTCAGTTTTATGGTGCGTGGCTTCCCCTATATTTATTACGTTGACGTCTGCGATCGCGTGGTGACTAACCCTTGTCGTGTTAGTCCCGTGTATATATAATAGGCTACGCTTTAACCCTTTAACCGCCGGTGCTGCATATATTCGGGTTTTTATTTATTATTAGCACATTAAGTATCACCTTTTAAACATGTTAAAGATAAAATGTGACAATAATCAGCAATATTTGGGAACAGTTGACCCCAATTTTGTCAAATCTGAATAATTTTCACTAACATGAAGTTGTGGATCGCGTCAGCGAGCCACAACTTCAAGTAGGTGAAAATTCAAATTAAATAATTTGGCGGTTAAAGGGCTAAGCCAGTATACATATCAGCTAGACAGCACAGCTCATTTTGAAGATATGTGAGATAATTCCACTTAACCCTTTCAGCGCGGGCACCGTCTATAGACGTCAGAATCTGACGTCTCAGCTCTGTAGACGTCAAATCCTAACGTCTAGGGACGGTCCCGCTCCCCGCACTGAAAGAATTAAAAATATATTATAGCCGTAGACCCATAACATAGGTATTCAAATGAAGCGGAAAGAGCTAACCAAGACATGTAGGCTGATTTCAAATCAAAAAAACCTTTAGTCATCATAGTTTATATAAAAATAGTTCAGCGATATAAGGGTCAATACCAGGGTAAAAGCGCCATGATTGTTTAAAGTGCCTGTTTCCAGCACAAACAAAATGCAGATAAAATAGCTAAGTTACATTGCGGTAGATGCAGAGTTAATCAAATAAATACATTTGGGAGATTTTTATTTTTCACATGTATACAGACAATATTTTTCGTCATTTGAAGCTGGAAAATTGCGTCAGCAATTCCAGCTTCAAATGGCGAAAAATACTGACTGAATATTTGATGATTTATTTATGACGATATATGAATGACACGTGCTCACTATCTATACGGATATGATGAATTATGATACGCCGTTGTTATGAAAGAACCCCTTGCTATCTTCGATCACTGTCGAGCCTCCAGAATGTATCACTGATGTACGTATATATAATATAATGTATATTTTTAACGTGTTACGGCGTTATGACATTAGGAAGTACTCATCCAATGACATTAAAAGAATGTACACAGGTACCATTTACTACATGTTGAATACTGTAAATAAAATACACATAAAATAAACGTGTATGCCTAAAAATAACATGATAAAATAAGCAACCAAACCTGCACATACTGTCTGTATAATATAGCTTTTATCATTTTAAATCTGAATTTACCTTTGAAATCTCCATTCACTACAAGATGCGAATTGCTGAGCCAATTCTCGACTTGTAGTGGATGGAGACACCTAGAACATGTAGAAGGGGCTGACAAATCAAAGACAAATTGTCATGTATGTTAAGTCAGGTTAATAACTGCTTACAATAATACATTTTCTACGTCTTTTTTTTGTGATGAGTGAACATACGTTCATACACAGGAACTATTCAGCAAACACAAGACGTTCACTCGATACGGATGAATGCTGGACCAAAATCGTGGATGGTGGGCCAATAATAACCCAGCAATGGGTCGACGACTCGCGTTTATCAGTGTTTATACTGGGTGAGTTCATAGGCTCCGGTACCGCTCAAAAGGACGGCTGTAGGCCTAATGCCTGCCACTGACTGTGTCATATGAACGCTCACCATTTAGTTATCATATTTGTTGGATTCCCAGAACTCCATAATCATGACAATTGCAAGTACCCATCTGCACCAGTCCAGTCTCAATTCACGCAGAGCGTAGATTGCGTACCGCAAATCACATGACAGAGTGAAGATGTCAAGTATCGGGGTTTTCAGACACATTGGGAAGTACGCTGATATTCCGATCAATACAAGTTTGCTCCGCCAGACCAAGCAGCATACATGGGAAGATAATTATTATATACAACTGGGTTGTTACTGCTGCCATGGTAAACGAATAAAACTCAAATTAATGATAAATCGATTCACTGATGGATCATAATCATACTCGCAGATCCGTGCAAAGCTAAAAGGCAGTAACTACTTACCTTTCAAGTAAGAAGTCACTGCCTTTTGTAGTGCAGTGTGGCGTTGATAAGCATCGAGAGAGAACAGTAAGCCTTCTGGCGTGGATAGCTAGCAGCTAATTACTTTTTAAGTAAGCAGTTATTGCCTTTTAGTTTTGAAGAGCATAATAATTGGGAAAAGCGAGTGATTATTTACTTTATTTGTTCGAAATTTGTGAAAAAATACTTCATTAAAATTCCAAACTTCATGCATATTTCTAGTAATTGAAGCTATAATACTGGGAGAGATAATTATCCATCCAAGCGACCAGCTACTTAGTCTGATTGTCATTCACCTTGCGATTTGAATTGCTGCCGTAGTCGAATAAAAGTACGCCATGTGGCGTATTTATACGATGAAGGAGTTAACTATTCCCTACAAAACTCCCTGTTTAATCCTGATTTAATATCTCAAGCAGGCCGTCATAAGCTGCATAACCCTCTGAGCTTTAATGTGGCATCATTGTAAGATGACACCAAGGTCATTATTTTCAAGTTCAAATAAGCTGATGTTTTTAATGTATGAAAATCGCATTATTGCGCACAGAGGATTCGCATTATTGCGAACATGGGCAAAGAATGGTTGGAGGGTTAATAATAAAAACAGAATATAACTCACCTCATAATACTGACTAGGTGAATGGAAGCTTGGCACAAGTTGCAGGCCCAGAGACCGGTCCGGGTCCTTATGAAAACTGATCTGAACTGAGTGGTACCCGCCTGGTACGTCACCAAGGTGATGTGGGTCATGGTGGTGCTGTGGGTCATGGAGCTGGTGGCGGTCATGGACTGTGAAATTGGAAGACATCTCAGTACTTGATGAGCGGTTTAAAGTTGTATCCAGATGGACACTAGAACCACTAGAGTGACTGGTGACTCTGACTAGAGCATCTGAGTCTTTGTCCCTGGAGGAGAATACCTCATTAGGATCACCTCTCTTAACTAGCACCATGATGCGCAGAGGCATCTGTCTGAAGAAGGCGATCGTCTCGGAGTAAGACGCGTCCTTCAGAGGACTACCATTGATCTCCAAGATCTCGTCACCCAGGCAGATGCCGCGCTCTGCCCCGGTGGCCCTGTCCGCGGCACCTCCAGGGCTTACCCTCTCCACGAACACGCCCTTCACGGGGTCGTTCTCGTCGCCTGTGCTCTCCACGCTGAGACCCATGCCCAGCCTCTCTCCTGGCAGGCGGTGCATGACTAGTAGTTGTGGTTGAGGACCAGGAGGTCTTACAAGGCCAGGGGAGTCCGGGGGCTCTGGATCTGCTGTGATCCCGTCCACCTCCTCCTCTATGGAGGATCTCTGCCATCCCGTAGTTGTCCTTGGCACTAAGTCTACAGATAGCTCTATTGGACCACTAGATATCACGTCCGGGTGATCTATAGCTATCATATCTCTCACACCCACATCCCCCGATATCAAACTTTGCATAGCAGTATCCTCACTCTCATTTATCCTATTTGAATCTAAGGTCTCCTCACCGGCTAATGCACCTGTCCTATCTGAATTGTCAACAATTTGATTGCTGACAGTTAGAACATTTGAGTGTTCTGCAGAGAAATTATCTCCATTGACTATACATTGATCGGCGAGGAAGGCTCTTTTCTTTTCCTCGTACTCCAGCCATATCCTCTCACGGTCTGGATCTATCTCCACCACAATATCCTCAATGTCCACGTAACGGTTCCTCTTACGTTTTCTGCGAGCCTTCAGAGCCTTGAGCCCCCTTCCCTCTGACAGAACGGAAATTCTACTGTTACTCTTACGAGGCGTTCTTTTCACAGAGCTGCTTTCACTGCCGGCGGAGAAACTCTTAGTGGTTGTCATAGAGACAGAATCAGTGTCCACACTGCGATCAGTGAGCACGGATTCTCTGTCCCACATTCCAAGGTCCTCCTCGTCTGATGTGGTGACCGCGGATCCAAGATGGAGCGCGATGGGAAACGGGGATTCCCCTCTTCCGTCTCCACGGCCATCTTGTAGCGATGTCTCTTCCAGCTGAAAGAAGCTGGACTCGCACTCGCCTTTCGTGATGGATGAACCACTGCACTGAAGGTTGAACAGCTCATCGTGTTGATCAGGTCCTCCTGTCCTGGACCCAGGTGTTGAGTGGTTGTGGACATGGTCGTCTGAAGTCGAGCAGGGGTCCGCGGCAGGGTTGTCTAGGCCCACAGAGGCGACACTGGCAGCCCATTCTGGAAGCTGCTCACACGAACGACTGCATGGGTAATCTCTGTCATTGTCTGCTTTATCTGTACTCTGGAACACACAATGGCAAACATTTAAAAGTAAAACATAACCCATTCTCCTCAAACATGAGATGTTAACCCAGTGACGGTTTAATGTTGGGCATCGTAGACGATGGTTCAATATTAAACTAGCATTGGCTATTCTGTTTTATCTCTGCTCTGAATCACACAATTGATGGCAAATATATAAGGAAGATATACGCCACAATCCTCTCAAACATGAGATGTTGATCCAATATTGTTTTGATCTTGTGCCAGCTTCGTAGACGGTGATCCGACATTAAAACAACAATGGGTCGACGTCTCGTGATTGCGGGATCACACAGCAACAATTTCAAGATAATCTTATCTGCACATTTTTAGAAAATAAAATATTCATAATAATAATACTGCACGTTTTCATCACTTCAACACTTAACCCTTTAACCGCCAAACTATTCAATCTGAATTTTCACCCACTTGAAGTTGTGTCTCGCTGACGCGATCCACAACTTCAAGTGAGTGAAAATTATTCAGATTTGACAAAATGGAGGTCAACTGTTTTCAAATATTGCTGATTGATGTCACATTTGATCTTTAGCATGTTTAAAAGGTGGTACTTAATGTGCTAATGAAAAAAATGAAAAATGAAAAACCGAATATATGCGACACCGGCGGTTAAAGGGTTAAAGCGCTAAATTATATAATTTTAATTTTCACATAAGGTGTGTCTCGCTACCGCGACACTCAACTATAAGTGGTTGAAAATTACTCATGTGTTTAATAAGAGCGCAAACATTTACAAATCTTGATTAGATGTTTAAACACACATTTTGTTCGAATTCTCTGCATCAGAGTGTTTGTTGCATATCTGTATATAAAACTTTTGTAATTGAATTAAAACAATGTTTTCTAGAAAAGGTGGATGGTCTTTTCATGAACAACGATTGTTGCTCATGACATTTTAAATGTGTATGTAATAACTGTCGTTGGTATAGTTAAATTGTGAGGGGCTGGTGGGAAATCATATATTACTGATGTATCTTGTATAACATTTTGGGCGGGGGCCCTAGGGTAGTGGTTAGCCCCGCTGCCTTTCACGCCAGAGTTCGGGGTTCAGTTCCCGGTCTCGGCGGTTTCAAAGAAACAAAAAATGTTTCTTCCCCATCCACGTGTGAAAGTCAGTATTGTGGGGAGCCTCCGTGACCGAGAGGTAGCGTGCTCGGCCTCAGACCGCCAGGGCTCGAATTTCGAATCCTGTGTCTGGAGGACAGTGTCATCTCAATCATCTCACCATCCTCAGGAGGTTCTCCTGGCCCAGTTTAGCCTATATGTGCACAAAGGTGGCCTAAAGCCCGATTCATTTCATTTCATTTGTATA
Organism: Flabesymbios commensalis; assembly: GCA_964017125.1. Taxonomy (NCBI): domain Eukaryota; kingdom Metazoa; phylum Annelida; class Polychaeta; order Terebellida; family Flabelligeridae; genus Flabesymbios; species Flabesymbios commensalis. Next base: position 37,137,869 of record OZ024908.1, read on the forward strand.
ACATTTTGGGTGGTATCTACTTGTAGACATGGTATTCACTGAAGCCTGTCCAGCATCTCTCACAGGTGATCTATGTTTATTTGTTTAATAGTTTACGTTTATTGCATTGTCTTTATCACATTGTTCACTACATACATAATATTACACAAATACTTCATGTACTTAACTTGTTTATTGTATGTATCTGTATATTGTCGCAAAATAAATTGATTTCAATTGAATATATACAAATTATATCATATTTTTTTTTACAAGTGTTATACTAAATACCATATAGTTCTCAATATTGTTTTTATATACTTATAATATACTATAATAAACTATAAAATATTTTATACGCTTCCCAGAGGGGTGTTTTGCTGAAATGTAGAATAATATGCAGTATAGCTATTTTATCTCTGGTTTTGGTGCCCGAGAGATATACATATCACAACAACGCTGTTTAACTTTGTTTTAAACAGTTACGATGCTTATTTTAAATACCCTGTGTTTGTTTAAGTATATAATCATGATAATGGCAAATTTGATTTTGAGTTTACATATCATATCGATTTTCATTTGATTCTACAGAACAAACCCTATTGTATATACATGTACATATATATTTTATACTGTTCATTTTAATGACGCATACGTCTATATAGACTTCCCGTCGTCAATACATATATTTGTATCCATACAAATTCGATGCAGATAAAGATATATGTAGTAGGCCTACTTGTAACATCATACCAGCAATACAGTTTCTGCTTATTAAACTATATAATAACGTGACTCTCAAACCAGTAACAGTTTATATCTTTCTACGCTCTGTGTGTTTTATTGCACACGGTATACATACATTCAAATATCAATAAGAAGCTGATAGTGTAATTTAATTTAAAACAATGTATGTGTATGTTTGGAAATAAAACCAAGCATTTATAAAATTTCGGATATTTTAATACTTTTTCAAATTACGGCGTATTTCTAAATCATTAGTTCAAGTTAGTCGAGTTCGTTAAATCTTTTCACTTTGGAACTTTCACATCTGTATTTATGATGGATATATTGTAACAACAAAGCCAAATTAACCATGTTAATGATACGTAAAGCTTGGCACATTTAACATTTAGTTGAAACGTATAGATGGGGACATAGGCAAATATGTTTGTTACGTACATTTTTCAAAGTTATTTACCTTCAACCAGGCTTGTGTTTGTGACCTTGGGAGACTCATGAATATAAATAATACTGCAAAGCCTAAAGGCAGCAACTGCCTACTTAACGTAAGCATTTACTGCTAATTTTACTTTACGCGACAGAAAACATCTCTGTGTTAAAATCAACTGGTGTCAGGTGGTCATGATCCATTGTGTGATTTGATAATGTCAAATTCACATCTGCCATACACAGCAAAATCTGAATACTTTGGTGTAGAAGACTGCACATAGGACAAAAATATATTTCAAGCACATGCAGTTAATGATTTGCTACTTATAAATTATTACAAAACAACTTTGCTTGGTCATTAGATATGTGCCGACCACCCACGGACATATCACCATATTATTGTGACTCTGATGAATATTACTTATAATGGTAATATCTTGAGCGATCAAATAATAAGGTGTCTTAATATACACGATATAGAACACGCCATCAACTTCCGTTGTAATTACTGGCACGTACACATAGTAATTACTCGAATATACCGATAACAATGAAATACCGAATGCAGTGGACTGTCGCCCTGTCGCACAAAGGCAGATAATACCGCTCTATGCGTATGGATTTGCATGGCATGATAGTAACTGTTTACATTCAAGTTGACAGTTACTGTTTTTTGCAATTGCTGGGCAGTGTATAATGGACACGCATTTACTGATAATATATACATGTAAGACAAATATATTATTCAAATTTTTGGTTGTGTCTCGCTACGGCAACTCACAACTTAAAGTGAGTGAATATCACTCACATAATTATGTCTCATTTAAGACGAAACGTTTGTAATTTTCGATGTTTAAACACTCATTTCACTCTCTCTAACAGTTATTTGATCAGCTGATGGCTTATTAGAGGTGAAAGGGTTATTATGATGTAGGCCTATACATGTCGTCCCCTTGAATATGAAAATGTGTTCGCCACTTTACAAAATGGCAGATGCACCCTTTCATATCCAAGGGGACGATTATATAAGCCCATACTTGACACAAAAAGAAACTCATCACTGTTTTACAGAGATACGTATTAAAAAATATTGAATATGCGTAAAAACCGAATTTCTGTACGATTCATTCGTTAATTATTAAAGATAAGTACTGGCCAGGTTTTGCGAATTACCATCAATAGATCTTTTGCCCACTTAATCAAGTATGTTGTGCTGCCGAATAGCTTTATCGGAAAAAACAGCATGCCATAAATATGTAGGCACGCTCACGTTGAAACGCTGTCAAGCGAGGCATTCGAATAAAACCTTTGCAGTATTTTGTCTGTTTGTGGGATCAAAACACAAAATGAACGAAGTCGTAGCAAAAACATATTAACAATCCAAAAAAACATTGATAAATAAATTTTTTGTTAACCCTTTAAGTTCTAATCACGTCTATAGGCGTTGTCAGCCTTTTTATTTCTTCTTCAATTGCAAACAAGAAAATTTAAAGTAGTGTCATTGAAATGACATTGAAATGAAATGAACATTAAATTTGCCACATTTGCATATATTTATATACCCTGATGACATCGCAAGGCTCTGACACAGTGACCTCCATTTTTAAATGTAATAGTTCCAATACAACCACAAGCTTACGCCTGCTGAAAATGGCCTAGTTTTCATAGGCACTTGAAATATTCGTCTCAATTTCATGGCATCCAAGTTTTTTTGTTAATCAGCGCGCGTGTCGTTTTTACACAGCTGGCTGTGTAAACAAAATGGAGGTCAGTGTGACTGGGCCTCGCGCAGTAAATTAGTTAGGCGGCCCAGTCATACCGGGTAATATTTATATTCAAATTGTTAAAAGGTGAGTATTTTTTACCCACTTCACAACTTCAAGAGGGTAAAAAGAAATGATTTAACTTAGCACTAACTACGTTACTGTATAACTTTGCGCACTAAATTTGACCACGATCGGCGTAGAAAATCAGATATATACCCACATTAGAAACTCCCATCGCACGGCGGTCATCGGCCCGGCTTCCGCTGTGTTGACTTCCCGTCCGGCCATGAGTTGCGCGTGAACAGCCGAGACGCGAAGGGTGTGTATGAATATAATATAGTAGCGGGTCGGGGTGTCGGCTGCCCGGATACGCTGGATGCGCACGCACACTCAAACTCACTTAAACTGGGGCCACCCAGAAAAATGACGTTCACCCTGGCCTGGTTAAATGTTGGGCGAGCGTCCTGTAGAGGAGATGCAGTAGTTTAAAGGACGGGGTAATGTTCTGCCAAAATGGATGTCGCGGGGGAGCCATTGCGCCGGCATCGTGTGTTGTGGTTGTTGGTCCCACGGGACCAGGTAGCCAACACACATGGCCAACATTAAACCAGCATTGGGTGAATGTACCATGTGCTTACTGAGATAGGACCGTGCCAGATATGTCAACGCTTCCTGGTCACCAATTCAGCCACCCTATAGACTCCACGTCTCATTTGTTTTAAAATACGCAAAATAATATTCGGATACGATTATTAGTAGCCCAGCAGTAAAAAATAAATGCGAATAAAAATCACCTTTTGCATAATATTAATAATATGCATAATATTACACCGCTCTTATAATTTGCAAGGCTCGAACATTTAACAAAATATTGTGTTTTTGCATATTTTACAGATCGAGTGCAGAAGCTCACCATCGCAGCGTAGCAAATCGTACGCTCACGAGGCGTGACGTTGGCTTTTATAATTTGTCTACGTATTTTTTCGGGCAGGTATTTTATCAATACATACCGTGAACCACAGACATATGTGTCACTACACCGTAACCATAAAAATGTGCAACCGAAATGATACAGATTATAGAGTGAGAAAATAATATGTATTACCATTCTAGTGGTCAAGGGGTCCATGAGGATGCTGGAATTTCTATAAAATGTAACACTATACTTACAGTGAACTCACTTACATAGTGACATTATAATATTATGTCACTATAATTACATCGTATAAACTCAAAAATGTGCAACCGAAATATATAAAGGTTTTATTGACCGTTTACATGTCAACTTTGACATATTGGTCATTTTTATTTCTTTTTTTTGTACGTTTTTTTTATGCGGCGCAAATCGGTTATGCGTTCGGTTGTCATTATTATCCCATGAATTTGAACAGTTTGGGTCACTGTATATGTGTGCACCGAAGAAAGATATCGGCCGCAGCTGGACTCGAACCCGGTACCCCCAGTCTCCGAGTCAACCACGCTACCAATGAGCTATCCTGGCATGGTGACAACCCACCAAACACAAAACATTTTAATAACATTTGTAGGACGTCTGCCCAACGTCTTCGACGCTGGCCCAGCATTGTACAAATGTTATAAAAATGTGTTGTGTTTACTGTGAAAATATTGTAAATTAGGCCTACGTTCCTCATGTTCCTAATGGTGGTCGGGCGGGGGCCCTAGGGTAGTGGTTAGCACCGCTGCCTTTCACGCCAGAGTTCGGGGTTAGGTTCCCGGTCTCGGCGGTTTCAAAGAAACAAAAAATGTTTCTTCCCCATCCACGTGTGAAAGTCAGTATTGCGGAGAGCCTCCGTGACCGAGAGGTAGCGTGCTCGGCCTCAGACCGCCAGGGTTCGAATTTCGAATCCTGTGTCTGGAGGACAGTGTCATCTCAATCATCTCACCATCCTCAGGAGGTTCTCCTGGCCCAGTTTAGCCTATATGTGCACAAAGGCGGCCTAAAGCCCGATTCATTTCATTTCCTAATGGTGGTCAAGGATGGAATTTGAATAAAAATGTAAGTCCGCCTGAGATCACCTCATGGCTTTCATTCGGGGATTATCAATTATTAAATGTGAATAGACTATTTCAGTCCGGAATACTGTTGTATAAATCTGACTGCTTGGACAGAATACATTTCAGTTTTGGCAAACTTTTTGTGACACACAGAGCCGGTCGGCTCTTAGTCCATTTGTGACGCTGTGAGAGGATCGTGGGGCTCAAAGGGTTAAGATCGATATGCAAGATCGGAAACGTTTTTGCATGTTTTATCTCGCAAGGTGATACTCAGTATATTTCAAAAACTTCCATAGTAGTAAATTAAACAAGCCCTTTGTAGTGCTTGCAATGTAAAGAGATCGGGCATATTAATGTACGTACAGCTCCCGTTCCCTAAAGTTTGGATTTTGAATCGGGATATGTGGCACACTCCGCAACTTGTCTTTAGTGTTTGATTTCATAGTACAATTATGTATTTTACCTCTTTTCCCGTTAGGTTATCTAATATAAATTTCACCCACTTGAAGTTGTGTGTCACGATTGATGAAAATTAATCATATTTGTTAAATTCGAGACCAAACATTTGCGCATTTAGTCTCTTTGTTCATGCACGCTTTGTATGAATTAAGGGCTCATAATTATGTTCAGCAGTAAATACAACATTGGTTTGTCAAACATGTTGTGGCTCTCGTATTTGATGAAATTAACTTTCTCTCATTTCCATTAGAAATGTCAAGATCAGCTGAACTTTTCTAATGGAAATGAGAGAAAGTTAAGATTATCTCAATTTTAAGATTTTCTGTGAGATGCGCCCTAGTATAATCTGGATGCCGGCCCTTATAATAAAACAAGATGTCTACTATAACATGAAAAGCAGCACAACGCCCAGGCAACATGATACGTTGACCCTATGTTGTGTTAATGTTGGGTCAGCGTCGCATATGGTGAACTACTATTAAAGCAATATAAGGTCAATGTGCCGTATTTCTTTAGGCCTAAGAATAATTGGATGTATTTCTATTTAGATAGATCATGGTGTTTTTCTCAACAGGTAGTAAATGAACCAAGGATTGATAAATGGGTGTGTTTACTAACAGTGGCGTTTCAAGCAGATAGGTGTAAATACATGGTTGGTTTTAGCACACTCGATATTGTACTATGAAGCGTATTTTGATATTTATAGGGATGCGGAATATCGTGGTGAGGGGGTAGATTGTTTTTTAAAAAGTTTGTTTGTTGTCAAGGTTCGGTAAAAAAAATGTTTGCAAGATAAATTATTGCTACATGTTAGCTCACCGACTAAAATTAATTTCCTCCTATAAACACTCCTGCAATAATTTTAAGTGAATAGTATGAGAGAAGAATACATCATAGTAATCGTCATCTAATAAACTATTTTAGGAATAAAACGTATTTTTCAATGTTTGTACAAAACAATATTGTCGTGCAAATTTTTCTCAAAAAATGCATGACTGGAAGTTCAGCTCTAGCCCCCTCCCCAGACGGCTAGTTAACTTCTGTGTGGCTTAGAATGACACCACAACCTATATCAGACACAATGTTACTACTACTACTACTACTACGACTACTACTTTTTAAAAGAGACTAATCGTGCCGTGTCAGTGTGTTTTCTCTCAATTGTATTTACAGCTGAACTGAAAAAAAGTAATATTGTTCCTTTTATAGACGCCCATAAAATAAAAATATGTTTTTTTTTGTCACGAATTGCGTGTAATATGCTACGTGGTAGACAGAGATAAACTGAACAGATAGCAAAAGAAATATCGATGGCACACGCGCTGTTTTGTGTTCGTTGGCTTTGACATTTTGAGGAAGAATCTGATGTAAAATTAAAAATTGTAAAAAAAATTTGGCTTGCACATGCGCGTCACTAGCAGGTAAAGTGTTGAATTAGCACCACCCAATTACGTAGAACAGTATATTAGGTTTAAACAACGGGGGTGCTAATCTCAGCGTATTATATTATCCCTGGCTGATCATCTTCGTCCGTGGTACCCTATGGGCACAGGTGTTCTGGGCAATAATTCAACCTTGGTGGGGCCCTTCTCCCCGATCAAAATAGAAAGAGTATATTCTCTGCTCAAAAGTCTTCTGTCGAACGTACGAGTCGCCAATTCAGGAACATAACTTGGATACAGGTTTTCATTGAAAAAATAGGCGTACAAAAAAATGAAATGAATCGGGCTTTAGGCCACCTTTGTGCACATATAGGCTAAACTTGGCCAGGAGAACCTCCTGAGGATGGTGAGATGATTGAGATGACACTGTCCTCCAGACACAGGATCCGAAATTCGAGCCCTGGCGGTCTGAGGCCGAGCACGCTACCTCTCGGTCACAGAGGCTCCCCACAATACTAACTTTCACACGTGGATGGGGAAGAAACATTTTTTTTTGTTTCTTTCAAACCGCCGAGACCGGGAACCGAACCCCGAACTCTGGAGTGAAAGGCAGCGGTGCTAACCACTACCCTAGGGCCCCCGCCCAATAGGCGTACAACAAACAACAATTGTTTAGTAAGACCTTCCTACAGATCTGTAATTTATATGTAGGCGGCCTCTATATTTTTGCAGATCTCATGAAATAAAACTATTGTCTATTGTCTATTTTCTACTGGCAAAGCTTGTACGTTTACATTACAAGTAATATTTTTACAAAAAAATGAAGTTGTACACTAAACGTGTTTGCATAGGATGAATTGCATACAGCATGAATTGAATTACTTTGCATATAGGGCCACCTTTGTGCACAAACAGGCTGTACTTGGCCAAGAGAGCCTCCTGAGGGTGGTGAGATGTAGGCCTATCAGATAACACATCCCTTCCACACAGGATTCGAAATTCGAACCCTGGCTCTCTGAGGCCGAACATCCTACCTTTCGGTCACGAAGGCTCCTCGCATTACTTATTTTTACGAGTGGACGGGGAAGAAACCCCTTTTTTGAAACCTGAATGCCAGAACGGGGCGAGCCACAAGATCCTGCGTGACAGATGACCACTAGACTGGGATGACTAGACGTGGGATGACCACTAGACTGCCTGGAACAACAGGTTCCCTAGCATCCCAGCAAACACAACATAATGCTGATTTAATGTTGGTCCACCGTCTACGAAGCTGGACCAACATTAAAACAGCATTGGGTTAACGAGTCGTGTTTGCAAAAATATTACTTGTGGTGCAACTGGCAATAACAGGTAAGGGTACCTTTGGATCTCAAAAAATAATCGGTTACGGTAGGTTACTATGGCCCCTTGTATCCGGTAAGGAGGCCAACATTCAATCTCCAGGGGTGGGGGGTGAGGTGGAGTATTTTTGAACTAAATACAGTTCACGGCGACTGCATTAACGTGAAGTGACGTGAAGTGAACTAAAAAGTGGGAGATTTTTTCAATAATTTTGCAGACCGAAGCTTCTGGGTTTAGATGTTTTCGGCAAGAAAATGATTTTAGATTATTTTCATCATCATACAGAGAACGATGATCACTATACCATGCTTTATTATCGCGTTATTTAAGGTTTTCTCAAAGCTATACTGACCCAGATCTTCGGCATGTGATTGGTGGCCATCACGACCAATCACATCTAAGATCGGATCGATCGCTTTGAAATACAATATTTCGTCCGCGGCTGATTTTAAGAAACGTATGTAGCCCACAATGTGACAGTTACCCTTTAACTGACACAAGAGTTTATAATAGCAATCTGGTGACAAAATGAAAGATCACACCCAAGAATGTCAGTAAATGGTGAGGGTTTTTTGCGGACGCATCTGGGCCATGGCCATAAAGAGATGGCTGCCTGCTAGCAAGGAGGTTATATAACCGCTTGCTGCTAGCCACCAGATGGTGTCAAACACCAAGTGATCAAGTGAAGATTTACCACGAGATGCGGGGTGATGTCTGACCATGTCCGCTAGATATAATAACCCTAGACTGTAGACTTGTCATGCAGATACTCTTTCTAACATTGTGTCATGCGTGATACTCTGTCTAACATGGTGTCCTGCTTTCTAATGAGCCGTCAACAAGCTCATTATGACGACCACTAATTCAGAGTTTTCGCATATTTAGCTACTTGCAAACACATGTACGAATTGAGATCCATTTAGTGTGTACTTAAAGTGAAATAGATTTCTGCTCACAAAATACCGGCATGGAAATGGACACTTTTGTTGATTTTATTTCAACATGGATAAACCTATACCGCGTCAAAATAAATTCTGAAAATGCACTATTATCCAATAATTATAAATCAAACCATCATTTCACCTTCTCATTTATTGGCATCCGAATCTACGATATTCAACAAAGTATCTTGAAAAAGTGTTCTGATTTCTAACAATTTCATTTTAGGGATGTCCTGCTTTCTAAGAAAAATAAAAGCAAGGTAGAAAGCAGGACACTTTCTCAATACACTTTGTTGGATATCGTAGATTTTGAGGATTCTATTTGAAATAACTATTTCATGTATTGGACAAAAAAGTATTTTTAGAAAAAAATGACGCGGTAGGTTTATGGATGTTGAAATCAATTCAATAAAAGTGTCAATTTTCATGCGATATTTCGCGAGCAGCCATCTATTTGACTTTATGTACACACCAAATAGATTTCAATTCCTATCTGTGTTTTCAAGGTGGTGCAACAGCTATTCATAAAACATCTAAGCAAACAATAGAACACTTTTAGCATAGTTATATAATTATGCGAAAACTGATGTGGATTACTGGTCGTCATATGCGCTTGTTGACGGCTCATAGCAAGCAGGACACAATGTTGGAAAGAGTAGAACGCATGGCACCATTTTAGAAAGAGTATCTGCGTGACAGGTCTACAAAGGGTAATAGGGTACATGATATATCGTCACATTATTAATCCCACTTGATACTAAGAATCTTTCATGAGCACATGATACTACATATACTAAGGTCGTTATTTTCAAAGCGCTTGACCTCGATTTTAGGCGTGTGATTGGTCGAGATGGATATCTCGACCAATCACACGTCTAAATCTAGGTCAATCAATGTGAGATTACACTCCCAGGTCTTCTGTCAGTTTGAAGCAGCGTATCTAGGTAAAACACTCACCTCACGTATAAACGTAGAGAATTTCAACTCACATTACCAGTTTTATTGTCCGAAGCTTAAGCAGTAGGCCTACTATCATGACTATAGAATGGTGTCTACCATATTTCATTCTGTTTACTAGGAGACGTCTGACACCATTTTTGATACACAGTATCCAGTTATTTGGGAACAGTAGGCCATCGTCCCGCATTTCTCCCTCACACAATATCTCAAATATCTCACGAGAAAGCATACTAAGAAATTAAACCCCATAACTTATTACCTGTAATATTTGATCATGTAGACGTACTTGTTTAATAATCAATGTGATTACAACGACCAAGTCTTTAGTTTTGAAGACATTTAAAATCAATTACCGTGCGCGTAAAAAGACACGTGGTGTTTTTTTCAAAAGACATAACCTTACTATTCAACATTATCAGAGCAGATAAATAAATACTTCTTTCCATAAATAGTTTTCAGAGAGACATAGGCGTGATAATTCAATAAAGAATAAACAATGCAATGATTAATGTCATAACGCAAAACATGAAATTGATGTTTGTTGATATAACTGAAAAACGCCACGATTGAAAAATTTATTTCTAACCGTAACGTTATTTTGTTATTTTAGAGTCATTGATTAACATCATCCACAATGTCAAAACTTGCACGTTTAATGTAACCTTTAAATGTCGTCATCGTGGAGCTTAACCTCTTCAGCGCGGGGACCGTCTGTAGACGTCAGAATCTGACGTCTAAAGACGCTCCCCGAACTGAAAAAATTGACAAATTTATGATGGCCGTAGACCCATAACATAGGTATTCTAATCAAGCGACAAGAGCTAACTAAGTCATTTATGATGATTTCAAATTGAAAAAACCTTCGGTTGCCATGTTTTATAAAAAAAAGTATATCAGCGCTGTATCTGACAGACAGGAGTGGACCCTTTATCAAGCGTCAACTTCAGACAGGACCCTTTATCAAGCGTCAACTTCAGACAGGACCCTTTATCAAGCATCAACTTTTTATTTTGAAGAAACTTGCAGTTCAAAAGTAACCCAGAAAGGCACATCATATCTACACATGGTAACAATCTTGCAAGTAAGAATTTTTTTCAAGATATGGCTCGGAAAAGTACACAAAGAAGTAAAAAAACCCACCAAATTGGGTGAGATACAGAACTGAAATTTTATCAAGGTACAGTATCCCATCAAGACATATCCAGTATCCCTGAGAATCATTTCTACCAAATTTAGTAACAATCAATTAAGTATTTCCAAGATATGAGCTGAAAAAAAGCAAAGTAAAAAATTACTAAAACGTCTGAAAGTAGACCAAAGTATAGTAACTCCTAAAGGCAAAACTAGCCCCGCTTACGGCTTCTCAGCCTGGGTGTGTGCTATGAACGGAATCCACCAAGTGGTTTAGCATATATCGTCCGGAAAACAGTTTGTTACAGCCAACCGAATATACAGGCTGGTGGAACAGACAGCCTGGAAATATAATTAAGTTAATATCATAATTTCGAAACAAAATGGACAATCAATGCCTACTGCGTTGATCTCATCTGAGGATGTTGATTTGAATGGGGAAACGCCTCGTGGCGCTGTCAAAGACTCATTTCTTCTTTCTAAAAACATTTTAAAAATCTGGAGTGGTTACTTAAGTTGTCCCTGCAATAGGTCCAAAATAGGTCTAATTAAATGTTTTTTTAAATGCCCTCCGCAATTTTCTGCTACATGTTTTTATTAGCCCCCTCTCCTCGAATGAAAGATGCATGCAAGCTTGAGATCACAATAGCGAAGATAAATGTCCCATATGCTATGCTCTATAGAGAAAAGAAGTCATTAATAAAGGCATGTCAAGTCGATAAAACAAGACCGACTCTACTATGTACGAGAGCTGCTAAAATCAATGCGTTGATTGGCCCTCAGATTCAATCTCGGTCTAAAATGAAACTAATCTGTCAAACGGTTTACACAGTATCGTAAAACAACATAAATGTTGAGGGCTATTTTCCTACAAGGCGGCTGACGCGACGGCGAACGAGCAATGTAAAAACAGTAGGGGCCTATACGTCTACACCCTAAAAGGGTATGCTTGGGATGCCTACACACCAGTGTAGATTGTCAATATTTAACTGGTTTTCTTATATAAAAAAACACACTATTTGATACAAGTAATGTTTGTGTACGAAGGCGTATGTATACAATAGATATACGGAGCAAACGCTATGGCTGTTTTATATCATACTGTACTGACTGGACTGAAAAAAACATTGACGGAGCTATATTCTCTGAGATTTCAATGATAACGTTAAAATGATAGATATATGCCATGCAAGTTCATTGGTATTTTAATCAGTTTCAGTGTTTTCAGTGAATATGTGATTCATCTAATGGGACACACTTATTAAGGAATAAAGCCATTTTTCCTTTATGTCAAGCTGGCATTGCTGACGCAATTGCCAGCTTGACATAAATGCAAAATAATCATCTCTGCCTTTAAAAACTTAGTCTGTAGCCTAATTATAATTTGTAATAATTAGCACCCGTGCATTTGATTCACCAATTCAGTCGATATCATTGTTGTGAAAAAACATTCCGAAAATGCTAAAAAAAACTCCCCCCGCACTGAAAAGGTTCGATACTAAGTGCAGATATCACAAGATATCAAGTTTCCTCGCTGGGTGTGTTGCCAGCGTCTGGACGACATTTCAACATCTAGTAAACGTTGAACAGACGTGATGGGAAATACTTGTTCCACGCCCTAGTATCAAGTAAAGCAAGTGGCATAAACACGACTTTCCAATAGCAATGTATAGTTCGCAGCTGCTTTTTCATACGCATGTACTATTTAAAAAGTTTAATATAAATAGGTTGAAATCCTCGACTTGTTGAATTGTCAGTAAGTATTGTAATTTTAAACTGTCGAGAACTATTTCTATTTATGTTAAATAGACTCTTGAACTCCTTTATGACAGCCACTTGGGACGTTGTCGCCATAAGGAGCTAAGTTGAAGCTGTTCATCAGCGAGTTACCTAATCTGTATTCTATTTATCTCATTTCAACGTTTATTAGCACACTGTGGTCCTGGGAGATGGTAGAGATAACTGCTACATAAAACGCAATCCTGTATTGCGTATACCAGGTGTCTGGTTTATGCTGAGGGGTTTGGGGGCTCAATGATGTTTAGAAATAAAGTTATTAGAACATGATCCGGATGTGTGCGTCCAAGCTTAAATATCAGTACATTAAATTAGCCTAATAATCCTTAGACTCTTTCACGAGAGAACGATTACGCATGACAAACATTTAAACGTGTGATGTAAATGAATTCAGAGTGCGGAAACGTGATTTGTTATACTGTACAACTGTCACATTCAAAGTCACATTATGATACTGTACAACTCTCACATTTAAAGCCACATTATGATACTGTACAAACTAACTCATTCAAAGCCATTCAAAGCATTCAAAGCCAGAAGGCTGCTTATTTTTCACACTATCAGTTACTTCCCATTGATTTTGAACAACAGAACTGCCTGGTGAAATTGGTATAGCATGGTAAAGACTCGTCCTATCGAAATCCTTGATCAGAAAAATAGATTTAGGATGATCCCAGTAAACATGGGACACAGATCCACCATTTGAGCGTCGCAGACGATGGCGCAACACCAAACAAACGGTGGATAAATAAATGTTCCCTGTTTACTGGGATATCTCTATTCGCGTTTGATAATTTCAAATCATTGTTAAATTAGTTGTGAGTTGAGCTATCGAACTGCGGAAAGCAAACATTTTCTTACATTATATTGATGACAATAATTTTGTCGTATTTTTACCATGCTACGGTACAGTAATAAAACGCAAAAAATATTTTACCGTGCAAATAATCGTTAGTCTTAATAAAGTATGTGGAGCCTGGTTTATACGTGGGGAGAATATTAATAAAAAAATTTTGCTTTTCAAGAGAGCCTTCCCAGAAAATACGAGAAATTGATCCAGTGTTGAATTAATGCTGGTCCACCGTTTACGAAGCTGGCCCATCATTGTATCAACACTGGGTTAACTTTACGTGGTTACAATATTTGTAACCCTTGAATCGCTAATTTATGCAATTTTCGCCCACTTGAAGTTGTGTTTCGCTACCGCCAGCCACAACTTCAAGTGGGTGAAAATTTCTAAGTAAATTGCATAACTTAGCGCTTAATTACATATTACAATTTAAATTAAAACGTATGACAATCTCGCGTAAAATAATTTTCATTTCTCTTTCAAATGTTCTTGTTTGAATGAGAAATAAAAGAAAGGCTAGAACAGGTCTGTCGTTCAAAACCAAAAGACTGCAACTGCTTACGTTTCAAGTAAGCAATTACTGCTTTTTGGCTTTAAAAAGCAGATCCATAGACGTGATTAACGTGTTGCTGCACTGCCTGCATGGGGTATACCTGCAGCCGCTGTAGGCTGTTAATATCCCTCTACCAATGCCTTATACCTTACTGAGCAGGTTATCCGTATCACAGGGATCAGGAGTCCCCTGTGTGCACGGCACGAGTCCAGATGCCGGGATCTGAGGTACCAGCAAAGTGTGGTAATGCTGAATTACCTGCACGCAGCACTTGAACAGAGAGGTGCACATAGCGGTCTGAACCCCGGCCTAGGGGTACGTGGAGAAGCCGCCGCCGCCGCCGCCGCCGCCGCTGATGCTGCTGCTGATGATGATGATGGAGATGATGATGGGGATGTCGGACAGGTGGGGTCGTGACAGGGACGTAAGCGGATCGCGTGACAACCTCAGCCCCTGTCTTCAGGCCTGTCACTGCCGTGGACTGGTCGCCGCCCCGCCCTCTCTCTCCTGAATGCAGGTAGCCGCGGCACCCCCGCCCGGCCTAGCCTCGTCACACACTCCACACGCTGTCACACCCCGGTGTCGTCTCCATGGTAACGCGGGGGTTAGGTCACTACCTGATGATCATCATCATATTGATGATGATGAGGGTATATTGATACATGGTGCACCGTGACAGTGACTGTTACGACCAGCTGCCGCATGGTATATACCACCACATAACCCCAGGTCACGACCCCCACTACCCCGGGTCACCGTGTAGGGGCAGGAAGGCACATACATACACCCAGATATGTCTAGGGTAATTTGTCTTGATATCCACGTGATGCCATCAGTCTTATAGCTGTCATGCAGACCTGTCGAGTCCTGGGGTTATTATATAACAACACAACGTGAAAACGTGCATCACAAAAGCGGTATTATAATCTTATAGTCCAGTCTGGAGCGCATGCATGATATATCAATCGTGCATCAATCAGGTTTCAAACCATGCTTCAAAAAATTCCAATGAAAATTATAGAATTGTTGGTGACAGATGCTCAATCCTCAGTTTGCTATATATCTATTTTCATGAATAAATACCATGTGTTCGTCATTTGAAACTGGAAATTACGTTAGCAATTCCAGCTTTAAATGAAGACTAAAATTCAGTAACACAAGGGTGATATGATACATATATGTCAAGTGTTTCACATTTGGCAGCCTGGAATTGAACGTGCGTCTTGATAGAGAACAAATTCAATCAGTCGTATCAGCACCACATCTTGTCTGGCGCTGCTCATTAGCCGAGATGTCAATAATCCTTCAGAAACAATTATCGCCAATCCCTAGGATGACTGTGATTGTATCCATCTTCATTTCGGACTCGGTAGGTCTCAGTTAATCCGCCGGTCTGTAGTAGTTCTGGCTGGTGTGGATACAGTTCCCATCTCGTAGGGGTTGTGAGTCACCCTGTCGTCGCAGGCTCTACACCGGGTCCTCATTTTTGACTTTGAGATTGAGCACCTGGATCTGGAGACCCGCAGGACATCCGTGTCTCCGGGCGAGAGGGATCCGTGTGGTTGTCTGGCCTCGTCATGCTCAGCTGTCCGGCCAACACCCAGCCCTGCAGCATCCGCATCTCTCAGTCACCAGCATCCCTGCTGCTATGAAGCGCGGTCAACGCCATCGCGCGCTCATCACCTGGATAATGCTCTGTCAAGCCAAAACCAGTTAACTCTGGGGAATGTGTTTCCTTCTTCTCCTGGTCGAAGTTCTTATAAAAAAATAGTAAAAGATAACGAGAATGAAAGATGTGTGTCAGCAACGCACCACTCAGTAATTAATGAGCTGATGCAGCCAGCCAAGTGCTTCTATTACTTTTTTTTCAAGCACTATGTAATGGCCAAGTAATGATATATCTGATATATGGCCCACATCCTTCTGGTTGGCCGAACGCAGTTTCTATATGCCGTCGTTGCTGTTCGTTCCCATACTGTGCTCTTTCGCTGCTGCGCAGCGGCAGATTATAAAAAATCGTCAAGAAATTGTCTAGCTGTGATTCCTGCAACAGATCCACATTCCTCCTGCTGTCGGGACAACTGCATTATGTTACAGCAGTGTCGCATACGTTATTGGTACTCTCTCTCAATTAATTGTATACACGGATTTGTGGGCATACGCATGACCTCATGTTATCTAATTAACATGCCATCTCAGCAGGAAATAATAGCCGAACCTTGACCCAATGCTGGACCAAGTTTACAGTTGTTGGCCCAGAGTTGATCCAGCGTTCAGTCGGCAGTTTGTTTAAGGTGGGAGCCTCCATCCAGGAAGTGAACTTTGTACGACAGCTGTGTTACACTTGTCGTGATATGCCAGGATCAGCAAGCTATCTGTCTTTGTCGCCACAAGTATTCTGCAAATCCAAAAGACCTGCTTACATACTTGAAAAGTAAGCAGTTACTGTCTTTTGGGTTTGTAAATCAGTATTCTTACACGCCAAGCCAAAAGGAAGTAACTACTTATTTGAAATGTATGCAGGTAATGCCTTTTGGCTTTACTGAGCAGTATTAGCTACCATGCACCTTTCTTTGTAATTAGCTATGAGGGCATGCAGTGGATGAGCACATACAAGTAATATATAGTATCTCTAGATATTAATAGTTTTTGTAGGTGATACCAAACTACTAGAGGTCTGCAATATCATAAAAAAAATGGCTAGAATAAAGTACTGCACTGCAATCGCATGACATAACGGGCGAAAATAAAACCCTGCTATTTCATCATTACAACAAACACATGGTGACACCAAAGTATTGCAGCTTAATAGAATAAATACATTGCACAAATAAATCTCTAGGCATACTTATAAAAAAGTCCCAATGACTAGAATAAATCCATGCAACGGTTGTCTCGGCAGAATAAATGAAAAAATCTTTTTCAATTTTATCAAAATATAAGGCGCCCATAAAGTCATCAATCAAGTCCCCCCCCCCTTAACCGTCAAATTAATGAATTATAATTTTTAACCACTTGAATTTGTGTCTCGTTGACGCGATTCACAACCTCAAGTGAGCGGAAAAAAATCAAATTTGGCAAAAAAGCAATACTGTGTGAGTTTTTCTTTTATAACACGCTAAACAGATTTTTGTCGCCAGCCTCGCACGTGTCAACAGATTTTTGTCGCCAGCCGGACGCTCGCGTCGCGCGTGTCACCCGCGCCCATTGTGCTTTACCCTTTAGACTGCACTGAGAAAGCAGACAATGACCGCTAATATGTACCATGGGCCGGAATAAAGGGCGTGTAAAGCCGAAAAGCAGTAGCTGCTTAGTTTACTATTACGTGCTTACTATTATGTTGTTGCCTTGTAAGGGGAGTATCAGGTAATCTCTGACATTCAAAAAGCTATAGGGATCAACCGCCTTCAAGAGCGAAGCCGTCGCTCCCAGATATGAGCAGCTTTTATAGTTTGGTGGCTGCCTTACACAATACTTGACAAAATAATTCACGCCCTAATGGGATTTTTGCCCTGGCGACATGATTACTATCCTGGTGTTTCTGTTCCATATAGGGAAACCCTTCAGAAATACACGCATAATTATTATAATATTTACTTATTTAACAAAATATTTATTGAAAATTTAACAAAATTAAGCATCCTTGATAATAGCCCTTTAACCCTTTCAAGCCTGAATTTTCCATTGTCATCCACATCCACTACAAGCCGCGAATTGCTGCCGCAGTTCTCGACTTGTAGTGAGTGAAGATGATTTGATGTTGGTTAAAAATTGCCATGTATTGGTGAACCAGTTTCATGGAAATTTTCGTTCTAAAACCCTTAGTTGTAGGAAAATTAAGTGTGTTTTCAGGGATGTAAAATGATACTCTAATGTATCGCGAGGGCTTAAAGGGTTAAGCGATATAAGCACGACTATGAGCGCTTTTAATCTGTTTTTTTAACAGGTTAAATCACAGTCGTTGGGAATGAGAAGAGTGTTTAAAAACATCAAGACTTGCAAAGTGAGTGATAATTAAAGATAACTTAGCAGGTAAAGGGTTAAAGTGCATGTGTACTGGTGGCAGACAGGACCATTTAGCTACAGAGGACGATTTACGTATACGAAGGCATGAATAGCGATTCTTGGTGGCTTTCTGATTTTATTTTTGTTACATCATTAACGATTATCGTGAAAGCTGTCGACTTTGAGGAGCTGCTAGGCGCAGATGAGGATTATCGGCACTGCACGTAGGCCTAGCTGGCACAGTTTCTCAGATAATCTGGAACAAATATATGTGAATTTTACTTAACAGATTTAGTGCTGGAAGTCAGTTAATGTGTGGATGTGAGTTATACTTATATATTACTATTTTAAGCCTTGTCTGAATATACACGTTTTACAGAAAGCTCAAACCAAATTAGATATCACTAAGATCGACGAAACAGTTTGTGGTATATGCTTAGTTAATCAATTAAACAATTTAATTTCGGAGATGTTATTTTTCATAAATAAACATATTTTTGTCAATTGAAGTTGGAATTGCGTTAGCAATAAACTATTAATTACAGCTTTAAATGAATGACAAATAGTGACATGCAATTCAGCAGGACAAGGGTTAACCCATTAGCCGCCAAATTATATAATTGGAATTTTCACCCCTCGAAATTGTGTCTCGCTGACGCGATCCACAACTTCAAGTGAGTGAAAAATATTCAGATTTGAAAATAATGGGGTCAGTTACTTTGAAATCTTGCTGATTGATGTCACGTTTTATCTTTAATATGTTCAAAAGATACTATTTAATGTGGTTAATGCAGAGTCAAACATCAATAAATTATTCTGCTTTCTCTTCTGATATTTCAGACACAATTTCATTAAATTATTAACATTAATAAGAGAACATACAAATACCGATCACCCAACTTGTGTAACTGCAACAGGGGTCAGAAGTTTGTACTGTCCATATTAATAGGCAAAGATACGTGAAGGAGGGTGAGCCAGAAACGTGTAGCCTGGGTAGCTCATTTGGTGAGCACAGCTATAAAAAATAACCTCGACTGCGCTGCTCTGCCAATAAGCAGTAGCTGCCTATACTTGAAAAGTAACCAGTCACTGTATATTGGCTTTGCGCGACAGTGCATGGGATTATAAGTTCCGTATGAAGAAATTTAAAAAAAAACACCATATGACAAATTGAATATAAAATGTCCAATAATTTCAAAGCTGACATAATAATAATAATAATGGTGAGTTCTTATATAGCGCACATACAATGCTCTGTGCGCTTCACACATATCACCCCTGGTCACTGGACCTGTTCATTCACGTACAGTTTCAACTCCCTTTTTGGAGCATACAGCACTTGCAGCTATTTCGGCGCTAGGAACTAGTCGCACACATTGCCATCTCTGTCCTACCAGGTACTCATTTTCACCTGAGTCAAGTGAAGCATGTAAGGGTAAAGTGTCTTGCCCAAGAACACAACATCGAAATATTGTCCCGGGGAGAAACATGATATTTCTCTGAGAATTCCTGCACCAAGCGGGATTCGCAACCGCACGGCAGGCAGCGACATTGGCAAAGCTCCGCGCTGTAGCCATTGCGCCACGTGCCTCTCGGTGAATGAAAACAGAACAGATATGCCCACATCAGAGCAATGCCGGTTAACTTGACTTCAACCCTTACAACGCTGAAATATTTTTGTATAAACCTATATCGTTTTATTTCATTTGACCAGTTCCTCTGGTAGTTCATCTGTACCCTATAGTATATAGTATTATAGTCTATAGAAAAGTTGTGATAGTCCATACCCAATGAATTGATAATTTTGGACTTGAGAAGAAACCTCCCCGTCGACACGTAGGCCCTACACAAAACCCAAACCACACAAAACACACATTCCTCACTGGCACGTGTGTCTACACTCCTCCACAGACGCCATTACTGGAGTTAGACATGACGTTTTACAGCCAAACGGGCGCCTTCATCATCTGATCATGATTACAGTAGCTACAATTTGTAGTTACGCTAAATACATAAGCATAGCATGAATAGTTTACGATAAAATTAATGCGGAGAGGTAGTATTGACGTGGAAAGCCAAAAAGCAGTAACTACTTACTTTTTAAGTATACGCAATTACTGACGTTTGGCTTTGCAGAGCAGAATAATTAGTGTATTTCCATAGTATTAGCCTAGCTAGTATCACAACCGCGACCCTACCACAATTTCAAGTGGTAAACAATTCTCACATAGTTATATGTATAATTTGTATATGATAATCTGGCAATTGACTGTTCGTTTCTCCTTCCCCAATTGTGTTGTTTGAAGGACAAATAAAAAGGCTCAAAATGGCAATAGACGTCATCAGCAGACAGACAGACAGACAGATATTTCATTGACATAAAGAAAAGTCATTACAGACTTATTTGTCATAGGAATGAGAAAAATGTACATGTGTATAAAAGATGGTTAAAATCAAATGACCATATACATGGTATGATATGCAGAATTAAAATCATGTTAAGTGACATTTCGATAATAAATAGTGGATATTTCGATAATACTAGTAGAACTGATTACTACTTAAAATAAAATGGCATTGCCAAAATATGACCATAGGGGTCTATCATTCTGTTTCCCGCACCAAAGCCAGATATGAAATAGCTACTATCAGAAATGCATAACATAACGTTATGCATTTCTGCTACTATGTATAACATACAAAGTATACATGGTAACAAAAAAGACACTCTGGAAAGCGCAGAAGTGCATAATTATGCTACTGGAGTATGTAACACGACAATGTTAAAAATAGTATGGTATTTTAAAAATCAAACATATTCTCATGCAAGTACAATAAGTGTGGCAATCCGCGAAACATGTAGCTCGGAGCCGTGTGACAATGCAAGCACAGTTATGAGCCCGGGGATTCCCTGATATTATTAACGAGTGGTACAAACTTAGCAACGTAATAACAACAATAATGACGGATAATAATTATTTGTACCATTCACACAGGACATGGCCCTCGCACAATAGCATTACCTGATCACAGCTTATTTTAATAAACTATGTTGATTAATTCATACCATTTTAATCACGACCTATAGTTACTACCACATACTCGGAGTAGCAATCGAAGCACTTGAACCCTTACAGCGCGGGGATCGACTTTAGACGTCAGACTCTGACGTCTAAAGTAATCTCCGCGCTGTAGGAGTAGAAAGGTCATAGACCCATATCATAGGTATTCGAATAAAGCAGAAAGAGCTAACCAAGACATTCATAATTATTTAAAATTGACAAAATTCTTTGGTCTCCAAGGTTTATACAAAAATATTTCAGCGCTTTAACCCTTTAACCGCCAAATTATTCAATCTGAATTTTCACCCACTTGAAGTTGTGTCACGCTGACGGGATCCACAACTTCAAGTGAGTGAAAATTATCCAGATTTGACAAAATGGTGGTCAACTGTTTTCAAATATTGCCCGATTGATGTCACATTTCATCTTTAACATGTTTGAAAGGTGGTACTAATAAAAAATAAAAACCCGAATATATGCGGCACCGGCGGTTAAAAGGTTAAGGGTTGAGCACATGGCCTAAGCATTGTCAATGTTCTAGAATACATATAAGCCATAAATTATGATTCTATGCTGGTTCAATGTTGGGCCAGCATAATCAATTATTACTCTGATTGTGGGCAAATACTTCTACAGGCTACGTGTGAAATCTGGTGGTGCAGGACAAGGCCATCGCCTATCCATCACCTTCTGCCAATTCACCAGTACTCGAGTACTCAAGTATGTTATGATCGAGTATTCAGGTTTCTAATGGTCTTGAACAAACAGGCATTGAGGGTTCACTACACACATACTCAAGGGCGACAAATGAAGCTGTGTCTCAATTCCGCTCTTTCCCCAAATTGCCATTATCCAGCCAGGCTTTCCCTACTTCCGGTTCCCTTACTGTGCATGCTCTTTCTGTGCACACAACAAACCCTGGTATAAATATAGAAATTCAACTACATCCATCAGATCATATTTTACTTAATAGGGAGGTTATGGTTTATTTTCGTGGTTTTTAAAAGGATAATCCTGTTGATCACGACTTTATCGTCTGTAACCTATTTTATTAGTCGATCAAATCACTGATATTGGGAACGAAATGTGTGTTCATGTTTGTAAATGTTTGATCTCAAATTAAACAACTATGCATAGTTTTCACCTACTTGAAGTTGTGGGTCGCGGTAGCGAGACACAACTTCAAGTGGGTGAATTTTTTTAATTATTTACCTTAGCAGTATGAGGGTTAACTGATTTACACTCATGTGCACAATTACTGTGTCTGTCAAATGATGAAATAAATTATTTAGTCCGTTTTGTACCGGTTCATGGACCATGATGAAATACGACATTCCTTTTCAACGTTCATTAAGCAAAAGTAACGGTGCTGACAAGTAACGATGCTGACTTCTGGTACATAGTGAGCCGTCCCAACATTTAACCAACATAGAATTAAGGAGTTGTTTGAAATAAGATAAATCACTGATGACTACCAGGTGGGGTGATAGTCACACCACACAAAGAAAACGTCCAGCTTTATTGCTTGTGATTAATTGTCTATGTCTACGTTCCCACTAGAGGATGGCCCGTTAAGTAAAATATATTTTTACATTGATAAAATCTGTGTTTTTTTGTATAGCGTCTGTTTTATATTAGGCCTTTGAAATCGCACAACAAATGCGAGTCAGTGTTTCGGCGTGGACGAGTTACGATTTCATGATATCCCCACACATAGGGCTGTTCCAAACAGCGATACACAGAATCGACGAATCATTGACGAATTCTGTGATCATTAAACAACGAAAAAGGGTTTGTTGTGATATCGTTTGGCAAATATTTGGCGACTAATTGGCGATCAATTTGCGAATTGGAGACTGTTTGGTGACTGTTTGGTGAACAAATGGCGAATGTGCGATAATTCCGTGAATATTCGGCGAAAGAGTCACCAAACGTTCCTTAATCCTCAATTTGTGACAAACAATTCAATTAATTGCCAAATATTCCCCAACTGCTCGCCAATTTCAGGTTTCTAGCGACAACTTGGCGAGGAGTGACAAGCAGTTGACGTACATGTGGCGCGAATAGTTTGTCACAACTTGGCGAATATTTAGGGAAAACAGCAACTGTTTGGGGATTTTGGGTCAAAATATCAGGGTCATCGAGTAGGCACGGGAATTATGAGCATTTCCAAACTTGGCCACTACGGGAACGTTTGGCGAGAGAGGAGAACGTTAAGGAATACTTAGGGAACGCTTGTAAAAGATTTGGAGAATTTCACAAATTTGGCATTCGCCACTGTCGCCAAATTGTCGCCAGTCCAGTGCTAAACCCATGGGTTGTAACATCACAGTCAATAATAATAAGGCAATCTGCGTAATTTAACTAATAAAGCATTAGACGTCAGAATCTGACGTTTGTAGACGTCAGAGTGTCTATTCCCGCACTTCTAAGAGCGCGCTGACGCGAGATTATGCACTGGTTCTGGTATAAAACGTATAGTATCGTAATGAAATGGATCGGGCTTTAGGCCACTTTTGTGCACATACAGGCTAAATTGGGCCAAGAGAACCTCCTGAGGATGGTGATATAAGTGAGATGACACTGTCCTCCAGACACAGGATCTGAAATTCAAACCCTGGAGGTCTGAGGCCGAGCACGCTACCTCTCGGTCACGGAGGCTCCCCACAATACTGAGTTTTACGAGTGGATGGGGAAGAAAGATTTTTGTATCTTTCAAATCGCCGAGACCGGGAAACGAACCCCGAACTCTAGCGTGAAAGGCATCGGTGCTAACCACTACCCTAGGGCCCCCGCCCTATAATGGTCGTAGACCCATCATATATAGGTATTCAAATGAAGCGGAAAGAGCCAACCAAAGGGGCGCTCACACCTGTTAAGACCTTTCCCTAGCCTTCTATAATATGATGAGGTGTTCACGCTACCCCCTTGCGGCGCGTCCCTAGAAAGTTGAAAAATATTCAACTTTTATCGCGGACGCGCGGTGGAGGTTTACGACTTTTTTCTTGCCAGCCAATCATGCACTGTTTCTCGTCACGTGGTAAAACATGCTAAATAATGTTGTTTACTTGGCTGCTCACATGTTTTCCTGGCAGTAATGTATATGATCAAGAAGCCACCTTTCTAGATTTATAGGTTTAATTTATATGGAGATGACTGGGATGTATTACATGCACCTTTCACTAGTTTTCTACCCTGAGAAGCTACTATATCTACAGTGTACACTTTAATCCGGGTCAATATGTTTAATGGACGTCAGCTTTTTCAGAATTTTGTGAACCTATTTTTTCTGTTTTGTGGGCGTTTACTCTTCTTGTGCAATATAGCAGCAATGATCAACAGAATGATCTTCTTCTAGCTCGTCGAATATACTTGCATCCATCATGGATTTATAATTTCTTCTAAGCTTCAACGTAGCACGTGGTCAGCCACGTGTGTCGCAGCTGTCACCACAAATGATGTTTTAAGGTAGCGTCCACGTTTTGTCGTAACATATGTGAACAGTCCCGCGCGTTAAGTCGTAAGCGTTTTGTCGTCGGACGCGTCTGCCGCGTCAGGTCTGATAGGCAATTTATGATAATTTCAAAGTGAAACAAACCATTTGGTCTCCATGGTTTATACATCAATATTTTAGCGTTGTAAGGGTTAACCCTTACAGCGCGAGGATCGACTTTAGTCGTCAGAATCCGTGGTCTACAGACGTCAGATTCTGACGACTAAAGTCGATCCCCGCGCTGTAGGAGTACAAATATTTCTAATGGCCGTAGACCCATAACATAGGTATTCAGATGAATCAGAATCTGTTTCGAGGACTGGTTTATATGCTAGTATTGATAATAACGTATTTACATCTCATTGTTAAAATATATTGGCATGGGGACCTAAATCGCCGTCTATATAGATGCATTTATCCTTCTATAATGTATTGATAACATTCACAGTTTTTTAAAAAGTTGCTGATATCATCAGACTACATTGGTCACCAGCATTACTATAAGTGTTTTTATTTCGTCACTATCGGAATAGTCATTCAGTTGCGCTTTTTATCTTCTGTCTGTCACAATATTACATGTGGGTGAAATACGGCCACTCATAATATCACCTCTGGCTGTAAAACACTCACTTTACTCACTCAGTCATAAAAATACCACTGCAGTATTGCTGCGCGTAGCAAAAAGACAGTAAACGCTCACTTTAAAAGTAAGCAGTTACTGTCATTTAACTTTAGCGGCAAAAATGCAGTATGACACGGGGTCAATACTGGTAAAACATCATTCGATAATTTACGAGACCAACGGTACGTGTCAGAATTACGAGTAATGGAGCACAAAGGGTCTATTCTGTTCATGCCGTAGGAATATAAATGATACAGAGAGGGTGGGGTAGAACAGTACCATACTGCTCGGCAAAGTAAAATGATAGTAACTGCTTACTTGCAAGCAGTTACTATTTTTGGCTTTGCACGGCAGTACAGGGCGCGGCCACTTTTGTAATGGGCGTTCGTGACGGTAATGATAACTCAACTATACTCTTGAACCCTTTTTAACCGCCAAATTATTCAATCTGAATTTTCACCCACTTGAAATTGTGTCTCGCTGACGCGATCCACAACTTCAAGTGAGTAAAAATTATTCAGATTTGAAAAAATGGAGGTCAACTGTTTTATATTGCTGATTGATGTCATATTTTATATTCAACACGTTTAAAGGGTGGTACTTAATGTGCTAATAAGGCCAAAAGGCAGTAGCTGTTTACTTAAAAAGTAAGCAGTTACAGCCTTTCGACTCAGAATACGGTATAAAGACACGGCCAACTGGACCAACGCTGGCGCTGGTGGGCCAGTGTCACAGACAGGGGCCCAGCAATGAAACAATATTAGACAAATACCAGGTTAAACGTGGTAAACGTTTTTTTTATGTTGTTGGACGTGTACTGTGTGGGTTCTCCATAATACAGTTCTGCAAACTGCTCAAAGACAGAGGTGTGCAAAACTACCACTGTTGAAGAGGATATTATGTAAAATATTCTTGACTCGGATTCAGAGCTAATAAATATGTTGGTCCACCGTGTACGACGCTTGCCCAACATTAAATCAACACTGGGTCAAAGTCTTGTGTCACAGTCTACTGCGATTCTGGAAGCACTCCAGATTCCAATTTATCAGGATATTGCCTTATTATATAACCTAATAAAAAATAAGCAAGCTATGTAGATGTGAAGACGTTAATTACACATTTGTGTAATTCCACTAAGAGACAAAAACATAAAATCAGGTCGAGGCCCACTTCAAAAAGGCCTACTTCAACCACCCCCTGACGTGATCAGATACGGGAACACAGTACTGGAACATCTACCTCTGGCTACGACGGGATGATTCCCATCTTTCTTAACCCTTTAAGCCCTCACGTTGCATTAAAGCATCATTTTACATCCCTGAACACAGATTTAATTTTCCTACAGCAAAGTGTTTTAGAACAAAAATTTGCTTGAAAATGACTTACCAGTACATGGCAATTTTCTTAAATTTTTAAACCACATCAAATCATCTTCATCCACTACAAGTCGAGAATTGCGACAGCAATTCGCGGCTTGTAGTGGATGAAGATGACCATGGTAAATTCAGGCTAAGCACGACTATAATAGTTTTAACCCTTTAACCGCCGGTATCGCATATATATTCGGGCTTTCATTTTTATTAGCACATTATATATCACCTTTTAAACATGGTAAAGATACAATATGACATCAATCAGCGATATTTGAAAACAGTTGACCTTGTCAAATCTGAATAATTTTCACTCACTTGAAGTTGTGGATCGCGCCAGCGAGACACAACTTCAAGTGGGTGAAAATTACGATTTTTTTATTTGGCGGTTAAAGGGTTAATCCGTTTTATTATTATTTAATTGATCCAGTAATTCCATCACACGTGCTCAATAAATATTAACATGGAACAACAATGTCCTGATTCAACGGTTGTCTTCTGAAACTGACTACAGAATTTACCGTTTATTATCACATTTAACATATTTTTTTCGTTTAATATCATATTCATCAACAAAATTGTGAAAGAAAATGCCATAAATATATTGCAATACTAAAGACTGTTTTTTATCTTTAATTAAAATTGGTTTAAAATCAATGACTTGTATATTTTACAAAAAGAGCAGGCTCCGAAATGCAACACCCTTTAAACACAATCAGTTAAATACATTTTTCAACATATCGTCTCCTTAGAGTTAAAGAGTGCTAACTGTCACTTTTAAAAATAAACGGGTTCTCCTTGAAGAGAAAGTTCTATAAAGTGCACTCAAATCTGCTTGCCATAAGAACGGAAAATGTGTATGTATGGCATGGCTAGGCAGATCAACTTGCCAATCAATTAAACAAAATTGCATATGCATATAATAGTATAGCCCAGAGAGTGGCCAATGGGCAGTAAAATGTTAATTAACCTAGTAGAAGCGCTTCCGATAAATACAAGACGTTAAATCAATGTTGTTTCAATGCTGGCCCACCAACGCTCCAGCGTGTTTGCTGGAGCGTCATGTGATGATGGTCACGTGGTCACATGCATCTAGGAGACCGAAAATATTGTGAGCGACATGTTATCTAGTAAAAAAAAAATTCTAACCAAATTGTTAATGTGAACGTTGTCCAGACGGCGAAACATTACCGAACAGACGCGTGCCGTTGGCTAATTGTTGGCTTAATGTTGGGACAGCGTCGCAGACTGGGGTCCAGCATTAACCCTAAAGGCGCTGATTTTTTTATATAAACCTTGAAGACCAAAGGGTTTATTTCAATTTAATATCATAATAAATGTCTTATTCAGCGCTTTCCGATTCATTTGAATACCTATGTTATGGTTCTACGGCCATTAGAAATATTTGTACTCTTATAGCGCGGGGATCGACTTTAGTCGTCAGAATCTGACGTCTGCAGACGTCAGATTCTGACGACTAAAGTCGATCCCTGCGCTGTGAGGGTTGCCCTAAAGGCTCCCACTCACCGCACGGGCTGTCCCCGATTGCTAGGCGCGACGATAATCTTAAACAATCGGTGCGGTTTGGCCACTCCCATGACTACGATTTCGTCGATTTCCGTCGCGTCAGTAGCTGTCGTCTGTTCAGTCTTAGACGTCGCCCGTCGTCGTAGACGATCGTTGCGGTGTGGCATGTCCTCCAACGTGATCGTAATTTGTTTCAATATTGTTTCCGGAACACCCACTTGTATAGGGGGCCTACACGGCCACCACTAGGATCGCTGCAATAGCTTACGACGGTAACAGTCTTTTTAGTGTGATCAAAGAGGGTAAATGCTAGCATATACCCTCTCTGGTGTGATGCCGTCGTAGAACCAGTTTTTCTGCGACATTGTAAAACCTGCCTTGACGGTCGCGTTTTAAGCAATCGCGGCGAGTCCTTGTGGTGTGTTGCAGCCTTTATTCAGCGCTAAATTTAATACATTTTAATTACATTTTCACTCATTTGAAGTTGTGTCTCGCTACTGCGACCCACAACTTCAAATGAGTGAAAATCACTCATATTCGCTTAATTTGAAACCAAACATTGGCTTATCTTGATGTTTGAACGTTCATTTCGTTCCCAATGACAGTGATTTAATCGGCCGATAAAACAGACTAAAAACGACTATAGTCGTGTTTTGCGCTTTAACCCTTTAACCGCCAAATTGAAAAATCGGAATTTTCACCCACTTGAAGTTGTGTCTCGCTGACGCGATCCACAACTTCAAGTGAGTTAAAATTATTCAGATTTGAAAAAAATGGAGGTCAACTGTTTTCAAATATTTCTGATTGATGTCATATTTTATCTTTAACATGTTTAAAAGGTGGTACATGATGTGCTAATAAAAAATGAAAACCCGAATATATGCGACACTGGCGGTTGAAGGGCTGAGGGTTAGGTCAACACTGGGTGAGCTTCTCGTGTTTACTTGTATTGGTAATATTATTGAGAAGAGCTATTATATAGTACTTTAAAAGTTAGAATCCATGCAATACAAAATGAACTAATGATTATTTGATCTCGTATTTTATGTAAATGTGGAAAACCCCTCCTCCACAATGAAATAAAATGATTGGGGGTTTAGGCCACATATAGGCTAAACTGGGACAGGATGCACTATTTGGACCCCCGCACTAAAAGAGTAAAACATGTGTAATGACCGTACAACTACAACATAGGTATTCAAATGAATAAACTGATATTTCAAATTAAAAAAAAACACTGTTGGTCTCTTGGTTTATATAAAAATACTTCAGCGCTTTATTAACCCTTAGAGCATGGATGCCGACTTCAGCAGACATTCTGTGTTTTTAATAGCACTTGTATGACCCCTAGGGCCTAGGGTAGTGGTTAGCACCGCTGCCTTTCACGCCAGAGTTCGGGGTTCAGTTTCCGGTCTCGGCGGTTTCAAAGAAACAAAAATGTTTCTTCCCCATCCACGTGTGAAAGTCAGTATTGTGGGGAGCCTCCGTGACCGAGAGGTAGCGTACTCGGCCTCAGACCGCATCTCATTCATCTCATCATCCTCAGGAGGTTCTCCTGGCCCAGTTTAGCCTATATGTGCACAAAGGTGGCCTAAAGCCCGATTCATCATTTTTTATGACCCCTGATAACGAGCTGTTCACAGTAAAATACGCATTCAATCTTGGAACACTGATATATATGAGGATTTAAATTTCACAAATAACATAAATTTTCAGTCACTTGAAGTTGTGTGTCGCGGTAGCGAGACACAACTTCAAGTGACTGAAAATTTAAATTGAATAGCTCAGTGATCTAAGGGTTAAGGTTAAACAAATATGTTTATATAGATGAATAATCGATGTTGTTTTAGGCCATGTCTGTGCTTAGCAAACACGGCAAGTTTAGTAAATTTTGGCCCACCAACACAACATTTCTTGAGCGTGTCGTATTTGCTGTGTGGACTGTGTAGGCTAAGCTGCACCAGTGCATATGATGTGGAATAACAAGGCATAGACCTAAAAGCAGGGCAGATGAAAACGTAGGAAAAAAGATAATTGTTTTAAAAAGTGGCTAAATCCACGAAAAAAAAATCAAAGTAAGCCTTCATAGAAATAATACATGTGCAGGTATATTTCCTACTATTATGACACGCCAGAAATTTGACTTTTGACTTATAGGAGGGAATGTGTCAAGCCGTTTTTCTAATTCAATATTAATTAGAATAAATGTATGGACTTGAATGTATTTACAGAGCGATATATATTTGAGAATTTAAGAAAATATCCCGATATATTTAAAAAGTATTTGGACAAAAAAAGTAATAATAACAGGGAAAGTAGAAATGTCCCTATAAAAAGTAGGAAAAGGAGGAAAAATTCGAAAAGAAGGTAAGACCACTTTGCTGCGTGGAGATGTTGAGATTTTACCTACGTGTATTCACACTGATATTATTTTCGGTATGCTACATGCTTGAGGTGTTCTAAAAATATAAAAATGGAGTATGTACGTCCTTTTCTTGTTATTTATGATTTATGACATTACACTGGCTGACTAGTGACTACAGCAATTACACAGACCGGCTCACAAAAAAACCTGCGCACAGGTCGATGTGACACGCTGAAGCATATATAGGCTGCAAGACGCTATTGATCTGTCTTTATATTTGGGTATGGTCATCTTCCCTATACAGAAAGGCTTGATTCCGCCTCGCTGGGTCGAGCCTTGTTGTAGGGAAGATGGGTATGGTTCAACCCGGGTTTATACAGAGAAAATATTATTCAAATCTACCGTATTTATTTGAAGCCGAAAACAATCCGTGCAACGTTACAATTGCTGCTAAAAATAAATGAAAAATATCGAGGTACAATCCTCCGATCTGAGAGCAGTAGTCTCAGAATATAAAATGTGGCTGCCATCTTACCGGGGCAAGTCGCCCACACACAGCATCGCACTGCCGTGCATGTCAAAGCCAAAAGGCAGTAGCTGCTTAATTTTGGCTTTGAAAATGAGAGAAAGTTAGGATAATCAAGAGCATGTTAGCTTTCACGGGAAATTCTAACGATCGTACGAATGGGTCGAAGCGCTCATTGGGTGATAGAGGGAGCTTATTTTGGCAAACAACGATAAAATTGTGTTGCTAAAACTGGACCCAGTATTGATTGTATGTATTCCACTGTATGGATTTCACTCCCACTGGGTTCTGGGGGCTTGCTGAGGAAAGATGGTTATTAGCAAATAAATAGTAATAAGGTAAAATAGATAAGGCACACTCACCATGGTCGACTGGGAAACTGTCAGTGATCCTAAGGCTTGGTGGAACTCTGGAAATTAGCAAAGAAACACCAGTTGATTGATTTTCTCCATGATATCTCTCCTCTGAGTCGTTATTATATCACCCACATGGAATTGAAAGGATGGATATGCCACTTTATAAGGTGATAGATTCAACCATTCATCTGATTGTTTTATACAAAAAATACAAAGTACGAGCCGAATGGTTTGCAACTATTTTGCGAAATCTGCATACTTTGAAATTTACACATTTGACCAGAGATTATTTTATTCTTTGGAAATCCAATATACGGTATCTGCTTACTTGTAAAGTAAGCATATACTGCATTTTGGATTTTCTCGGCTGATCTATTCTCAGCAAGCACGAAACGTTGCCCAAATGTTGGATTATCGTTGGATCATCATTAAACCAACATTGTGTCAACACTTTGAGCATGCTAGGTTATAATTAAACAAAATATCCTCCACAAGTTCCCCTTTTCATCCAAATTGACCATTTCTGATTTTCCGTGACGTCTTGCGTGTTCGTGTTTTCCAACTATTAATATATAAACGTTGGCTATTAATGTATTTCGTAGTTAATAATTACTGTGAAACTTCAAAAATACAACGCTGTTCACTTTAGCCGGTATTCACAATTTTTGTTCTGGCAACTTTGCAATTGAAAAAAGTACTATGTCTAATAAGAATCATTGTATTAATGCTATTTACGCGATTTACGCATTGTACTGAAATACTGAAAAAAACTACTGACAGGTAAAACCACGTGGGTTTATTATGCTATGTAAACCAAACAAAACAGTAACTGCTTAACTGAAAAGTAAGCAGCCACTGTCTTTTGGTTTACACATATCATAATGGAGACTGCTTACGTATAACAGGAAAACTAGAGTGCAAAGAAGAACACACAAAAACACAATAGCTAGGCTATTATACATTGATGACATTGGCACCACGTTGACTGGCGGCAGGGTCAATACGACAGACAGTGGCCCGGATTGAGCCAACTTAGATAGGCCTATAGCAGATCTTGAAAAAAGAGCTATTCAGACGGAGGCGTTAATGGACTTGGTGTCGAACCGAGACTTCAAACGATAAGAGATAAAACATTACGGACAATATTGAATGGTGATGTATAATGTACATTGTTAGGACGAGTGAATTGTTTTCCGCATGTAGCTAGCTTAAATAAAAAATGTGACCCATCTGTACGGAATCAGTGCATCGCTCACTGTTTTCAAGTGCAAAAATGCTGATATGCCAATTTTTTTTAACAATCGTATTTTAAAATGTTTAATAATCTAGAAATTTGGTTTGAACAAGGATAATCACAGATGGCTTTAAGCTCATAAATAGTCAATTTCTTTTCGTTTACGTTTTTGCATTTCTTCATTTTTTGAAAAAAAAATTGTCGCGATGACAATGATTTTGTGCAAATGGGTCACAAATGCTTTCTACCTTAGGACTTTTAGAAGGCCTCCATAGTTTTTTTTTAAGAAACTGATTGTATTTTGATTTTTTTCTCCAGCATTAATTTTAAAAAAACGTGATCGTGTGCACGGGGCTCTCATCGTGCATGTATGCATCCTTCACGCTCTACCAGGACCTCTGGACCGGCATACATATAATTGCCAGGAACTCCGGACTGAAAGGGTTAAAGCTGTCCCCAGAATCGCCACAGTCTAGAAATTAATCAAAATAATGTCGTGCTATGTTGAGACGAGCAAAACGACAATCTAATGGTATTTAAATAATATTATAATGAAACTTCACTCAACATCAGTGACTCACCGCGACTCTTGCTGGGAAGACACTGGGGGCTGAGTGAAAATGAAAGCAGCTGGGACTATTCTATCAAACTACATGTATTCAGAAAGAGACTTTGTTTGGCTTGAAATTGTTATGTTTTTTTAATTGTAACTAGAAATGTGTTTTCGCTATTATAGCGACAAAAGGACCATATGGTCTTACCGTACTCTATGACAAAAAGTATAAAATAAAAAAGACGATTTTATGTAAATCGCTGAACTGCGACTAAAACATCACCTACAATTAGTTGCAATTTTAAAATAACGATTAAAATCGAAAAATAATACACGAATATATAGCTTTAACTGCAGAAAAAGGTTTAATGTCATAGAAGAAATAAAATATTTACATTTTATCTAAGTTATCGGCTAATTATCATTCAATAAATGATAATTTGAAAAAAATCGTCAGCTGAAAGATATGCACTTAGAAACACGGTAACATTTGACAGAATTAATATTTTTTAAATTAAATTCTGACACAAGATCCGTGATTGGAATTGTAATTCTGAAGTATAATTTTAAATCGGACGAGTGTAATGCCAGGGATGGTTGACCCTTACAGCGCGGGGACCGACTTTAGTCGTCAGAATCTGACGTCTGTAGACGTCAGATTCTGACGACTAAAGTCTATAGACCCATAAAGTCGTAGACCCATAACTTATGTATTCAAATGAATCAGAAAGAGCTAACTAAGATATTTAATATGGTTTAAAAAAGAAGAAAAACCTTTGGTCTCCATGGATTCTACAAAAATAATTCAGCGCTTTAACTCTTCCTTTACCAATTTCGCACTTATGCGAAAACTACCTTCCTTTACCAATTTCGCATTTATGCGAAATCCACATGTGTACATGCAATAATTGCAATGGAGATATTTCATTACATGCATGGTTGAAAATCGCCAACACGAATTGTCAGTGACATGGTCGCAATGTTCTCTTGCCTTTTTGATTTGTGCGATGTGCGCAGGCGCATAGCTATAGCCTGTATTGTGCCCAGGGCTACTTCAGAGGTCCTCCTTAAAAAAGAAGTCGGTTTCTGGGGGTAGTTTTATCAGAAGGAAGTAGGTAAAGAAAGAGTTAAGGGTTAAGTGCAGCAGGTGATTGGTGTATATGCACACCCGAGCACTCAAAGTGTCACATAACATGATGATAATGATAAAAGATACGCAAAAATATGCTGTGATTGATAGAGAGTAACCCAAACAAACAGCTACGATTTCCATGAGGATTAAAAGGTTGTAGGCCTATCTGCCACTTTCTAAAGTGGCAGATACAACAATTTAATCTTCAGGCGAAGTTGATTTTCATTAAAGCTAAAATGCATGCGTAATTCCTGACTTATTAAGGTACACAACATACGTGGGCGGAATTCGAAATTCAGGATTTATAGATTTCGAAAGTACAACCGTTTAGAAAATGGTGATTCTGCATGACACCATTAACCCTTTAACCGCCAAATTATTCATTTGCAATTTTCACCCACTTGAAGTTGTGTCTCGCTGACGCGATCCACAACTTCAAGTGAGTGAAAATTATTCAGATTTGACAAAATGCAGGTCAACTCTTTTCAAATCGTGCTGATTGATGTCACATTATGGCTTATAACATGCTTAAAAGGCGGTACTGAATGTGGTAATAATTGGGTGAAAAACCCAATATATACGGCACCGGCGGTTAAAGGGTTAAACGTCCACTTGAACAGATCAGATTCGCCACAATCCCACGATTGGTATACATCAATGTCAAAGACGCTGATTCAACGTCGAACGTCAATGTCGACATGACGTCATGTGGGCAGCGATATTAAATAATAGCCTAAAAGAACACATGAAATATCAAAACACGCGTTACATTACATACCTTCGGAACTTGAGTTACGTCACCGGCTGTAAATATCGCGGACAGCAGTAAATTCGGGGAGAATCTTTCCACCAGTTAAGTCCAGTTGTATTACGAGATACCATAATACTATCCAGAATGGCATTGTGGCCGCCTGTGCACAGAGCTGAAAGGTACGGCGTCGCGAAAATCACTTTGGCACTGGCAAACATATTTAGCATAGAGACCGCTGTCCGTGTGCAGTTTATGAAGCCAATATATGACATACAGATGTGTCATCGTGCCAGCAATGGCGCGTAACAATAGCAGGCTACATGATTTGACGTCCACAGTCAGGTGTGGAATTTACAGCGCCTGTGCAAGGTATCGTAATTTTCGGGGGAAATAGCGTTTGTGTATAATTAAGTGCCGGCGGGGTAGCTTCACCCACCCCCCTCCCCTGAACACACCTAATCGACGCGCCCGATACGATGTCCCTTGGAAGCCACTTATTTTTTATCTTGGTTTTATAGCAGTTATAAACACACAAAACTGGAAAGGGAGAGATATTCATAACTTAATATTTTCTAACTCTTTAACTGCTGCGTTATTCGGTAACACTTGTTATTCAAGCTACATGGTCGTCAGCTTTAAATCAATAAAAGACACCCTCAAGTTTAAAAACGATCTTCAATTTAATCTTCAGTCAATTATTGTTGTAAAACGAGATTTGAATGGGCTTAAAAACGTATTGAAAAAAGGGTGATTATGCTAATGACTAGATATAAACAAATCCTGAAGCATATATTTTTATCCCTCAATTGGTAGCCTCTGATCATCAAATGATTTTACTAAATCACAAGTTAGCCTATATACGATGGAGTGTAATGTTAAATGTGTGTTTTTCTGGGTATCAGGCTATGACTCTATGTACCCAGTAAATATATTTTTTAAATCACTCTAGCCCAAAGTTATACTTATTTTGTGCGAATGGTTTTATAACCACCTAAGCGATAGGCTAAATTATGTGTGAAACTCTGCACATATTTGACTTTCAGAGTTTCAGAGTCATGTTTGTTTGATGCTGTGTCCATGTCTTATTTCTATTACACAGCAAATATCATTTTATAAAGTCTGACTCTTTGGTGAGAGAATGTTTCAGCCCCCAGTATTTGTCCTCACTGTGTGTAATATAATGCCTGTGCGTTCCGTATATTAGTTTAAAAAGTGAACAAAGATAATTATTATGAGACATGATCATCATTTACATGTTTACCAGTATGATCGCGGGTTGCCATATTTGATGTTATTGTACCGAATACATGTACACAAATAGACGCATATATGTTAT
The DNA here is from genome assembly GCA_964017125.1 of Flabesymbios commensalis. Taxonomy (NCBI): domain Eukaryota; kingdom Metazoa; phylum Annelida; class Polychaeta; order Terebellida; family Flabelligeridae; genus Flabesymbios; species Flabesymbios commensalis. Next base: position 37,174,552 of record OZ024908.1, read on the forward strand.
AATCACCTACATGCCGTATATTGGTGCTCCATGCCAAATATAGCACCTGATATTCCGAGGTTTTCTACTGTATCAAACGTATCGCCCATAATTCACACAAAATGTCGAGACTCGGATATTAGATTTCTAGCTAGATACCTCATGCAAAAATCGTCTGCGCTCTCATTGTCCGATATTGGCTTTTTGACAAAAATTCTATCGGCCAGTTCTGCCGTGCAAGCCAAAATTCAGTAACTGCTCACTTGAAAGCGAGCAGTTACTGCATTTTGATTTGCAATGCAGGCAGTTATTATGTACTCGTGACTGCACACGGTAAGTCGATGGACGCGTTGTAAAAAAATCAGAAATTAAATACATAGCGGCCAAGTTTGAGTCGCCTAGTCACAAAAAGTAGGCCCACTGTAGACGACGCGACATGGTTCTGAGTGTTTATCCGACCAACAACTACATCCGGTCTGTCAACTGAGTACACCGTCTGGCGAGTGTGACATGCACTATTCAGCAGACACATGACATTGGCCCGATGTTCTCATTGTGTTGGCCCAGCACAAACTCTGAGGCACTTACTTTAAAGTAAGTTATTTTAGTAATTTTATGCTTTGGTACTCGTTTTTAATGCGTTAAAACAGGATGATTCTACGAAAGCAAACTCCTTTATTTTTCTATAAACATATTATATGCTTTGATTATTCAATCTATTATATTTTTTCTGCCGTGTCTTCCTATTGCTCTTATTACTGATATTATAAATTAAAATAGTCTTCCACATAGGCATAGGCCTACTACTATCATTCTATGTCGGATATATAATAATCAACGTTATCATAATCTTGATTATACATTATGTAATAGAGTGAGGCCCCCAGAGAGGGCACAAGCTATCGATTCCTATCAGATCTGTTGGCGCTTTATATCGGTTGACATCTGTGTCAAAGGAACCCGAAAACTCATCAGGGGACTCTTTTTCCCAAACACTCTACTATTGTTGTATTTTACCACATGAAACACATGCTCACATTTGTTGTTAATCCTATACAGTGCTGTTAGTTTTCCCCCTTCTCATGTCTACGAGCTCTTGTTTGTCTGGGTGACTTCGCCAACCTGTGGAGTTAGCCTGTACACTCAGCAATGAGACGGATATATGACGTCAGGATGGGCGAGTGCATGCTTCATTGCCAAGGGGAGTGCTCGTAATGACTGTCTGAGTTGTTTTGCAAAACGGAGAGTGAGCATACTGCTCTAAGCCAATGTATTACTTGAAGGTGATCTATCACCCCTTATATGGTATGAATAATTATGTCCTTATATGGGGGGTGATTGGCTATCAGGTGACCCTCTCAGAGGGTCACATGATAGCCAATCACCCCATATAAGGAAACACTTGTGCCCCATCTTGTGGCAACTTTGATTTATTTGTCACAAATTTATTCATACTATATAAAAGGTGATATATCACCTTTAAAAAGAGAGAAGTCACCAACCCTTTGAATGCCAGTCACGACTACGTACGGTCATTGTTACTAGCAAAAAAAATAACGGTTCCAGGGGGTGATTTTTGTGAGCAAGAAGGGAATTTTGTATAGAAAAAAGTCCAGAAAAATATGAGGATTTTTACACACTTGAGGTTGTGGGTTCGCGGCCTACTTGATATAGCTTATTTGTGTATGGTGTACTGCTATTCCAACAAAAAAATAAAACTGACAATATTTTTTAGACAACGGATATAGAAAATCACTGCGTGAGTGAATTGTTTCTGTTCAAATTAAAGACAGGCGCTATAAATGTATAGATCAGGTGGTATTATTTTGTATTTAAATAAACGTGAAAATGTATACAAAAGAAGTGTAGGCTATACAACTCTGACAGCAATACTCTGAACTGGGCGGCGGGCCTGGTGTACCAGCAAACACAAGACATTGAATCAATGTTAGCTCAATGTGGTTAAAGTTGTCTAGGCCTACCTGGATTAAAATCGGTGCTCGCAGGTTCGCTTCCCGCTATGGTATTCAGGTTTCAAAGACACAAAAGAAAATAAATGTTCCTTCCCTGCCCACTATTGAAATGAAATGAAATGAATCGGGCTTTAGGCCACCTTTGTGCACATATAAGCTAAACTGGGCCAGGAGAACCTCCTGAGGATGGTGAGATGATTGAGATGACACTGTCCTCCAGACCAGGCTTGGGGCCAAAGTACTCGGTACTTCGGTACTTTGGTACTCGAGTACCGATTTTGCAGTACTTGTCGGTACTCAGTACTCGTACTTTTAAAAAGTACTTGTACTCGTACTTGTACTCAAGTACTTTTAAAAATAAAAGTACTTTTAACGAGTACCCACGAGTACTTTACGAGTACTAGTCATCTTAAATTAATTCAAAATAGCTCACAAACAAATCATAAATCATTATAGCGGGATATGGAACATTCAGTTTATGATTCTTTTTCCATCCGTTTAGCTATTATATTGAAAAATGATTTATTAAATACTTTATAATTATTTCCAAACTAGTCCAATTACTTACATCAACTTATAAAAACAGTGCGCCTTTTTACAATATCGTGCTGCTAATTGTTTGTTCTGCCTTGTATATACTAGTATGTATGCTCGCGTAGTTCACAAGATAAATAAATAGCTATTCTTAAAAAAAGACAAGAGACGTGTCTTTGGAAACTAGGAATTGATATATAACATTTACAAGTGTCCATACTATACGGTAGAACTAGTAATCATTGAAGGGGAAGGCGTGATTTCAACAATAATGTCTCGCTGTTTAAGAATCACACATACAACACCTGGTTCTTCGCAGCTAAGCCCCAGAAAACACGGGGCATTGAACCAATGGTGGTATAATGTTGGGCCAACGTTGAAGACTGTGTACTAAGATTACTATAGGTTCACTTTTTCCTGTTTGTTGGGACGATCGACCGGTATTTGCATAATATTTGCACAATATTGGCCCAATTGCGTAGATACTTAGCCGACATTTCCCCAGCACCGGACAAATAATGTCACTTGAGTGAACAAGTGAACAAGTAGTTTATAACTGTTCTCTTATAAGGCAGTAATATTAAAACTGCCATAGCTCATACCACTCAGTACCAATGTTGTGTAAGTGCCAAAAACCATGACCGTGACAACGCGACGTCTTATCTACAGTGACCTTACAATGCCGGGCCAATGTCCAAAACATTGGGCCAAGAATTAACCAGCAAGTACGTAGGATTAACACATGATATAACAGTAGTGTTCAAACAAAGATGACTAAAGTAATTAGACGGCAAACATCACCCTTTAACTGCGGGACACTACTATTTTTTACATATCATTATTACAATTTTTTTATGAAGCGGTTTATACAAAAAATTCGGAGCGCTGTACACACTGAAAACAAGAAAAAAATAAAAGTAGACGAAATTATGCCCAAGTTTACAAGACTTCAGTTGTCTAGCGAACTAAACTACCTTGACATGTGCAATATATATACATTGTGTCAGGTCACCAGTAAGCAACAGCTAAGTCAAAAAATTGTTTTTTTATTCGTCTATTTTTTAATATCGTGATTATAGTTTGTCATTTGAAGCTAGAAATTGAATAGGCAATTATAGCTGCAAATTAGAGAAAAATATAATTGAACATATAATTGTTAGTGTCGCGTAAGGGTTAAAGGTGTGAGGTTACATAACGAGTCAATTGTAGGCCCGCGGCGGCTTTCTATAACCCTTTCTGTCCCCGAACTGTGATGACGGACCGAGTATAAAAATAGATACAACAGTGATTTTCTCCTCCTATAAATTGCTTTCAAATATATTTTTAAACTAATAATAGTCTTATTCATCAGCGTATGCCCGGGCTGAATCTTGTACGGATACAATGTATTATGGTAATACATTTTATTTGATATCACAGTCACCAGCAACTAAAGTGTGCCTGTTATCGCTAAACAATTTTGCCGTGCAAAGCCAAAGGGCAGGTCCGTTTACTCTTCAAGTACGCAGATACTGCCTTTTAGATTTTCAGGGCAGAATTGTGATCCGTGTACCTTTAATAGCCTTGATGTTTTCCATGACACAATGTGTGTTCAGGCTCATTTAAACGTGTATTACAGTGGCGACCAAATGTTGGCGGCACTGATCTAAAATTTTACTGTCATTAGGACTACTGCAAGTTTTTAAGCTAGCGTGTTTTGCAACGTAAAGCTTTAGACACAGACAATTTGTATACTAGTATGTACTTATTACTTTATTATGCTTCGCCAAATAGTAGGCCTATATGTACCATACAATACTTTGTACACTATTATCAGTGTCGGATTTAGACCGGGTTGACAGGGTTCCAGAACCCTGTCAGCATCTTCAAATCGATCAGATTATAGGGTTTCAGACATAAAAAATTGTATTTTTTAGGTTTGGAACCCTGTCAGCGTTATACAAACAAAATGACCGGTTTCCAAAACGAAAATGACATGTATATTGAGTTAATATTAATTAAGGAAACAAGTAATTTAATGTGATTGATAAGCCTAATCGTTGGCACTAGAAGGTGTGGAGGGGTGGTCGGCTGCAAGTCCTAAGCAGGTACAATTAGTTGTCACAGCCTCATTGATGTGTAAACAATGAATCACACCGACAGTGACGCCTTGACTATTACATAACATCCACACCACCCCTCCAGTCTATACGACCTACATAATTGTATACTATAAAGTTGGCGATTTTCACATTTAAATTGGACGTTTGATCTTATATCGCTTATTTCCTTTTTTGTCCATTCACCTTTATCACTTTATTTATAATTGGGACTTAAATTAATATAGGCCTATATTATAATATAATGATACAAACGCCGCTAAACACCAAAGTTGACTAACACCAGCGTGTATATGATATATATGATACATATATGATACCCATAGGCACATAATATGATACATATATGTATTTATAATATGAGTAAATTGGAACCCTGTCAGATTATTTTCTGGATCCGCCCCTGATTATTATACTATTGGCTGGGACATGGCATCAGATAATGCAATATCAATAATATACCTGTCCCATAAAATATTATTTTCACCTCTCATATCTATATGTGACCCGACCTGGCAAAATGAGTCGTAAGTTGCATATATAAATATTAGAGTTATTAAGATATCCCGCACGTACACAAAAATTACCATTAAAATGGTATAACACACAACTCCATAGCGTGTTTAACTCCGGAAATATGAGTCGACAAACTCAGAAAAATATGAAGTCTGAAATTGCGTCATTTTGAGAAAATGGCATTTGAAGTTCAAAAAGGCAATTCGTGCATTTTTGGAAAATACCACACAATTGTATTAAAATAAAATAAATAGAAAAAATATTCATTTCTACTCCATTTTCTTAATAATCGTTTGCCAAAGTGTGACTTAAAACTTGCCAGATCGGGTCACATATAGCAACATGAAGTAACATATATTATAATCAATTATTTATTTAATAAATTTTATGTAAATTATCAGAGTTTATAACCAAAGTACTCGGTACTTGTACTCGAGTACTTTTCAAAGTACTTGTACTTGTACTCAAGTACTTTTGAAAATCCAGTACTTGTACATGTACTTGTACTCGTCCTTTTTTCAAGTACTTGTACTTGTACTCGAGTACTTTTGTCCAGTACTCGCCCAAGCCTGCTCCAGACACAGGACTCGAAATTCGAGCCCTGGCGGTCTGAGGCCGAG
>OZ024908.1:37182772-37422772 GCA_964017125.1 Flabesymbios commensalis
ACACCTACTCTGCTCTACAAGCCGTAACTGTTGACTTGAAAGGTAAGGAGCCACTGCCTTTTTTAGCTTGCTACTTGAAACGTGAGCAGCTACTGCCCATCCCAGCACGCACAAGATGTTGAATCAAGGTTGGTTTAATGTTGGTCCACCGTCTGCAAATAGATCACTGTGTTGCATCCAATAACTGATTATATTTGGGCTATGCCCAAATATGTTGAGTTTTCAACGGAACTTCAAACTTATTATTCTTGGCACGTTTTTGAGGGACGCTATTTCTCCCTGAGTTTTTACCTAATCAACTTGAAATTTTGATACATTCCCAGAGTAGTCAGGAGGGATGCTATGACTTTTCTATGACATCCATCGTGTTCTGCCAAATTAATCCAGGATTTTCTGGATCACTAAACTCTTGAATGGCAAAAGGCAGTTTCTGCTTACTTGTAAAGTGAGCAGATACCGCACTATGCTGCTCTTCAAATGCAAAAGGCAGTATCTGCTTACTTGTAAAGTGAGCAGCTACTGCCGTTTGGCTTGGATGACAGTAGGCCTATAATTGGGTCCAATATTGGTTCAATAGTGGACATGTCGGGCGATTCTTCATTCATTGCCAGGGGGGTGAACAGGGTACCCCTATGTCCAGACCTACTGCACCCTTTAGTCTCTAGATTTGATAATAAAAATACATTTATCCAATGTTTCAATTGCGGGCCAACGTCGCAGACGGTGGCCCGGTATTGAACCAATACTGTGTATTTGGTATGGACAGTTGAAACCTTTCAAATGCTACAATTAAAATAACAGTTGCAAATCTTTTCAAACACAAAACGTTGAATTAATGTTGTTTCAATGTTGGGCTAGCGTCGCGGATAGCAATGTGTGTACTGTGCACCCTGAATGCGATTCCATTTGACAAACAAATATTATATCTATTTAAAACTGCAAAAGCTCAGTGGGGACTTCTGAAATTTGAAGCCTAAAGTCCAAAGTCTAAAATTACAGTTCAGAATGGCTGCAAAAAAACTCATACGCGAAATTCCAATCAATTTGTCATAATAAAATTAACCCAACCAAATTCAAAATGGCCACCACAAAAACTCATAAAACTTAGCCCAAATATTATTGTTACTTGAAAAGTCACAATTCATGTCTAGTTAGTGTTTCAAATTGCTCTTTCCCTCAACAAATCATAAGAAAAACATACAAATGTCTATAAGTGGGGAGGGAAGTAGATCAAAAAGTCTTATTGTTTTATAGCACACATCTAGTTTTAATTCTGATAAAACTAACGATGGAAAATGCTGAAGTACTAGTCAGCAATTAACCCTTTAGTCTTTACCCGCTAAGTTAGCTAAGTTATCTTATTTTAAAAATTCACCCCCTATTTGACGTCTTTAGACCTCAGATTCTGACGTCTAAAGACGGTCCCAGCGCTGAAAGGGTTATAGTTTATTTTTTACCCACTTGAAATTGTTTCTCGCTACCGCGACCCACAACGTGAAGTGGGTGAAAACTACTCAAATTTGATTAAGTTGAGACCAAACATTGGAAAATGTTGATGTTTAAACACACATTTCGCTTGTAATAACTGTGATTTCACCTGCTTATGAAACAGACTAAAAACGACTGTAGTCATGCTTTGCGCTCTACGGGTTATGAAATTGTGACAAAAGAAATTGTGACAAAATTCAACTAAGACCTTAACTTACCTGAGAAAATTTGTGAATTCATCACTTAACCCCTATAACCACCTGTGCCGCATATATTCGGGTTTTCATTTTTTATTGGCACATTAAGTACCACATTTCAAATATGTTAAAGATAAAATGTGACATCAACCAGCAATATTTGACAAGAGTTAATTCTCCATTTTGCCAAATTTGAATAATTTTCACTCACTTGACGTTGTGGATCGCGTCAGCGAGACACAACGTCAAGTGAGTGAAAATTCAAATTGAATAATTTGGCGGTTAAAGGGTTAAACAGTTTTTCCAGCTAGCATAGCCCTGGTATATTTTTCAAGCATGTTTTGAGCCAAAACAACGCCACTGAAAACGATCAAACAGGTTGTGTTTGACGTTAACAGGTTATCCCTTAGAGCACCGATGTCGACTAACAGTAGACATTCTGTGTTTTATAACCCCTGATAACGAGCTGTTCATAGTAAAATATACCTTCAATCTTGAAACACTGACATGTTGGGACTTATATTTCACAAATCACATACATTGAATTTGTGTGTCGCGGTAGCGAGATACAACTTCAAGTGACTGAAAATTTAAATTGAATACCTCAGCGCTCTAGGGGTTAGGTCAATCAAATTATTCAATTGAGGACAAGTTTATTTTTCATAAATAAATTATTTATCGTCATTATTTTGAAGGTGAAAATTTCATAAACAATTCCCGTATGGCGCCCACGGTTAACAGTTATGAGAAATCGGCTTATGTTGACCCAATTTTGGATAATGTTTGGCAAGGGTCGTAGACGCTGGCCCAACATTATCCCAATATTGGTAGATGTAGCCTACATACTAGCTGACAATTCCGCAGGACAGGAAAGTTTACATTTATAAATTATCTCTCTATATTCCATACTGCTCGGAATGCCAAGGCATCATCGTTCCAACACAATGCCTATCACACGTCATGTGTTATTTTCCGCGGTCTAAAATGGACATAATTGTTTTGCGTTTCCCCGGTAAATGCTGTTTGAGGCACGGCGCACGCAACCAAACCTGTACCTGTGTCACCTTTACGCTGTGCCAAATAACATAACCAACAAACCCTTGAACCTTGACCTTGAACCAATGCTGGCTTGATGTTGGGCCACCCTCTTTGACGATGGACCAACATTAAGCCATTATTGGTCTTAATGTCTTTTGTTTGCAGGGAAAACTATTCTAGCCCATTACGCTCAGAGTTCGTGTCAAACATTGAATCACAATTTCTAGCTTTGTTGGAATTTATGAAAACTATTTTAGCCAGAACCAGAAAACTGTATTATGTTGTGAAAAAGACCTCTTAGTGGTTATTTCCTGTGTGGACTGTTGGCCTATATAGAGTAAAATTCCGAATGTATGTTGCACTTTTCCCACATTACCGTACAGCAAGAGTGAAACAAACACAATGAGCATCTTTAAAAGATGGAATTCAGGTGGAATATTCTGCGAGAAACTACATACGGGGGAATGCGTGAAAAATCCCGAGTGCTTGCACGTGAATGAGCATCTTTAAAAGTAGTTTTAGGTAGAATATTCTGCGAAACTAAATACGGGGGAATGCGTGACAATATTCTGAGTGATTGCTTAACGTTTGTACGTGACTGGATAATGTGAAATCCTATCGCAAATATACTTTGAATGCAGCCACCGGTCAGAATGAATGAATGAAAATGAATGAATGAATGAATGAATGAATGAATGAATGAATGAATGAATGGAGGAACGAACGAACGAACGAACGAACGAACGAACGAACGAACGAGCGAACGAACGAACGAACGAACGAACGAACGAATGAACGACGGACGGACGGACGGACGAAAGAACGAACGAATGAATGAATGAATGAATGAATGAATGAATGAATGAATGAATGAATGAATGAATGAATGAATAAATGAATGAATGAATGAATGAATGAATGAATGAATGAATGAATGAATGAATGAATGAATAAATGAATGAATGAATGAATGAATGAATGAATGAATGATGAATGAATGAATGAATGAATGAATGAATGAATGAATGAATGAATGAATGAATGAATGAATGAATGAATGAATGAATGAATGAATGAACAGAATTATAACGCGACTAAACCGCATAGGTGTCCCCAGCTCAATTAGAATACAGAAGATTTAGGATAGGAATGCTGGGCCGAAATATAGAGTTTACAACTTTTCCTCAATGATTGTCAAGATTTAGAATTTATCCCCATGAAGGGAGACTATTCCAAAAGTCGAGGGGGCGCAAACGACTAAAGGTCTGTCGCTCATCTTGGAACTCAACCTGAGAACAACTAGCTAATTATTATCAGATGAGCACAGATAACAAGTCCTGCGTTCAGATTACAGCAAGAACCTACTATGAGTGATGTGAGATGAATGAGATGACACTCTCCTCCAGAAACAGAACCTCGAACCCTGGCGGTCTAGGACTAAGCACAAACGCATGTCGGTGACAGAGTCTACCCACAATATTGCATATTTATGAGCCGACGGGGAAGAAACATGTATCTTTCTTTGAAACCTAAATACCGAGAGCGGGACCCAGGGCAGACTTAAGTACTGCGCTGCAAAGTCATAAGACAGTTACCTTATGGCCTTGCACCTGCAGTGATCACTCACTCGGTATATTTGGACATTCCGGTCAATTTCGGTTTATTTTGGCACGTATAGTCGGGCGTCCTTGGCGTTGTTTAGAGTCCATTGTTGACCATTTGATTGCATTGTTGTCAGGGGGGGGGGGGGGGGGAGTTGAAGATGTCATTCATTATTTCGCTTGACAACGGTTTCCACATACATGTACATACTGTAAATATATACAGACCGAGAAGGTATGTGTGATAGAGCGTGGATCGAATTATTTGGAGTAAATGACATTAGTGTAACGTTACAACATACAGTTTTTTATGTTATGAAGAGTAATATAGAGTATGGCAGAATGGGGATGAATGAAGATTTAGAACATGTTTGTGTACATACTGCGGGCTAAAAACTTCATTCATTCATTCAGTCAGTCAGTCAGTCAGTCAGTCAGTCAGTCAGTCGTTGATATATTCATTCATTCATTCTGAACAGTGGCCACATTTCACGAATATTTGCGATAGGATTTCACATTTTCCAGTCACGTACAAACGCTTAGCAATCACTCAGAGCACTATTGTTGTCACGCATTCATCATTTAATTGCGCAGAATAATCCATTTAAAACTAATAAAGATCTTTTTGTTTCAGGAGCTTGGTGTCCCCCTGTTGGTTAGTTGGTTACTGACTCAAGGGACACAGACATTGTCATTAAAGGGACTGGCCCAGGCTAAAATCATCAAAAAATCGGTGATTTTATTTCGGGTTCTTAATATGACCATATGATGTAAACATGTACATAGACTAGAACTGCAAATTTTGATATTTTTTGCGCTGCGCATTCACCAGTTAGGCTAGATATAGAGACGAAATTCCCGCATTTCCTATTTTTGACATGGTTGTCAATAATTAGAAATCGGGAATTTCGTCTCTATATCTAGCCTAACTGGTGAACGCGCAGCACAAAAATTATAAAAATTTGCAGTTCTAGTCTATGTACATGTTTACATCATATTAAGAGCCCGAAATAAAATCACCGATTTTTTGATGATTTTAGCCTGGGCCAGTCCCTTTAATTGGCACGGGAAACGATGTTGTGTGTTCTCTTCGCGCTGACTCACCATCAGAATAGATCTAAATTCATATTTTGTCACAAACCAAGATTACACATTCGAATATGGCTTCCAGATTTCATAAACCACACGCCTCTAATAAATAACATATCGTTGTTACTGCGCAATAAACTGTCACTGCTACTGAGAACAGAGAGGGGTGTTGTCCAGTTTTTTGCCCCGTTGACAAGGACTCCCAGAGCCCAGATATTGAAATTCAAAAAGACAAAAGGTTGAAAACCGCGCAGCAGATCGACTTCTCTGAAACTGTGAGTGTCAACGACTGCAAGGACCGTGAATTCCAACAAACACGAAACATTAACCCAATGTTGGTTTAATGTTGGTCCAGCGTCTGCGACGCTGGACCAACATTAGACCAACATTGGCTGAATGTTTCGTGTTCACTGGAGTGTGCCCGTACACGGTCTGTTGCTTTTCTGTGGCAATGAGACACGGTGGGTGCCAGTGCACCTGCCATCACACGTGTACTAACTTTTGATTGAGTGTGGTTCAGACAAGATACCTCTTTACGGGGCAGGAGTCCAGGTGTGGTGGTGAGCGCTGCCTGTCTGTAACGCAGGAGCTCTCGGGTTCGTTCCTAGCTCTGGCGAGATCTAGTTTTTGTTAGCATATTAAATCAGTGTTATCATGGTTATTGAGACTGAAATATATGTTTAAACATCAAAAGCTGCTAATGTTTGATCTCAAATTAAACAAATAGGAGTAATTTTCAGGGTCGCAGTGCGAGACACAACTTTCAAGTGGGTGAAAAATTAAAAAAGAGAAAACTGAGCGGGTAAAGGGTTAATGAGTAGCGTTGTTTTACATTGAATTAATTGTAGTATATATATAATATAGTTGTCAAATGATGCACATATATGAACCACTGGCAGGTAAAGGGTTAACTTTGCTAAGCATGGGTGTTTTTTTCCAACTTGACAGGCAGAGAGTGTCCCGGTGATGTTAAAGTGGCAGTCAACTGTGGACCAACGGCAGGCTGTGAGTATTGGTACACAAAAAACACCGGTCAGGGATAGCACCACCTGGTGAATAACAGGCAACATTAACCCTTGTGCTGCTAAGACCGTATAGATACGTTTTGAAGCAAGTTTCCCACTACATAAAAAAACACTAAAATTGATAACATATTATCTTGTGGTAGATAATCCGTTTATCAAATAATTCAATTTGGGAGATGTCCATTTTTCATAAATAATATTATTTTTCATTCATTTGAAGCTGGAAAATGCTTCGAATGAATGAAAAATACCCACAAACAATTCAGCAGCACAAGGGTTAGGAAACCTGAAAGTGGACAAGGAGTCGAATTAAATGATCGTCTCTTTTATAATTCGGAATAACTATGGCTACACAAACAGGGCAGCCTAAAATAATCACCATCTACGAAGAATGCACACCATTAAGCCAACATAGTATCAACGTCTAGATTGGTGGGAAGAGATGAAAAGCTCTCGATACACATAAATTTTGTATATTGTACAGATCATATGAAATAAACTATGTCTATGAAGCATCGAGACAAGTATCCTCGATGTATAATTGTTGTCGAAACGTTCGCGATTTTTTCCAAGCAGTACATTTCACATTTTCACAAAGGTCTTCCGCAATCTAAACTGAATATGATATGATAACGGTTTAGTTTTGGACCAGTTCCCCAGATTGGATGGTAACATTAAGAGTGGATCTAGTGGATAGAATAGCAGTGCCAAAATATGTACATAAATGACAAACAGAAACGATTTAAAAAAATTATATTCCAACAAATTATTAAGTTGTATTCGTTGAAATGTAATTACCCAACACGAAAAAGTTGACAGTTGGTTACACAAAAATATGTATAAAAATGTACAAAATAAGAATAGGCTAATAATTAATGAAACAAAACAAATGGAGATAAAACTGTTTAATGAGTTAAGTACTGTGTCAAAATGTTATTTCACAATAAATGCATATTTGTATAAAGGAAACGTTTTGAAATGAAGTGATATGTAAATGATTGTCTCAAAATTTACAAAGCATCGAGTTCAACCCTTACAGCGCGGGGATCGACTTTAGTCGTCGACTTTAGTCGTCAGATTCTGACGTCTAAAGTCGAACTCCGCACTGTAAAAATCGAAATATTTGTAATGGCCGTATACATATGACATAGGTATTCAAATGAATCAGAAAGAGCGAACTAAGACATTTATGATGATTCCAACTTGAAAAAAACCACTTTGATTTCCATGGTTAATACAAAAAAATCAGCGCTTTAAGGGTTAAGCTTGAAATGCTGAAGACGAAAGTGCAAACCTCGCATATGGGATTTAATGTATAGCCTATTCAAAGAGCGATTAACCCTTTAAGCGTCAAGCACGACTATAATCGTTATTTATAATCCATTTTAGTAGCAGAATAAATCAGTATTATTGGGAATGAAATCAGCATGTAAACATCAAGATTTGCAAATGTTTGGTCTCAAATTAAACAAATATGACTTATTTTCACCCACTTGAAGGTCGTGGTACCGTGACACAATTTCGAATGGGTGAAAATTTAAATAAGATGACTTAACGGTTAAAGGGTTGACAAATGTTATGAAGTACATTTACACTTCAATACTTCATTATTTATATGGTATTTTATTCTACTTGTGCTAAAAACTGTCAGCTATAATATTAAAGCGGAAAGCCAAAAGACGGTAATTACTTACTTTTCAAGTAAGCATTTATTGCACTTTGGCTTTTGAAGAGCAGATAATAGTCACAACAGTAGGAATACGAGTTTTGCACTTAAGCATCAAATATAACATTATTGAAACAATAAATAATGAAACTAAACTATTCTCATAAAACACATTATCTGTGTTCTGTCAGTACACAATGGTTGACTAATAAATACACAAACATTTTATTATCCTACAAATTATATTTTAAGTCATGATCATTTATTTTGTCATCTTTTGAACATCACAGTATTACTATATAAACTTAGCAAAATGATGGCAAAAGTGCAAAATTCGCATCAGAAGACCTGTAGGTAGTGGATTTATATTTTTAAGTTTGACAAAGCAGGGGATGTATTTCCAAATAAATAATGATTTTATTTTAACGTGAAATTTGGGCAAAATCGCGAAATATCCGTATTACTTCTGCCATTCAATGAATAACATTTTTCAAATAACTATGTATTGCACGTCTGGATTATACATTCATTAATCATTTATAATTCCTGGCTACAAACATAGCTAGGCCTATTTACATATTAAATACGTATAATATAGGTATTCTATTATACGCAGTTAAATAGGATACGTAATATATATTCGTTCTCTTATATAAAGGTTTCCCTTTGAATATAGGTAATGATGAATACGTGTAGCAAACGTATTAATATAACCTAAAGCAACACAATCAGGCTAAAATCATCAAAAAATCTGTATTTTTATTTTCGCTTTTTAATATGCCCATATGATGTGAACTTGTCCATATACTGGAATTGCGTAAGTTTAATGGACATATTAAAAAAAGCGAAAATAAAAATACTGATTTTTGATGATTTTAGCTTGATTGTGTCTCTTTAAGTTCACTCTTGAGACACTCGTCATGCACTTTAAACATTGACAGTCTCTGCACTGCAAAGGCAAACAGCAGTAACTGTTTACTAAAAAGTAACTAGTTACGGCTGTTTGTTTGTCTATCAAGTTCGGAAATATTTGACAAATTCAGTCAGAATAACTTAGATTAACCCTTAAAGCACTTTGTTATAATTTATAATTTATTTTTTTATTCACTTGAAATTGTGTCTCGCTACCGCGATCCACAACCTCAAGTGAGTAAAAATTACTCCAAAATATATATCAATATAGCAAATTTAATGCTCACTTATTAGTTGAATTTGTTTCTATGAAGGACCAAAATAAAGCACCAACACGTCTATAGACGACATCTATAGACGTAATTAGAACTTTAACGGTTAATATCAAACCCCAACAAACAAACAACTAGAGGATCACTGTCTATGTCATCTAAGGTCCCTGTCACACCAGCCTAGGCTCATGCTGGCGATCCCACTGCGACCTGAAAAAGTACGCAAATTAACAAAATAATTATTAAAAAATAAAAATAAATTAATTGTTACTATTTTTTATTTTACTCATTCTTTTTCATGTTACCGATTGTTTCATTTTTATTAATTGTTCAGGTCGCATTAGGAGCCGCAGCATATCCACATACTGGTGTGACAGGGATATAACAAACATGCGGGTGCTAGTGACCGAGAACCATATCAAACAAAACAAGAAAGGTCAATAAGTACAGTGTCACACCTGTGCTAGAGCGGCCAGACCTCAGTCGTTCTGCTGGCACTCGCTAGGTGGTGGTGTATCAGGCTGAACGTCAGGGAAGGTGGGAGAGGAGCGGGTTGAGGAAGGAGAGGAAGAAGGAGAAGGAGAGGTAGAGGTTGAAGGGGTGCGGTTCTGCGTGACCGGTGGGCTACCTGCTGGTTCCGGGAGGGCTCGGGACTTTCCGGACTCCTCCGCATCCGATTCCCGCTCGTCGTCAGCGTCCACGTTCTCCTGGAATTCTGGGGGAGGGGGAGGGGGGTGATCCACCACCGGGACGCTCTCCGCCTGTCAAGTTAGAAAAAAACACCCATGCTTAGCAAGAAGGTTGACCCTTTACCTGTCAGTGGCGTATATATATGCGTCATGTGGCATAATATTAAATAAATTAATTCAATGCGAAAAAGCACAACCCATTAACCCTTATCCTGCTAAGTTAATTTATGCAAATTTACAACCACTTGAGGTTGTGTCTCGCTACCGCGATTCACAACCTCAAGTGGTTGAAAATTGCTCATAATTGTTTAACTTGAGACAAAATATTTACAAATCTTGATACTTAAACCGTCATTTTATTCACAATGACAGTGATTAGATCGGCTAATCAAACAGATTAACAACGACTGTTGTCGTGATTAGCAGGCAAAGGGTTGATAAATCATGACGTTTGCAGCTTCAATTTGAGCTATCGCACTCTAGTATTTTTTAAATTTCCAGTCAATGTACGGTGGGAATGAAAATATAATAAGTCCGGGTAGGCAAAGAGTTAGCCATGCAGTCCTAATTGTTTTCTTTTCACTGGTACCGCAATTCCCAACGCACGGTGAATGAAAGCACGCAATTGTATCAAGCACTCGAATGTGATAATTATATCAAATTGAAGCCCACAAGTTACTTATTTTCATGGGTTGTATCATTTTCAATCAAGCATTTTTTTCATAAACAAATTGTCCGTATATAATCATACGTGTCGGTAGTTGAAAGAAAGGACTGAGACACACCTCTTTAACCCTTTAAACCCTCGCGATGCATCAATGTATCATTTTGAATTACTGAAGAATGACTTCATTTTTCACACATAGATGTTTTAGAACAAAAAATTTCATGGAACTATTTCAATAATAACAATATTTTTTTTTCATTCGCCACCCACTTCAATCATCTTCATTCACTACAAGTCGGGGAATTGCGACAGCAATTCGCGGCTTGTAGTGGATGAAGATGGCAATGGTAAATTCAGGCTTGAAACTTTTCAGTACCACAACGACCATAGTCGTTTGTATTCCTTCTAGTTAGCATATAAAAAAAAATTTAGTGAAAAATCTGTGTTTTCTACAAGAATTCCAAATAGAGTATTTTTATCCGTGTGACGTATGGGCGAGACACAGCTATGATCCGGTGAAAAAAATCAATTAGATAACTGGGGAACTTAAAGTATCGTATCGTCGCCTCGGAGCTAAAGGATCCTATCTGACACTCGTCAGAGTGGCAGATAGGATCCTTTAGCTCCGAGGTGACGGTATGACTACCTGTCTCTTTAAAATGGCAGACGTGACTCTAAATACCAAGGTGGTAACATAGACACTCGTCATATTTACAACAAACTAAAAAGGCGTTGAAGACAATATGTTAAATCCAAAGACAATATTATTATGGTCGTCTTGAGTCTAGATATATAAATCTATATTATACACAGGGTGCTATTATAAAGTACCGACGTTTTAGGCTAAACGTCGGTACTTTATAATAGCAAGTGACACCAGGTTACGTTTGAGATGTAAAGTGGTGCGGCAATTATTACATCCAAGCAATGGTTGTTTACAAAAAATACCCGCAGTTAGAGATTAAGCGTGTTCTATGGTGGTAACAAGTGAGCAGTAGTCCGCTCAAAGAGCGTACTAACCATGTAAGCTCTTTGTTCTGCTCTCATGCCAGTGATAGTTTACAATTATTCACCAGGTGGCTCTTATCACGACTATCTCTGTAATCAGCGCGGTGCTTTTTGGGTATAGCCATATCCTGCTGTTTGTGCACAGAGGACTACCCCTTGCTAATGATTGTATTTTGCCTGTATCAAGCACCGCCGGTGTGGTAAATTATATGCGCACTACACCATCTTGATAAATAAAAGATATATAGCCCAATTGTTAAAAAAAAATAAGTATGTGTATGTCATGTATCATAGTGAGTCATCATAAAATGTTATTTCCCAGGCCTGGTACACCTCATGAACATACAAAATTGAAAAGTGTATTATTCTGGAAAAAAACCCTAGAACGCCACCTTTGTACATCTAATTTCTGCAGATATCGAACACAAGAGCAAAAATATATTGCTTTAAAAAGAAATTCACTCCTCGGTGATTACGTTCACATTTCTGCAACATTAGCCCAACGTTGGCACATTGTTGGGTAATACCATAGATTAACCATAATAGATATGTCACGCCATGTTGAAAACCTGTCACACGGCGACTGCAGCGCCATCTGATTTTAAATTGGGTCAGAAATTGTGGCGACAATCTGAACATGGCTTGGCGAGCTGGCTTGGGCTTATAAATCATCACTCATCAGTCATTGCGATTGGCGCTGGGAGTGGGACTTCTAAGTTCTATTCTACTCTACTACTTACTAGATCTAGCCTACATTTAGTAGGCCTACTGTAACTATGAACGGTATTAAAATCTCTAATTTCACCAACCTTTAGATTAGCCTAAAATCTATTTGAAGTCTATTTGCAGCTCACATGATGATGACACCTCGCAGTCTTGGCTCAGGCTATGCAGGCCTAGCTATTTATCATGTTCATAGAACTATAACAGACTATAGGTTAGCCCTATATTATTAGTAACTTATAGACACTGATAGGCTAAGGTTAGTCTATCAGAAAAAAAAACTAGGCCTACAACTACAAGGCTACATGGATATGGGAGACACATGAAGTCACTTTTTCTGAAGGAGAGCCCAGTTTCTCCCACATATAATGTTTTGCATTTCTTTATAGTATAGACTATAGTTATCACTGTACTATGGGTGTGATGGATTGATCAAAGATAAGCCACGCCCCCACCATCTTTTGACTAGTCTATAGTCTACTAGTAGGAGGGGCCCACCTGAAAAATAGACTAATGATATGCATAAGCCATAATGATATGCATAGCCTAGCCCTAATTTTGCTAGCTTTTTTGTAGTAGTCTATCCTCTAGGCATAGGCCTACTAGGCCTACACGTATTAACATAAATAACATTTTTTATATAAACACTGATATTTAGTTTAGAATCAATAGGCCCCATAATTACATGAATTAGTATAATTAAAGTGACACAATCTGGCTAAGCTAATAAAAAAATCGGTAGGCCCTAATTTTATTTTGGTTTCTTTATATGACCATATGATGTAGGCCTAAACATAGACTAGAACTGCAAAAGTTTTTTTTAATTTTTGTGCTGCGCATTTAGACCTACCAGTAAAGGGAGACATAGAGACACAATTCTCGTATTTCTCTTTTTGGACATGCATGTCCAAGGCTAGAGGTAAAATTTAGACAAACTTCTTTTTTGTTCATTGAAGAACGGAAATATCAGATCAGATCGGATGCCTTCCTTGTTTTGTATGTCATGTTAAAATTTGCTGTTTTTTTCTGGTCAACATATTTTTCATAATTTCCGCCAACAAACTTTTTTTTCTGTCCATATTTGTTGCAACAAACTTTGTTTTCATATTTCTTAACCTTTCAAGTCCTCACGATGCATTAAAGCATCATTTTACATCCCTGAAAAGAGACTACATTTTCCTACAAGCAAGGCTTTTAGAATAAAAATTTCCATGAAACTGGTTTACCAGTACATGACAATTTTCTTTAATTTTTCACTCACTTCAAATAATCTTCATCCACTACAAGTCGTGAATTGCGACAGCAATTTGCGGCTTGTAGTGGATGAAAGTGACATTGTAAAGTCAGGCTTAAAAGGGTTAATGCCCCCCCCCCTATATATATAATGGTGCGTTCCAGTTAATCCATTCAACGTTGTCGGCCTACATAAAAATGAATAGCCTACGATTCAAGGATCTAACATTGAAATGCAAGGATGTTGCCAGGAAAAACAAAATGTGACTGTCCTCATTTTTATATGGGTAAAACAAAAAATGTGGGTATTTTTACATAAAATTGGTGTCCCCAGGACTTAAAAGGTCCAAATTTTGAATTAAATGTAAAAATATATTCAAAATAAATGGTTCAACTTTACGCTTAAGCATTATTAGGCCTACTTTATAATGCTAATATTTGTAAAAAAAGAAAAAATATCTATATGGTTTTATAAGAGCTCAATATGCCTATCATGGAAATGTGAAAAATGGCATGTCCCCATAGAAAATTCCGCTATTTGAAACTTCACTGTAAGATAAAATAAAACCCATTTCAGTGACAACACTCATCACTATACACTGGTTCGAATTCTGATACCTCGCCCTTGGATCTCTGATCCACTTCAAGCCAAGCATTGACAGTGACTTTAAAACGCCCTACATAGCCTAAGCTTATAAATCTCATCTTATAATAATTAGTTTTTTTAAATCAAAATCTAGGCCTAGTTAACAGTAAACTAAAAATTTAAAAGTTATTCCGCCCCGAAATCATTGGCAATGTGGCTCATTATTACATTTTATTATACGCATTTTTACGGTAGTAATATAGTTTGAAAGTTTATCCTTGAATGAGCAGATCAATTGCGTTCCAAAAGAGGAGGTGTGAGTGTAAATTTGACATTTTGGTGAATCGAAATTAGGTGCCTTACCAAAATTTGAAACATATAACGAATCCAGAAATTTGGCAAAAAGCCAAGGGCGGCAAACTGAAGAATATAGCTAGGATCAGACTGAATTGTTTTCTTGACATAGATATGCCTATCAGGATCACAACACTAAGCCATTAGGCCTATTATCCTTGATAATTTTAAATAGCCTAAGCCTATATCATCAGCTATCAATATACACATCATACTTGCCAACATTAGAGAAATCGAAAGAGGGACATCTGGTCAGAAAAGCTACTTCCCAAGACCAGATCTAGGTGAATCACGGGCCAACTGAGCGGCTGGTGGGGAACGGTGGAATGCACCTGGAATTTTTTTTGTTTATTTTCTCTGGATGCATTTTTAGAGCAAGAATATTTACATAAAAATGATCAGAATCTGCATAAAAACATGATAAAAAATAACTACACTGTAGGCCTACTAAAATCAAGAATAATCAACTTGATACAGTAATAGAGTTTAGTTTTTGTGAAAATAGGGACAAGTATTAAAATTCGGGACATTTTCTGGGTGATTCGGGATGCGGGAAACATGGTGAAAAATCGGGACTGTCCCGCCAAATTCGGGACGGTTGGCAAGTATGATACACATAAGGTAAAATATATATAAGCTTATAGGCCTAGGCCTATAATATGGGTCATTTTAAGTATCAAGCTTCACATGTGATGAGCAAGATCACCCAAGAAAGTTGGTAAATAGCCAAGGGCGGCGAACTGATAACTGGTGGATGTAGGCCTAAGTGGGCGTTTTGACCCAGGGCTATTTTTTTAAAGCATGCCTTTTACACCACTTTATTACCTTATTATCAATCATAAATGTTGAAAGCAAATATATATATATATATATATAGGGGGCCTCGAAACGTCTAAAGATTTTCTTTGATGAAATTTAGGCGAAAATATTGCCCCTGTAGTAATACCTTTCCATTTTTTTATAACAAAAAGGTTGCATTCCAATGTTATGTGTAGACCATTTAAATGACATAAAGTAATCAAAATTGTCTATAATGCAACTATTTGCATGTCTAATTAGAATGTAACCTAGTTATGCGAGAATTTGTTGCAAGATCACCCAGTCACGATAGGCCTAATGGAACATCAATAAAAAAATAAAATAAAAAAATTCTCTTTTTTTTCATTTTACTATAGACTAGTCTACCGCTATTCATCGATATCAATTGAAATTAAAATATAAATTATGCATTTTTTTAGATGAAATAAGTGTACACTTAAATTTTTTTTTTTTTTTTTGTGTAAGTTTTCCGTTACAAATCAAATAAAAAGTTTTTATTTATATTTTTTTGACCGTCTGCTCTGAATCTTGAATCATGCGAGCCATGCAATTTATAAAAAAAAGTGGCCTAGGCTAGTTAAGACCTAGGCTTATAGGGCCTAAAATAGGGTGTATATATAGGCTATAGGCCTATAGATCTATATGTATAAAACTAAATCAGCCTGCGAAAAAAAAAACAATTGAAAACCATGTATTTATACCCTCCACCCCCCCCCCCCCCTCGTCAATTTAAATAGTCTAGGTCTACACCAAATTAAACAAACATTCATTTTTAGCATTTCAAGGGACTAAAATTATTAGGCCTAGGCCTACTAGACAATAATGCCTATAAATAATTTATACTTCATAGTCTAAATAGTCTAGTCTATTTCCATGATTAGCCTATAGCCTAGGCCTACGTACCTCCCCCTCCCACCAAAGTAATATTTTGTTCTCCAATCAACTGCAGGAGCTCTAGTCTAGGCCCAACCTTTCTTAGGCCTATTTATTGAACATATATGATAACTCAGATAAGGGGGTAGGCTGTCTAAATGTTATCTACTAGTAGCAATGTAGGCTACTGGTAGGTAACATAACCTACTCATAGGGGCCTACTAGGCTACAACAAAAATAAACATTTTAATTAGAAATAGCCTAATTACCTCCCACCCATGTGGCATGTCCCGTTATCATGACATGTTTATGTGTGTTTTTTAGTCTAGCCTAAGAGGTTAGTTTTTTATTCTTGTTGGGACAGTAGTAGGCCCATTCTGGAGAGATCTAGGCCTAGCATGTCTAGGTACGATAGCCTAGGTCTACTGTAGTTTAGGCCACATGCTTTTAACAGTGACCAAATCTGAGGTTTGGGCCTACTAGGCCTAGACGAAAAGTCTTGACTTCTTGCCGAAAACAATTAGTTCTAATTATAGGCCTACAAACATGACTTGTGTAGTCTAGATCTTGATTATGTTTAGGACTATGTCGCTAATACTAATACTCTAACGTCAGTGAGAGTTTATTGTCATTGACATTGAATATACTACCGCCCAGGCACACCCTGGCACAAGTCAAGGCTCAGCTTCAAGAAGAGAAGGCAAGTGTAGTCTGGGTGTGTTGGAGGCTTATTTATACTTGATCTACAAAATATTGATGTTTTTAAGATTAGCTAGTCTATCCATAGGTCATGTAGTCTAGGTGTCATAAATTATGAGTACATTCCAATAAACCTTCAATAATAGAATCTACAGGATAGTTCAGTGACAATGACAAAGGCTAGGCCCTATAGATGCCTGGGCAGTACATGCAATATGGCTATGAGCAGAAATGACCCAATTTAAACTCAGGGGGCGCTGCGGTGCGCCGTGTGACAGAATCGCCCATTGGTCAGTGGTTTATGACGCATCTATATGTGGTTAATCTATGGTAATACCTAGATACCCATCATTGCAATCATTCAGCATGACATTAACACGTTTGCCTTCA
Organism: Flabesymbios commensalis; assembly: GCA_964017125.1. Lineage (NCBI taxonomy): Eukaryota > Metazoa > Annelida > Polychaeta > Terebellida > Flabelligeridae > Flabesymbios > Flabesymbios commensalis. Next base: position 37,200,102 of record OZ024908.1, read on the forward strand.
CATCACGACTATATTGTCGTTTTTAATCAGTTTAATTAGCCGATTAATTCACAGAGTTTGGGAATGAAATAAGTGTTTAAACATCAAGATTTGCAAATGTTTGGTGTCAAATTAAATAAATATCAGTATTTTTCGGCCACTTGAAGTTGTGGATCGCGGTAGCGAAACGCAACTTCAAGTGGGTTAAAAATTAAATTATTTAATCTAGCAGGACAAGGGTTAACACGTCTCCTCACATAGCAATTTTATGAACTGTCAACGCTATTAGCATACCACGCGAGCCCCAGACCACATCATTAACGAAAGCTAATGAGCATTCCTTTTCGAAAATTGCATGGATGGTGCTGAATAACGCAAACGAAATCATGTCGTAATTGCGGTTACGTCATCTTGTATTACTAGAATTAGATGTAAAAAACAACGTTGCTCGTCCGCATAGACCTATATCCAAATACTTTCAGGTCTAATCACGAAAATCAGTTTTCTTATTTTTATTGACATATTCATATTAATTCTTGGCATTAGGCCTACATCTTGGCATGATAGCGTAAATAAATGACGTCATGGGATTGGCTAGACTAGAGTGCATTACTTGTACAAACATTGCAAATGTGTGATCTCAGGTTATATAAACTGTTTCTAAATGTAATTTTTACTTGGCGCTCAAAGTGTTTCGTCACACAACAAAATAATAATATTTTAAAAGTTTATTTTAATCATTCCTTCATTCCTTCATTCCTTCCTTCCTTCCTTCCTTCCTTCCTTCATTCATTCATTCATTCATTCATTCATTCATTCATTCATTCATTCTTTCATTCATTCATTCATTCATTCATTTATTCATTCATTCATTCATTCATTTATTCATTCTCACAAGTGGCCGCATTCTCACCAGTTGACGGCCATACCTTGACGGTGTTGCTTTAATGCTGGCCCACCGTCTACGACGCTGGTCCGGCATTACGTAGTTGCTAGGAGTATGTATTGTCGCGCCTCTGAACTCGGTATTCTGAGGAGTAACGCGCTATAGAAGCAATGTATTGATTGCTCGACTGCATCTCATTGGTGAAGTATTTGGCCTTAGGTTCCTACTTACAAGTTTTACCTGGGCCATTTCAGTCATCTACCAGTAGCTACACGACCAACTGTTGGTTTAACGTTGGACCAGCGTTTGCAACGCTGGTCCAACGTTAAACCAACAGTTGGTCACCGTCTGTTGTTTGCTGGCCATGTGTCTTTGTTATCATCATTATTCATCATTTGAAGCCGGGGTGCCAATTACATGAAAAAAGTGTTATCATCATAATTGCACGTGTTATTTATAAATTGCTATATATATACATGATGATATTGTAGGCCACCCATCAGAAATTTGTGGACAGTCTATTAATATAAAGTAGGCCTAGTGATAGCAAATATCTTGTACATGATCTAGCGGGGGCCTGGTGCTGTGGTTAAATCTGCCTGCTTAAAAAGTCGGAGATTGCGGGTTCCAACCCCACTCTGGCGTTCAAGTTTCAAAGAAACTAAATTGTTTCTTCCCCGCTCACTCGTGAAGAGGTAGCGTTTTCGTCCTCAAACCGCCAGGGTTCGGGTTTCGAATCCTGCGTGTGGAGGACAGTGTCATCTCATTCATCTCACCATCCTCAGGAGGTTCTCCTGGCCCAGTTTAGCCTATATGTGCACAAAGGTGGCCTAAAGCCCGATTCATTTCATTTTTACGGTAAGATCATTTGGTCGCTATAATAGCGAAAACACATTTCTAGTTACAATTAAAAACATAACAATTTCATGCCAAACAAAGTCTCTTTTTGAATACATGTAGTTTGATAGTCCCAGCTGGTTTCATTTTCACTCAGCCCCCAGTGTCTTTCCAGCAAGAGTCGCGGTGAGTCACTGATGTTGAGAGAAGTTTCACAAAGGTGGACCTAAAACCCTATACATTTCATTTGTACATGATATTTGGAGATGTCTCATTCTCAAGATTTAAAAGGAGACCAGTCATGTATAATGGCATCTTCAGGAGGTTCTCCTGGCCCAGTTTAGCCTATATGTGCAAAAAGGCGGCCTAAAACCCTATTCATTTAATTTGTACATGATATTTGGTGATATCTCGTTCTCAAGACTTAAAGGGAGACCAGTCATGTATAATGAGGGAAGCTAATCATACCAGTCACGATCATTAAAACTGACGTCTCAGTTTAAATAGCATGTCACACTATACAGTTTATACCGTAGAGTACCGTATACCAGTGTATGCAGTATGTACTATTTATACAGGTTTAATAGCGACTGCGTTCGCTCAACGACATTCGGGATTCTCTTGTATCTCAATCGATCAAGCATCGGACTGGCCATACCGGTTTATGTCTCGACATGGAACAGTCATAGATTCAATGTTTTTAGTGCTCCAGACTAAGTGTCATTGGTGGACTGGATTTATACTGATGGGGATAGTGTACACCTGAAATGCACGATGTAGGCCTAGTCATTCGAAAATAGTAGGCCTACCTCGGGGTTGAAAGCGTGTATTTGCCAGTTTATGACGCGGGAGATACATCTTTTCGACTCCAGGGAGACGAACAGTTCCATATTGTCATGATTGTGCAGCAAGCGAAGTAAATCAATATTCATTCACGAACAGTTCCAGGCATGTTCAAATTCTATTTAACAATCAGATTATATCTGGTCTTAACGTTTGGACTGATAACGTAGAATACATGAGGTCCATTAAAATAATATTTTCCGAATTATTATCCTGCACTCCGAGTAACAAAACTTCAAGATATTTTTTGCTTCCATGATCATGGTTAATATAAGCGTAGTGGTGAATTTAAAGGTTTTTTAAAGCATTTGACGTAAAAAAGGCGCGCCCTCGATCCGCCCAAGGTTTGACCATAGAATTATACGTCGTATACAGTTTATAGTTTGGCACCGACTTCACAGCCGAATAAACTACCATACTAGTAGCGTAGGCTTATTTGTTTTGAAATAGGACAGCAGTCACAGCACAGTAGCACAATTGCAATTGATACAACTGTTTTATGAAAAAAAAATAAAAAATAAACCTCACAAAGCTTGGTAGACGTTTGATTGTTGTGTTCAGCATGATCAATCAAGAATAAAGTGAAATTATTTTGTTTTTGCTTGATCGACTGACAGATTATGTAAATATTGTACACCTCTCCAAGTCTTGTAAACACCTTGAGAGTCAAACGTTTTATAATAATTACACCCGTACGCCTTTCGTCAGAATCTATTTTGATTCAATGTTGGGCTACCGTCTGTGACACTGCCCCAACTTTGAACCGACGTACAGATTGAGTGGACTCTTGTCTCAACAGTGTCATCCGATTCATTTGACCATCCTCAAGAAATCCTCCTGGCCCAATTGTCTATTTAACCGACTCAGAGTTGTGCCTCGCTACCGCGCTTTACAACTTCAAGCAGATAAAAATGAAATGAAATGAATCGGGCTTTCGGCCACCTTTGTGCATATGTAGGCTAAACTGGGCCAGGAGAACCTCCTGAGGATGGTGAGATGATTGAGATGACACTGTCCTCCAGACACAGGATTCGAAATTCGAGCCCTGGCGGTCTGAGGCCGAGCACGCTACCTCTCGGTCACGGAGGCTCCCCACAATACTGACTTTCACACGTGGATGGGGAAGAAACATTTTCTTTAACCGCCGAGACCGGGAACCGAACCCCGAACTCTGGCGTGAAAGGCAGCGGTGCTAACCACTACCCTAGGGCCCCCGCCCAGGCAGATAAAAACACCCGTAATTGTCATGTTATTTATTTGAGACATTTGCAACGCTAGCTGTTTAAACCCAAAGTTAAATCCCAAGTTATTTGATACAGTAAGAAAATGACTTAAAATGACAATAATCATGGTTGGTCAGAAGACCTGATGACACTTCATGCGCAACATTTCTATATGATGACTTACTCACCTCATGGGGGTGGGTGGATTTCCTGAGCAGGATCTTGATGGGCCCGGGCTTGAGTCGTCTGAACACGTCCAGAGCCTCCTCGAGGGACGCGTTCACCAGAATGTGCTGCTGAACCCCCACCACGTGATCACCGACGCTGTGAAAGGAAAAGCAGGAATGAGTCTGCTGGTGACCGTAACAAGGCGAAAACACGCGAGGAATTCCCCCAACGTCATCACCAGCGAACGCGACACGGTAAACCAATGCCGATTTGATGTTGGGCCGACGTCTCTGACGGCGGTCCAACATTAAATCGGCATTGGTTTAACGTGTCGTGATCATCACCGCTGTGACGTGAGCTAGCGGTATCAGTTCCGCCTCATAGATCCACCCCTCTGACATCTCTGTTTTGCCCTGCAAAGCCAAAAGGTGGTAAATGCCCACTTGAAAAGTAGGAAGTTACAACCTTTTAGCTTTACACGACAGTGCTGCTGTGACTTTGGATAAATCCGCACCGAGATTAGAAATTCAAAGATAAACAACCGACCAGAAAATATCTTGTATAGGCCTACACGTAGGCCTACAAAATATTTCCTTTGTATTTTCTCTTTTGATTTTCGGTTCATGTGCTTTTTTAAAGAATCATAATATAGCATGAAGTAAACGTATCATTATTATTGCGAGTATCCCCGCAGTACTCAATGTGTTAACAGCCCTCATTCTAATTATTCTGCTTCCCTGATTCCGCATTTAGCTCTTTCTGTACCGAGGCATTAATTACGGTGTGATGTCTCAACTGACATGATGTGATGTGCTATTACCAGGCGTTTGGAATGTGCATGAGTCACAGAATCCTCACAACGCAGAAATATTTTTGCATGAACCATGGAGATCAAATGTTTTTTTCCATTTGAAATTATCATAAATGACTGAGTTAGCTCGTTCTGTTTCATTTGAATACGTTACGGGTCCACAGCCATTTATACTACTATATTTTTTAAATTCTTACAATGCGGGGATCAGCATCTGACGTCTATAGACGTCAGATTCTGACGTTTAAAGACGGTCCTCGCGCTGAAAAGGTTATATATCAAATGGTTTTTCCGAGAAAACGTGTCAGTAGTTTATTATTATCCACATATATATAGGACATGTACAAACGTTATCTGTGAATTATACGGTAAGGTAGAAAAATAATCATAAAAATGAAAATAATATTTTAAAATGTTAGTACTGCGTGAAAAACCTAGATGTAAGATGGTGATCACACACATCAAGCTCATGCAGGTTTCATGTCTGTCATAACTGTCAATAAATTACATTTTGTACTCGGCCCAATGCATTGTTACAAGTGTATAAACATAGTGTTATCCCTTACAGCGCGGGGGTCGACTTTAGACGTCAGAATCTGACGTCTAAAGTCGATCCCAGCACTGTTGGAGTAAAAATATTATTAATGGCCGTACACCCATAACATAGGTGTTCAAATGAAGCGAAAAGAGATAACTAAGACATTTATGCTGACAAAAAACCTTTTGGTTTCTAAAATATCATAAATCAGGTAATTCCTGTGTGCGTTGGCGAACAAAATAAAAAGTTAGCCTACCGATATCATATTACAGGAGACGTTAACTTAATGCTGATTTAATGTTGATCCACCGTCTGCGAGGCTGGCCCAACATTAAACCAGCATTGACTGAATGCCTCTGATTTGCTCGGTACAGGATGCCTGATTTCAGCCACATAAACTGCAACTCTATCCTGTAATTTCAGGTGGTAATTTCTGCGCGGCAGACTGTGAACAAACGACGATACGGTTCACATAACTGCCCACCTAACCAGAAACGTTCGCCCAATGTTGGGCTGACATTGAGCCAGCGACGCGTCAGTGTTCAGTGGTGGTGATTCCAGGATGCAAAACAACGCTATGGTACAAAGGCGAAAAGCAGTAACTCTATACTCGCAAAGTAAGCAGTTCCCACGTTTTGTATTTGCAGGTCGAAACGCTTGTCCTGCACCAGCAGACACGAGACGTTGAACCAATGTTGTTTTAATGTTGGGCCGACGTCGGAGACGGTGGACCAACATTAAAACAACATTGGCTTAACGCCTCGTGTTTGCTGGGGCACCACTACAAATCCCCACAATTACGGTTCCACGTGATTTACACGCAGCAACCTTGGACACAGGCCTATTTTTGTCATTTATATTATTTTTGCGTCACGTCAATTTTCATATACGCCTATAACTTCAACTACAATTTACTTTGTCATGCACATACATAGGGGCATATGACATGAACATGGGCAAACTTTATGCCAGCTTTGCTCGCTGGCATAAAGTGGTAGAAAGAATTAAACGATTCTGGGCAGCAAAGAGTCAACCGTAACAAATGATTCGTGCGTAACGGGCATACACTGAACAAGAGCAGTAAAAAATGATATACCGTTCATAAGCAATCATTTCACACTCTGGTTCATTCTCTCTACTGGCCAGTTAGGCTACAAGTGCAAACGCAGGTGTGTATAGATCTGTATCCATTTTACAACGGTTCATATTAACCTAGAATATCTAACCCAGCTTATGCAATCTGTGACAGAGACAGACCGATTTATTCCTTGTTTTTGCCAATGTAATTGCCTCATTCCACAAAATGCGTAATATGTAATTGGAATGTAGCCAGACTTTTTTATCGCCTGTTAATTGGAATCGAAGTCAGGCATTTTTATCGCTTGCTAAATATTATGGGTCCATCACATGATTATGTAATGGTAAAATTAAATAAGCACTTCAATATGGGAATAATACATGTATGTGAAATTTGTGATTCAATGTTGATTGAATTTTGAGACATAAAACTACAAGTGTGTGGAAATTAGGCAAATTTGCCAACGGATGCCTAACCTTTACCTTCAAAGTCATTGATAAAAAATTAAATAAAAACGATTTTAATCGTGTTTGGCGGTCCAATGGTCAGAGAGAAAGGCTCACAACGCCCAGCTAATTCGTCAATTTTTAGTCACGTGCAGATAACGAAAAAAAAAAAATTAGAATTAACAAAAGTTGCAGACTGGTTAAAGTTAAACAAATTATCAATCAGCATAAAAAAATTCAAATTCATGGTATTTTATATGCCTCAAAAACAAGTCAATATACCAAATATAGAGATTGAAAATATCAAAATAGAATTTCCAGATGAATTTAATTTTTTAGGGTTACCAATACACAATCATTTGAAATGGGATTCACACATAAACAAAATAGCTTCTAAAATTTTAAATAATATAGGAATTATGTACTGGCTTAAACACATGGTTCCTTCTGAAATTATTTTAACCATATATAATGGGCTGATTAAACCACATATACTTTATGGTCTTAAGTGCTGGGGTTTCAACCAGGAAAGAATTTTAAAATTACAGAAGAAAGCCATGCGAATTATATGTTCGAGTGGTTACCTCTCTCACACCGAGCCCCTCTTTAAGAAGCTAAATGTGCTTAAAATTGATGGTATGTTTAAGCTTCAACTGTTATTGTTTTGTTTTGACCTGATAAATAACAATTTACCTGCATATTTCATTAACATGTCTTCATTTTTACAACCAGTAATCTACCATCATAACATCAGACAAAAAAGAAACTACTCAGTTGCACGAGTAAAACATGTATTTGCTCAAAAATGTATGCGTTTTTGTATTCCAGATATTTTAAATAAATCACGCAGCCTTATAACAGATAAAATAAAAACTCATAGTCGAAAAGGATTTTCAGTATATCTTAAATGTTTTCTTGTAAATGCATACAACTCAATATGTTTAATACCAAACTGCTATATATGTTTAAAAATTTGGACGCTGGCCCTATTTTTGGTCAAGGTGAAGGTTATTATAAGATCGTATTATTATATTTTATACCCATGTAGTCCGCTAATTTTAACGTTCTTACTATATTTAAATTGTGTCTCTGTTTTTGCGTTGATACATAGACTACACTCGTATTTTTCTGCTTCTCCTTCTGCATTAATGTTACTATTTTATTATTGGCCGTCTTTTTGTCTCTCCGTCTTCCCCGCGACGTATGCAGTATTTTTTCAGAAACAATATATTACTTTATTGAAGGGTGGCCTGCATGGAAGCGGCTTGTCACAAGCCTTTTGCAGGTCTCCTTTGCATTTGTATATTTATTTGCATTTATGTATGTTTCAAGCATAACTAAATAAACTGAATTAAATTGAATTGAATACGGCAATTCTTGTCTGAATGTAAATGAAGACAATCTGATTTCATTGAGTACTGAAAGCGCAGAAAATCACAGCTGCGACCGATTATATTATGTTTGAAAATACATTATAATCGTTCTTTAATACGTTTTACTTGCTGATTAAATCTCAGTTATTGGGAACGAAACGTGTGTTTAGGCCTAAATATCAAGATTTTTAAATGTTTGGTCTCAAATTAATAGACCGTGGGCCACCCGTAACCCCCCCCCCCCCCTGGGGATTGTTCACGGTGATTATTTTTGAAGCCTCTGAATATGGACCTATTCAAATCCGGTTGTTTGCATTTAAGCTGTTGGGGCTAAATATGCTAAAATATGCAAATTAGGCAGCCATTACGCAAAATCCAGTTTCAAGCAATATCTCAGAAACTAATCAAGTTAGAATCCTAAAAACAGTGTCTATCATACGGTTTTAATGGTCAACAAATGCAGTAAAATATATCTATCTAGGATCAGAATAATAAATTAGCATAAAATATGCAAATTAGGCAGCCATTACCGAAAATCCAGTTTAAAGCAATATCTCAGAAACTAATCAAGTTAGAAACTTTAAAAAATGTCTACCCTATCGTTTTTATGGACAGAGATTGCAACAAAATATATGTTATCAACATCATGAAAACATATTAGCATTAAATATGCATATTGGCTAATAATAAGTATTATAGAAAATCAGGTTTCAAGTAATAGAGGCCTATATCAAAGACCAAACAACCAAAGAGTAAAACATAAAATATCTACACTCCCATTTTTGTGGTCAACCTTTCATCTGGTAAAATTTCAAGAGTTCCGAAATGTCCACATTACATGTAATATATAACATTTCAACTGGTAATTGTGTACACACATGTAGTTAAGGCGTTGTGAAATAGAAATTCGTGTAAAAAGACGTATTATCCCCACACACGACCTTTCACTAAGCCCCTTGACCTCTCAGCTACTACCCACGACCAGTTTAAACGTTTATTTTTCATATTTTGATCTTTTAATACAGCAGTAGACCCTACTTTGTTTTCTTCACTATATCAGTATACTTATACGATAATACCAAAATGTGTTTTTTATTGTGGTTTTCTTACGTTGAATTTTTTATGGTTTCCAGCATGGTACCTTTACCTAAAGTAACATGATTGTCCGATAAAACATACATAAAGTGACCAATAAAATAAGCATGTGCTTGTAGCCTTTTTTATTATTTTATTTTGGCGCCAATTCAGAAGTGTGGGCTTCTTAATTATAGTTCAAATAATATGTAAAAGTTAATTTAGAACCTAATATTGATAAAAGGTTGCCCACATATCCTGCTAAGCTAGTTGCCAAGCATCGAAATATGAATATTAGAGATATTAACATGTTTAATAGGTATATCAGGAATTAAAAATAAACACATCGCCCGAATATATCGCGCCCCATCTGATTGCCAGAAAACTATGGCGTTGGTTTTTTCAGACAAAAGCCTTATTATGAGCATGGGTTTGCATAATTATTAGAAAGGTTACGTACACTATGCATACTAGCTGGTGGTAACAAGTTATCTAGAATATTAATAAAAGAAAAATACTGTTTAGACCTATTTATCAGCACCTAGCGTTGCACCTGCTAATTATTAATCAGTGATATAATTATGTCGAGACATGCTTTGGGTTTGAGTCACATGAACTCAAAAGTCATCAAAAAGCCCTTCGTGATTTCTGAAATTATTTTATGCCCATACCTTCTAAATGCCACTGACATAATGAAACTATCATTTTGTCACACCTTGGTTAAATATAACTGACCTGTAATATAGGAGTTAATTGGTTATTACATGTATGATGTAATAAAAAACCCATATTTGTTCATTTGAGTTATTATTTTATTTACATAACATCACCCTGACATAACTAGGGTGATTTTAATGTGTAATCCTTGGGATAAGTAACCAGAGTTGAACAAATAGATACAACGAGTCTTTTCTGATATTAAATTTACTGTGTAAAATGACCCATTAACTGTTCTTGTCCTAATATCTTGAGTGCAAACTAGCAGATATTAAATAAATATATAATAAGTTGGCTAAAAATTATTGTCTTTAAAAATCCCGCTCATGGGGAGGGGGTAGGAAATGTTTTTCATGTATGGTTTTCATATACACATAGCACGGAAGACGTGTACTTTGAATTTGAAGGCTCATTACATATTGTAATGAACCCCATATTTTTTTTTCACTTCACGTAACATCTTCTAGTAACATACCTAGTGTTTATCCCGTGGAACACATACCTGGAGTTAAAAAAACAGTCACAACATGTCTTCTAGGAAATTAAATTTACCACTTGAAATTCAGGGAGTACATATGTTTGATGAACCGATATTATTTTCCAGCCCCAATATTTTGAGTGCAAACAAGCAGATATTTTATAGATAAATAATAAGGCGTCTAAAAATTAATGTCTTCAGAAATCCCGGCCATGGTGAGGGGGTGGGGGATGTTTTTAATTTCTGGTTTTCATATACACATAGCACGAAAGGCGTGTAATTTGGGATTTAAAAAGTCATTATATATTATAATAAACCCCTTATTTGTTAATCTATTTTATTTTCTTGTTACATAACACCTTCTAGTAACATAACTAGTGTTTATTCCATGGGACACAGCCTTTTAGTAAATTAAATTTACCGCTTAAAATTCAAGGGGGTACATCATGTTTGGTGACCCAATATTTCTTCCTGTCGCAATATTTTGAGTGCAAACAAGCATATATTGAATGGATATTAAATAAGGTGTCTAAAAACTATCGTCTCCTCGCCTCGGAGGAGGGGGTAGAGAGGGTTTTCATATTAGATTTTCATGTAAAAGTAGCAAGCAATATGTGGAATTTGGGATTTAAAGGGTTATTACATATATTGATGAACCCCATATTCTTTTTTTTTCCATTTTCAGCTCACATAGCATATTCTTGTAACATAACTAGTGTTTAATTATTAGAATAAATACCTGTAATTGAACAAATGTATACAACATCCCTTTCAGTAAATTATATTTACCGCTTAAAATTCAAGGGGGTACTTATGTTTGATGACCCAGTATTTGTTCCTGTCGCAATATTTTGAGTGCAAACAAGCAGATATTTAATGGATATTGAATAAGCTGTCTTAAAATTATCGTTTTCAAATATCTCGCCCTTGAGGAGGGGGGTGGAGAGGGCTTTCAAATTAGATTTTCATGCAAACTTAGCAAGAGATATGTAGAATTTGGGATTTAAAGGGTTATTACATATATTATTGAACCCCATATTATTTAATTTTTGTCATTTTCGTCTCACATAGCATCTTGTTGTAACAAAACTAGTGTTTAATTATAAGAATAAATACCTGCAGTTGAAAAAATATACACAACATGACTTTTATAAAATTAAATTCACCGATTTAAATTCAGGGGGGGGGGTGCATATGTTTGATGACCCAGTATTTTTTTATGCCCCAATATTTTGAGTGCAGACAAGCAGATATTGAATAGTCATATAACATGGTGTCCAGAAATCACTGTCTTCAAAAATCCCCGGGGGGGGAGGGTTTTCATATCCGGCCCATGGACTATAAACAAATAATAATATATTATGATTTATTTTCAACCATTTGAAGTTGTGGGTCGCGGTAGCGAGACACAACTGTATGTGGGTATTATTTAAACTAGCGCCTTAATAGTCAACCCTTACAGCGCGGGGATCGACTTTAGTCGTCAGAATCTGACGTCTGTAGACGTCAGATTCTGACCACTAAAGACGGACCCCGCACTGAAAGAATTAAAATATTTTTTATGGCCGTAGACCCATAGCATAGATATTCAAATGAATCGGAAAGAGCTAACTAAGACATTTATGATGATTTCAAGGTGAAAAAAACCCTTTGGTTGCGATGTTTTTTTTAAAAAATAATTCAGCGCTTTAAGGGTAAAACTCTTGGGCCTAATACACCGTTCTTCCCCGATTTTCATTCACCTTGAGATGTGAATTGCAGATCCCATCTCAAGGTGAATAAAAATGCGGTGATTTTATAAAATACCCAAGTATAATAATTATGTCAAATGAAAGCACAGAACGACCCTATTGTGATGCAGGTATGCGACGCAAGGACTTAAGGGTTAACCCTTAAAGCGCTAAGTTATGTTATTTATTTTTTCACCTTATTATTCATAATAATTTGTTTAATTTGAGACCAAATATTTGCAAATCTTGATGAATAAACACCCATTCCCCCCATTCCGAATAGCATTGATTTAATCGGCTGATGAACAGATTACTTACATTGCACGATTTGAATCAAAACATAATTTATGCCGATCCAGCAAATTTAGGCTAATGCTCAATTCTTCTATAAATTTTCTGGTTCGAGGGATAAGTAAAAAAATCTGAAGACGTCCTTAGACGTGATTAGCAATAATATACTGCTCTGTGAAACCAGAAGGCGGTAACTGGTTACTTGAAAAATAAGCAGTTACCGCGTTCTGGCTTTGCACCGCAGTATAAGGGTTAACATTATACCTGATCCGTGCTGATTTATCCGCTACTGATCCCGGTGTTATGCTGTCCACCAGGATCTGCACGTTCTCTGACGGGACATCCACACAGCACACGCTGATCCCCAGACCGACTTCAGAATCTGAAGAAAACAATCACATTAGTAGGCTTCATCGTGGAGAAAATTGATGAATAATAAAGTACCGTACGTCCAATATTGGTCCTGCTGATATCCACCACTTTAGCCTAATTTAAATCTTTTCGATTCGTAGGATGTAGAATACTAGACTTGGTCCCATATCTGCTATATACTTGTCTCTAACAGGACGATTTATAAACTAAAAATGTGTTCTCAAATTACTTGCAAAACATTTTTGTTAGAAAAATAATAATAAAAACATACAGATGTGAGTAGCATTCAATGTTCATTTATTGAAAATTAGAAACGACAGCCCTGAGTCAATCGCGCTTGTGTTACAAGAAAAAGATCACTCAGACTTCTACGTCCAAGTGGTGGCCATTTTAATCTTTAACCCTTTCAAGTTTACCATTGTCATCTCCATCCACTACAAGCCGCGAATTGCTATCGCAATTCTCGACTAGTAGTGGATGAAGATGACTTGAAGTGGAGGAAAAATTGCCATGTATTGCCATGTATTGGTAAAAGTTTCATGGATTTTTCCTTTTTAAAACCCCTTGGTTTTAGCAAAATTAAATCTGTTTTCAGGAATGTAAAATTATGCTTTAATGCATCGTGAGGACTTAAAGGGTTAAACATGTTGAAGTGCTAAGTCATAAAATTTATTTGTTTACCCATTTGAAGTTGTGTCTCGCTGCCGCGACCCACAACTTCAAGTGTGTGAAAATTACTCATGGCTGTACAATTTGAATCAAAATATATGCCTATCTTGCAAATTCAATGCTCATTTCTCTTATATAGATCTGGTGATTTTGGCGTGTTTAAATTCTCGCGAATTTTTTATTTTGGGACTTTTCATGCAGTTTAGAATTCGCAAATTTTCTTTTTTTCTCTAGTAGAGCTATTATAGACCTATTATAATGATAATTTTTGAATTCATGAATTTGTCCTCTTCGTGAAATTCGCGAAAATTAAAATCTCGCGAATATTACCAGATCTACAGTATTTTATTTTGGTTTGAAGGACAAACGGAAAGTCTACAAGCGGTTACAGACGCGATTAGCGTTTTAACCCTCACAGCGCTAAAATATTTTTGCATAAACCATGGAGACTAAAGGGTTTTTTCAATTTGAAATCATCATAAATGTCTTAGTTAGCTCTTTCCGGTTAATTTGAATACCTATGTTATTGGTCTACGGCCATTATGAATATTTCAATTCTTTCAGCGCGGGGACCGTCTTTGTATGTCAGAATTTGATGAGTCAATTTTCCTGACATCGGAATAAAAATTCTGAAATCAATCGCGCTTTCCAGAAAAAAACAGCGGACATTTGAATCTGATCCTTGTCATTTTTGATCTCGTCCGCCAAGTTTCATGGTGAACACGTTTCAGAAGATTGAAAATAAAAAACTATAAATTTTCTTACAAGGAGATATGGACAGACAGACTGACACTACAGCAGAAATGGGGCGGCTGTGACCTGGTGATGGTGGATGACGTCAAACGCAAAATAAAACAAAAAAGTGAATTATCATGGATATAGGGTGGTAAGTATCTCCTTTCGGTAATTAAAACAATCAATTGATTCCTATATAACACTAAGCTCTCTAAGGAACTGAGCTCACCCTTGATTGCAAAATTAGCCTATTGCACGTGATGAGAAAAAAGCATAGTAATTCACTGATTTAGATTTAAATTTAACTAACGTTACAGTAAAGTTTTTATCTTGGCCAGATGTTCTAAAGCTGTAAGCATGTTAAAAAATGAATGGAAATGAATGGGGTTTCAGGCCACCTTTGTGCACATATAGGCTAAACTGGGCCAGGAATTCGAACCCTGGCGGTTTGACGCAGAGATCGCTACTTCTCGGTCGCGGAGGCTCACCCGCAATACTGAATCTATACGAATGAGCAGGTGAACAAAACAAATTTGTTTCCTTGAAACTTGATTGCCAGGACGGGGTTCGAATCCACGATGTTCGACTTTCCAAGCAGGCAGCTTTAACCCCCACACCAGGACCCCCGCCCTAAACAAACATGTTAAAGAAACCAATCGTGTCACCTTTGCCGCACTATGTGACGTCTGACATTACACGAAGTGAATCAGTTAAATCAGCTCCTGGAAAGCAAGTGCATTCCAAAAAAAACATATGACACACAGACATTACAGCGCTGTTTTATTTGTGGCCTACTGTATACAACGTTGGCCCAAGTAATCGATATACATGTAGTCCCTAAAGATTTTTTGATTGGCCTTTAAGTCACATTTTTATTTAATAGGTTTTTGTATGTTTTGATGGCCTACATACAGCTGGACTATGTTTGCGTGCTACATATAATACACTGACGATCTTAGTAGTAAGTAATCATCACTTATTAGATACAGTATAATTGATCAATCTTTTAGCCTGGTTTATAATGTCATGGACTAATTATTGTAGTCGTGGCAGTAAATTACCTTTATAGAGTGTGATTTCTTCCAGATCTGTCGATTCTGTCGGACTTAATATCTCCTTCTGTTCAGGAGACGTCTTAGGGCTAGTTTTAGGACTGGGGTTAGGTTGTTCTTCTTCCCACGGTACCGGGCTAGAGCATTCAGCCCATATTGACGTGGTGTAGCCGGTCATGTCTGGGGACATGGGTCTCACTGTACTGGGATCTGAGGGAGAGATAGGACTGGTCAAGCTGGGGTCAGCAGGAGACATGGGACTGGTCAAGCTGGGGTCTACAGGAGACAGGGGCCGCGTCCAACTTGGATCAGATTGACAACTGGCCGGTCTACGAGGGGACTGACGGCCATCGGGACTAAAATACAGAAAATAGAAAGAAAAACAAATTAGCTGTTAATAGTACGTTCTGTCACACACAATGCAAAACAAGCAAACCGGATAAAGTAACGTGGCAGAAACAATAAGTTAATCACAGGGGCAAGGAACAAACAATCGGCCATATTATTGCGATGCAAAGGCGACCCCAACAGTAACTGCTTGCTATAAAAGTAAGCAATCACCGCTGTTTGTTCACGTCGGTGTAATGTCAATTAAAACCTATTCATTCTTCTTAAATTGTTTCAAATGTTAGCTATTGGCTGATTTCACAAAAACGATGAACTTTACTTGCTATCGTGACATAAAGCAATTCTGGTCTGGCTAGCAGAAGTCACGATAGCAAATATACAAAATGTATGATAAAAACTGAATAAGTATTATATCAAAACAAATAGTTAGTAAACATTGTCGAAATACATATATTTTAGAGGTAAAAAAGCTCAATTAAAAATATTCTATCGTGACAATTAGACACAAGACATTTATCATGTATCCAAATGTCACGATAGCAGCAATTGTCCAAATTGTTTTGCTGTCACAATAGCACATTTGGCATTTTAAATACGGTCATACACAGCAAACTAGTAGAATTACCGACACCTTATCATTTTAGTTTGATAGCATTTGGGCGATTGTATAACAACCTCATGCTCATCTTCTATTTATACAATTAAAAAGTGACCTGCGACATTTGTTTGTTTGCTATCGTGACATACACTTCCTTGCTATCGTGACATAATTGTGGGTATTGTGCTATTGTGACTCATTTTAAAAATTAGGACGGAATGAATTAAGTTCCTTCCCACGAAATACTTGGCATGGAATTATTGTTCTGAACTAAATCTCCTGGTATCATTTTTTCTGCTGATTCTATTGTGGGGCAGCAAGACCGCACCAAATAATTATTGCACCCACAGTGGCCATTATAAAATTGTGATATTGTAACAAAAATCTGAAAGAATTTAATTTAACCACTAGGGTGCCCTACTTTAAGACTATATTTTTAGCGTTCAAATTATCACCAGTTACCTGAAAATTTAACTGATGAAACATTGAATGCTGCTTCCTCTTATCAGTTAATAAGTTTTCCAATAGGGTTCAAGCTCTGCAACTGACACCCCATTTTTTGCAGTGCTATCGTGACTCATTTTTTTAGGACGGAACTGGTCACGATAGCAATATTTTTTTTAAACTGTAAAAAATCGTATTTTTAAATGGAATGAGCATATAAAGAAACATGTCAAATTAAAAACTAATCATTTTTCTTTAATTATCATTTATTACTTCATTTGTCATTCCATTGCATGTATTTGTAAATTTCCATTGAAAAACACATGTAAATTCACCGGGAAAACTTTCCGTCCTAAAAAATGAATTTTTGAGGTATTATTTTACTTTTTAAGTGTGAAAGGCTATTGCAATCCCTATGATGGTGACTTTGGTGTCTGCCACGTATCTAAACTTTCAAATAGTAAAAACATTTGGAAGATAGAGTAATTAGCGTTTCTGTTATTCAACTGTCGATTTCGTGCCCCCAAAATGCTGATATTGTGACCACTTTTAAAAACAAAATATTAACGAAAAAACAGAAATTTCTGACTTATTTTGTCATATATACAAGAGGCTTAGTTTAGTAATTGCACATATTGTTTTAAAAGTACATAGACACATGATAGCTACTCTCAAAATGAAGTTGGACGACATCGCCATGATATGTTTTGTAAAAGTTAAACGTTTAGCTTCATCATGATACGCAAATATCTGATTCCCGCAATAAAAAAACAGAGATAAAATAACCGCATACTATAGTAGAAAAAAACACTCTGAAAAGAGTGGAAACCTATGCATTTAGAAATGGATTGAAAGTCATCAATAATCAACAGTAACTTATCTATACATTACAAACAGATCTAGAAAAAGACAGGGTTTTAAAAATTATTCGATATTTAATATAAACCCTACCTCATTGGTCTGTTTTGTATTCTACTTCGTACAGTCAGATGTACAGGACCTTTCTTGAGCTGCTTGAACTTTGTCACACCTTCCTTGTGGGTCATTCCCTGTACTTTGTCAGAATTCACCTCTATCACCTCATCACCTTGAACATAGTGTTGTCCTCTACTAATATTGGCTAATATGCTGTATTCATTTATATTTAGTTACATCGATTTACAAATGTATGTTTAATTGCTTACATTCACCAGAGGGCGCGACAATGCACCGACACTCCATCAATGCGTTTTAATAGGCCTACTCACTTTATTTTACTCCCAAAATGAGTCTACTTGTTGACACAAGATGAATTGTGTGTGGTTTTCTGAAGACTATCCCCGCAAATACAAGACTTTGGTCTAATATAAGTTTGACGTTGGGTCAACGTCGCATACGTTTGTCCAGCGTTGAACTAATATTGTGTCAACGTATTGTGCTTGCTGGGATAGACATACGGCTCATCTCCTCACAATAATTGAAATAAAAGGGATCTGTCATTCTCGTATTACCTTGGTTATCAATTGAATTTGATGTATAAGTTTGATATAATGGGTAATTTCCGCGTTACTTTGACACTGATAGCAATCGACATGCGGCGCCACAATAGACAACAAAATATAGTGCTTGTGGGGCGGCTCATGTACATGATAATAAGTGAAAGGTCTTCCAGTTTATTTTTATGTGGAGAGTTATGAAGAGGGTGATGGGGACTCAATAATAGCACCTGGTAATGTAATGTCCGTACATGGCAAAATAACAAAGTCTTATATCTTACCTTCTTTCAGCCTGCCATCTTCAGCCGCTGCTCCGGTGGGGTAGATGGTTTTAATGTAGAAGCCTAGAGGCCCCTTTGGGGAGTCTGATCCTCCCACCACACTGAATCCCAACCCCTTACCACCGACCCCTTTCACCAGCGTCACCACGTATGGGAGTGTCATCTTACTGGACCTCTTGACAACCTGTGTTTCCGATGGATTTGATGTATTCTGCAAAGAAAGATAAAAGCTTCTGTCTGATTAAACTATAATATTTTCCTTAATTTAGATTTGAATGATAATTATTTGCTTTGTATATTAAAATGATATTTACCTAGCAAATAAAACCATTAGGTATATGAAAACAATGATATAATTAAAATTTAAAATGTCTTAAAAGCAATAACAAATATGTTGTATTGGCCTGTTACTAAACTAAAATACCAGATCAACGTTTCGGACCAAGTCTAGTGTCCTACCCCCGACCAATCCAAGAGTGGCTCAGCCTGTCACAAAAAATTCAAAAACGAATACTGGAAATAATAACGAGGACACAAAATACTTACCGATGAATGCTTCCTGAGCAGGGTGCGCTTTTTAGGCTCGCCATTCCCAGAAGAGTCCTGAAAATTAAAATGGGAAAAAAACCAATAGATGAAATTATTTACAACCAAACCTTTGGCTTTGCTAAAGCCAACATTCACATCAGTTGTTGAGAGTTTTATTAAAACCAGGATACATACTTTACGGGCTGCTCGACCTCGCGCCATCGCTCAATCTTTACCTCACTGACTTCAGATCGCGGGCAGTGATTTGAGGTATCTACTAAGCGGTAGTCAATTGGTCTCTGTCAGCCCTTTAACTGCCAATCACGACTATAATAGTTTTTTAGAAATTTAGTTATCACATTTTTCAGGTAAAGCGTATATTAATCAGCGAAATGTAAAAATGCTTGGCCACAATTTTGTCAAATCTGAATAATTTTCACCCGCGTGAAGTTGTGGATCGCTGAGGCGATCCACAGCTTCACGCGGGTGAAAATGTACATTAAATCACTTGGCGGTTAAAGGGTTAATGCATTTTTGATCATCCATGAAAGTATCGATATAGGCTAGAGACCTGGTCAAATGGGGTGAGTGTTTTTGTTCATTATTGACATACTACAAGGAGACGTACGCCACAAAGCCCGGTAGGATTAACAACACGCTGTGTAAATAGCATAATATCGCCCACACGTCATGTATCAGGTCCTAAAATCCTCACCGGATATAAACGTAGTATGACGGAAAATAAAACAAAATCTATCTTTGGCCAAGCAAATAAAGTTGATAGCCTCACATAGGCTAATCAGATCTTAACGTCAAATTGTTTCTGTGAAAAGCTACGCATATTTTTTTATTGAAGAAGACAAGTTTACAATTTTGCCTGACTAAAAAAACATCACTGAAATATGATATTGGACTAATATAAATAAATATATTTTAAATCATTTCTGTCTTTTGGTTCGTCCGTTCTTTCGGCCATTCGTCTGTTGTTCCGTTTTTGTTTTGCTCGTTTGTTGGTTCATTCGTTGGTTCGTTCGTTCATTCGTTCGATTGATCGCTCGCTCGTAAGTTCGTTCGTTCGTTCGTCCGTCCGTCCGTCCGTCCGTCCGTCCGTTCCTCTGTTCGTGCGTCCGTATTAGTCAGTCAGTTAGAAAGGAAAACGGGGGAATCGGTCTTCGGAATTAAATCAGTTTGCTGTTAAAACTGTACATTGGGATCTACGGATCTACAGTTAGCATGGTTAGCGTGGATACTGGTCACGTTTGACACGATATATGGGATCATCTAGGATTACCGTGGATCAGGGGTTAACCCTTTCACCGCTAGACACGACTATAATAATTGTTTCAAGTAAATACTATAACTTAGATCTCAAGCTACACGACACCTCGTACATTCGAATCTATCAAAGTCCGCTCCTTCCCCTTGGCTAACTACTATCACTCATTATGATAGTTTTGCCAGATATAAATACAACATCTTCCCTTGGAATTAGAAGGTGCTAAACTGCCACTTTTCAAAGTGGCAGTTTAGCACCTTCTTACTCCAAGGGAACGATATTATCTCACCTGTCTGGCGATGACCAGCTGTACTATATTGGGGGCCTTGTCCAGGATATGCTGAGCCTGGGTGCAGCTCACACCCTCCATTTTACGGCCGTTAATTTGTACTATCTCATCCCCGATTCGAAGTCTGCCATCCCTGAAAAAACACCACGATTTAAAAAGGTCATAGAAAATGTTAAACAATATAACGGCATACAAAGTAAATGTTCAAGGCTCCTGTTTTTGTGACTTAAAGGTCAAAACAAGAACCTGTTTTTTGCAATTGTTGTTGTAAGGTGGGCCAATAAGACTCCCCATAAGATCAGCAATGGTCGCTAGCAGAAGAGCCATATGAAAGAAGAGCTGGAAATTGCGTTAGCAATTCCAGCTTCAAATGACGAAAAATAGAACTCCTACACCAGTATATCTGGATCCTGGCATGCAAAAAACACTACGATGATCGCTACATCAAATTCTACGTGGTAAAAGCCCACAAAAAATAACTTACCTTCAGCTCCACAGAAAATGCTGCCGGTAATACCAGCGCCTGACACTACGTGGATGTCCGATATATTATAAATGTGAGTATCACCCAGATAGGATGTGATTCCTGGCATCAAGTAATCAACATCAGTCTATAGTGTTGTTGTCGCCATGAAATACTTACTCGAGTACTAAATATTTACAGTACAGCTTCGACGTCGGCTGTTCGATCGACGTGGAGTATTTCAAGAGGATATTATACATTGAATACCCTCTATTATAAGACCTGGAAGCTCTTATATATAACCCTAGATAATTATATAACCAAATTGAACTCTTCAGCCACTTGAAGTTGTGTCTCGCTACCGCGACACACAACTTCAAGTGGCTGAAGATTATTATTATCTGATATTTGCCCTAAATTCAATATTATATTTCAATACTTCCTGATCACGCTGTACAATAGGGGCATAATAAGACAAACAACTACCATGTTTACATGTAGTAGGGCAAGGGTTAAGCCACATTTACCAAAATAGAATATATCAGACGTGTCCCACATTCCAAGACGCCGATTCGTATTTGTATTGAACAAGTTTTAAAGCGATCATAATAGAGCTGTTATTCTCGGTTGAAGGGTCACGACTCTCACCAGCCTCTTAACGTGAGATTAAGCCTCAATAACACACACATAGCAAAGCAAACAATCTGGGGCAATGTTGATACTGTTATTCGTCGTGAACTCTTCCTTAGACATGATGTACTGATATATGTCAGAAATTATTGCACTTAAGATCATACCACGTCGAGTCATCTGTAGGCCTATTTGCTCTGTTTGTCATTGTGGCGGTACTTATAAGGGTACTTATCTGTTTTTATGTATTATAATATAATACTTTATAAGTACATTAATGACACAACCATGTATTTTATATCCATACATATTTGATGAGTGACGTGTCTTACGTCTCAATATATCGAAACACAAGAAGCTAACTGATAACTGACCCAATACCAATTTGTTTTATTGGAATGTTGACAATAAATAAGTCAACCCTTTGATTACTATCCTCCATTTCCAGATTTCCGATTGGCTATTGATAGTGTTGATATGCTTTGTGTATGCTAACTAATATAATATCAGCTATTTTTAATTGTTATATTCATTTCATCTATCCTCTCAGTGATCCACCAGGAGGCAGGTTTTCAGAGAAATATATCATGTTTCTCCCCTCTCAACGTTGGGACACTGTTTCGATGTTTTTCGTTCATGGGCAAGACACTTTACCCTCACATGCTCCACTTGACTCAGGTGTAAATGAGTATTTGGTAGGACAGAGATGGCAATGTGTATGATATGTCTAATGCACCGATATGACTGCAGGGCTGTATGCTCTCCGTGGATTTGAAATGGCACACGAGCGGGATAAATTGTAAAGTCTTCAGACTTGAGATCAGAATATACCTTTTTTTTACATTGTAGTCTAAATCAAACCATCAGATTATTAAAAGTGACTTTTGAAGTTGAATTGCTACTTTTTGTGTCATATATTATATAAATATCTAGTAAATAATATATAACAATATCAATGCCATTCGTTGAAAATGTTGAGACTTGTTATTCAACAATTTTTTTTTAACTTTCAAAATTGATACTTTTCTTCAATGGTAATGTGATCCAAGTCAAGTCCAATCCAAGTGAGTTTATAGAGAATATTTTGACTTGGATCAGTTTATCTGTGAAACATACGGAAAATGGCAGTTGAAATATTATCAAACACCCCTTATATGGATCAGTCTATACGATGCCAATCATTACCAAATTATTACTTGAGCAAGATGATGCGTTTTTACTGGTTTGTGACTTTATAAAGCAATTTTTTAGATAAGTAGAAACGTATCGTTCTAAGAAATACTACGTCATCATCCAAACACCAGGTTGTGACACCGCAACAAGGAAATGGACTGAATTAACATTGATTGACCAGTATAATCCATGTATAATCCACGTAATCAAATCAGGATATATAACAGTCCAGCTTGGGATCTGCGCAGTTCACTCCAGAAATTATCCACGTTCAAGATATTGACTCGACTACATTTAAGGTATTTTTTGCATTTGGCGGAATTAATTTTATCTTGTAAATTATAATTTATAGTTTATCTTGTTAAATTAAATGGCACAGCATAATATTAATTACCTTCGAAAGGTTGTCACTATATTCAATATAGCGAGATTAGAATTAATAACAAAGACTGTTAGATAATAATAAAATCGTTACCTGTGATAATTGGCAGCAAAATAATTCATTGTCAATTATTAATGATCGATGGCAATAATTATACATTGTGAATCATAGAAAACGTTGAACAAATGCTGCCTCAATGCTGGTCCACCGTCTGCGACGCTGGCCCAGCATTGAGGCAGCATTGGTTCAGTATCTCGTGTCTGTTGGGAAATTATTTATAAAATAGCCTATTTAATTATTAGCATGATTGCCTGATTAACGGTCGTGCAGGGAAGAACAGACAGTGTCAATGACACGAGTCACTAGCTAGCGCCACCTTGTGAAACCTATTTTATAAGCCTTTGCCGCGGCCAATGATAAATTCGAACATCTCCATTAATATTTAGACTTTTGAGCTGCCTGCTATTTTATAATAAAGACGATTGATCTCGATCTTGGTCAATATGCATAATATCTGGAATACTGAGGCCCTGGTGCTCTTATTAACCCTTTAACCGTCAAATTATTCAATTGGAATTTTCACCCACTTGTTGTTGTGTCTCGCTGACGCGATCCACAACTTCAAATGAGTGAAAATTATTCAGAGTCGACGAAATGGCGGTGAACTATTTTACAAATCGCGCTGATTGATGTCACATTATGGCTTTAACATGCTTAAAAGGCGGTACTGAATGTGGTAATAATTGAGTAGAAAACCCAATATACTCGGCACCGGTCGTTAAAGGATTAACACACATCTTGATTTATTATCTGTGGAATAGGCCCACGCTCTGTCTATACTCTTGGATTCACACTAAAGTCATAGTCAGCCAGCCAACAAAGGCTATCGTGTCACCATGGTGCAAATCTTTGTTACAAGCAATCTATCTATCCAGATATGCTCTATAGATACCAGAGATGAGCGCTAGGGCGGATAACAATTTTTTACAGTACTGGAAAGTGTTTAAAACTGAAAAACAAAATGGCCGCCAAATTCACTATGAAATGTACTATTATTCCATATATCCCGAACTCCTATCGTCAATAACACTTGTATATCTACATTTTCAAGGTGGTAATCTATCCAAAAGCCATACATTATGTTTATTTAAAGCGATTTAATCATGAGCAGCTATTTATTATCAGTTATTGCAAAAAAAAACAAGATTATTAGTGAAAATCTTGCTTTCCGCTAGATTTCATCAAATATTCACGCTGGTGTTACCATTCTCAGGTTTTAACTATGTTTTCATGGTCAGTAATATATTTGATTATGATTTTAATATGATTTCATGGATATTTTGTAGCATATTACATCATGTTATGCAAGTATTACATAATATTTATTATATTAAGAGCCACCAGTCACCTATAATCAGTAATGTTGACGTCTCAAATTCCCAGATTAAATAGAAAAAAATGGCAAATTTTTATACCTAAACAAGTTAGGAAACTGTTTGGGCAATATGAGGCATATGTTGCTTTGACACGGACATCAATCGGTATGCGGCGTCAAAAATAGGATTTGGTGGTGGGTTTTTTACCCACAGGATTGACATAAGCAAACGCATAAAAAATAAATTGCCTTCCAAAGCCCTCTGAAGCACGACGGTAGGCACCCGCTCTTTGTTGTGTATAGGAGTTTAAATTGCTGTTGATATTTTAGTGGCATGTGAGCAGATCTCCTTGATAATACACGTGTGGCAGCTACAGCATGTCAATGATCGAAATGTTTTCTTTTTTACACAGTCATATTGGTGAAGTAATCATATTATAGGTACAAATTTGATGAAAATGAATGATCTCAGAGATCCATAACTATATCGCTGTTGTTGAACTCTTTATTTGAAGTAGTTACAAGCTTGTGTAGATACAGATTCGTCATCCCTTCACTCGACTGAAGGGTGTGTGCTCATTTCTTCAAAGGATATTTATGAATTACCCAAGAGTTCATACACCTCTACAGGTGAGTATGGTGGGTGAATTAGGTATTTACACGACAAAAGTGATTACAATGAGCATTATATATGTGTTGATGTTATAGAAGATTGCATTGATGACGATAAGAACGTCACAATAAAGCTCACACTCTGTATCGTTCGAGACATTTTGTTTACAACATATATAATTAATGCATTTGTACCAAAGTAGATATTGGGTTAGACAATTCAGCAGTATGTTGCGATGCTTCATATCAGATCATTGGCATAAGGATGAGTGAGATGAGTAGATTCTAGCTAGAAGTTGCGCCTTCATCGGTATGAGCAGAATTGTTATATAGACCTACCTACCAACTAATTTCTTCTGATCACCTTGGAATTGTCTTGTTGGTCTGAAGGGTTTATTCCCCAGAGCCTACACAAAATTGTCTGAGACTGAGCTATACGGCAGCAACGTGGGTCAGCTCCATCACAGACTGATGTCCCATAGACCAATGGCAAATTCACAAACTTTGATTGAAGCATCTACAAATTGTCCATGAACTTGAGCAGGCTGTTGGCAGGAGAAAACTTTGTTCTCAGAGGAATTGCTCATTATGAGTGAGTGACTATTGCTTTACGTCGCCTTGTGCGCATTATCACAATAGGATATATTATGTCAATATCTCGACAGGAGAAATGGTGGATATCATTTTAAGCAATACTGCACACTCCATATTTTTCAAAAAGTTGATATCGATGTAACACACAACCACGATGACAAATGTCCGGCATGGTCGGAATCAGAAATCAGTATCTCAGTTTCGATCCACAGCTGACTTTTTGTCCCGAGCAGAAATTGTGTTTAAAGGTCGATGTAAATGAATAATCATATTCGTTGAATCATGTTTGCATCTCGATTAACTTTTGTGGTTAAGCCTATTGTGTGCATTTGATCCCATCATGCTCAGCTTTCAATGAGGGATGCAGTACTTTTGAAAACAAATATGGAAATGGTGCCCTTATTAAATGTAGCGATTGGTAAAACACAGCAGTAATGAATCGCTCGGTCAAAATAAACTAATCTTTGATGACCAACCTGCTTGTGACAAGGCCACAGATCGAGTTGCAGACTTGTAGTGGCCGCTTCTAAAAGAGTATTACAGTGTTATTGTTGTGATAAGTGACTTCCATGTAGTTTGTGAGAGTTATCAGATAACACATGGAACGATGGAAGAATTCGTGTTAAATCCGGTATGTTTACCAAATCAACACAATCAAGCATCAATGACAAGTCTGACTACAAAGTCCTGAGATGTCATAATCTAATAATAGGCTGACCAATAAAGCATTCTAGTGTCATATTGGTTTCAACTGCTATATATCTTCAATAACGTTCAATGAGCAATCCATTCATTAGGGGCCCACACAAACTATGTGATTTGTCATATCTAACATGATAAGAGCTTACATCAATCTTTATCCTAACTGGTAGTGATGATTATCGGAATCTGGACACAGAATGAAAGATACTGGCCTGGCTCTATATACATACAGACCATATAAACTTCATCCCAGTGAGTATGTACATGTGTATAAAAGAGCGCATTTTGAAAACACTACTCTTGTAGTCCTATGGTATGCTTGGCTTCCTTAATAACACGCGAAATGTGTACTTCACTGATCTAACAACTTGTGATTATAGCTCATGCAATAAAAGACGTGATGAGTATTCAAAATCCAGTAGTGTAGATGCACTGTAACCTAATACACGTATTAACATAAATTTAGTGCTCACAACTTTTGTTTAAGTCAAAAAAGAGAGTATCAAATTCAATGATATATAAAGACAAGAATGTCTCATTAGTATAGCATATTCTAAGAGAACATCAATCTCAAAGCTGTATAATATATATCAGCGATACTTACATCCAAAGCAACGTCTATTGTGACTGTCAGTGAAAATATTGACTACGTCCAAAATGTTCCTTACCCTGTCTCAGTGTCTGTATCCTGATCGATAGACATGCACTGGTACGGAGAGAGAATTTGTTGTTTATGAAAGATCCACAAGAGTACATTCTGTGCGACAGGAGATAATAATAGAGACATCGAGCTAATGTATTGAGATAAGCTTATGCGAAACTTCAGCCAGACTAGTATGCCAGGGTTGAGTTACCAATAATTGTTTTGTCTTGTACAGATGTTATGTTACTTCTCATTTAGAAAAATATTTCCTGAATGTGGATACAGTCATGATATTAGGTTTCAGGATATTCCAAACAGACTAGTGCAAGGTAAGATAAATAGTCTTCTAGGTGTTCTAATTTCATGTAGGCCTACACTAAGTACTGGCATAATTGGCACTGTGACGGCACATCCTCTTCAAAAAGATTTGGAAAGCAATCAGCCTGAACTTTCTTCAAACAGAGCCCTCTGCTACTTGATCATGTTGATGGTGTTGGCCGTTAATGTTGAGGATGTTTGTACACATCACTAATTAATGCAGAAAATCACATTTACAAGGAAAGTTGAAGCACTAGTATAACTATACTAAACAAAATATGCAATCATGGTGGAATATTATATGAATATTGCTCTGCGTCGCTTTCTGCGCAATCATGGCAATATAATGGTGACAGATAATGGCAATAATGGTAGAACATTTAGTCAGATATTGGAATATAATAAATAACTGACTATGCTTTTGATAACAGAAAACTAGCCCGCCATGGGACTGCTCGCTCCCTCACAGACACTGCCAAGTACAGATTATTCCACCTATAAAAATCACTGTATGATATTCGTCAGCCCATTATGTCAGAGTTGTAACCATCTCTGGTCGGTCTCAGTGTGCAAGAGATGGGGCGTGACGAATTTGTAGAGCGCCTGACTGCTTTGCCAGTCATTTTCGAAACCAGCCAATCATACTTGGGTCTATCAGAGAAATATCATTGTTTCTCCACTCTCAATGTGACTAGAATATCACACTAATGGTTGAGACCAGCTGGTTTATCCACGTTGATTACGTGCAAGGCCACACGCTGTGTGTTCCTTCACATATCAGTGTATGGTCTGCATGACCGTTTGCATCCGCACTGTTGAAACAGTGAGTAATCTAATGAATCAGTTATACCAACATAATAGGACC
Source organism: Flabesymbios commensalis (assembly GCA_964017125.1). Lineage (NCBI taxonomy): Eukaryota > Metazoa > Annelida > Polychaeta > Terebellida > Flabelligeridae > Flabesymbios > Flabesymbios commensalis. The sequence continues at coordinate 37,228,398 of OZ024908.1, forward strand.
TTGTGTACTCATATTCAAATACATAGACCATATTAACATGATTAACCTAATATTTCACTGCCATCTATTGTAGATAAATCTTTAGCTACACTGTTACATGTACAGGTCTTCTCGTTTAATGGCTCAATGCCTTATAAAATCTATGAAAAATATATAGTATGGTCTTTTAACAAAATTACAATGGCTTTTTGTTAATTTTCTTTGCAAATTCGGAATCAGTGACCTCTAAAATGTATAAAATAAAAAAAAGATTGTGAAATTCGGTCAACTATCGCCAAAACTATACACAATTTAGATTTTCCTACTGTTTCTTTGGCGGCCATTTCGAATGACGTCATAATATGCTTTTAAGCGCAGTGAGAGTTTGTTATCCGCCCAGGCGCGGTCCCCAGGACCCTACTGGACATGGCTGATGTGTCAGATTGCTTGTAACAAAGAAATGCCATCTTTTCATTTTTTCATCACTTTAGCAGCCCTTGGCTGGCTGACTATCACTATTAATTGCGCGTGAGCTATACATAGAACCTTATCCCAGAAACAGGGCCTCAAATCAACATTATGACATTCTGTTCTTGCTATTATCAACCATCATACAAAATGAACTGGCGGTTCGGATTCAGCGCGGCGCGCGCAGCCTGGGTCCGGTGGCATACTCCCCCCCCCCCCCTCCGGAATTTTTTTAATATGAAAACTTCTTTATATTATACTGTCTGTATACCTTCTATTAACTGTATCCATTGTTTGCACTGGTACATTTTATTTTTTCTGACATTTTAAAATGTTAAAGTAAAAAGTCACAAGGAAAACCGTAAGGTCTGTCTTCCATTTGTTTATTAACTTTCCATTGACTATGCCGGTTTTAGAATGACCCCTGTTGCAGCCATGTGTAGACTAAAAAAAAACTAAGCATTTGATAATATGGCAGTTTGGAAAGAGCATTTAATGATTTTACTGAAGCATCATGGCATTTGGAATAGCATCATGGGAATTATTGAAGAGTCAGGGTGAAAGGTTAAAGCATCATGGTACCATGATGCTGACGCTTTGGGAGAAACCCTGATCATATCAATCAATATATAAGAAGCCATTGCTGTTGCTGACTTTTTCCACCATGAGTATTAGAACAGATTATTTAAAATATCTCCTGATAATAAAAATAAAAATTCGAATTGGCCATATCGATATTGCATGATGTCCACAACCATTAGCTAGACAAAATCACATCGGGGCCTATATACTCCGCTGAAGTTAGTAACTTCAGCTGGGACACAACTTCAAGTGGGTACAAATTTACAGTAATAATGTAGCGCTTTGAGAGTTTGTGTGTTTTGTTAGCAAGAAATACAAATATGAGATTTAAAATAACTAAACAACTATGAGTAATTTTTACACAAGTAAGCCAAAAGGTAAAGTTAGGGGCATGAAAATTTTAGCTTAAGAGCAACACAATCAGGCTAAAATCATGCATGTCCAAAATAAGAAATACGGGAATTTCGTATCTATATCTCGCCTAACTGGTAAATGCGCAGCACAAAAAATAAATATAAACTTTTGCAGTTCTAGTCTATGGACATGTTTACATCATATGGTGATCAGAAGCCAAAATAAAATTACCGATTTTTTGATGATTTTAGCCTGATTGTGTCGCTTTAATGGATGATACCACACCCACCCCTCTCCCACTACACTATGGAGGGATGGGCATGGAAAGGGGGTGCCTATGATAAAACTCACCAGAGGGCTGCACCTCCCTGAGCGAGGTGAGTGATGACAACACCTGGTGACTTGTGATGGATGACGTCACTTGAGGCCGGTGTAAGCGGGGCTGACGAGGGGGACCCCGGTACCGGGTCGGTGACCAGTATGCCCAGTCCCATGGTGCTGTCCTTCACCAGGTGCATCTTCACCAGCCCCGTGAAAACGTTTTGCTCCTGGAACAAATATAATAACTTTAATAAAAATATTGACTTTCAAAATTCTGTATTGATCACTTCACTTCATTTTGTGCTTCTTTATTCCTTAAACCCCTTTAATTATCTATATATATGTCTGAGTCATATGGCCTATTTAAAAAAAACACATTTCAAAAGCTAACAAACGAGGTGAAGCGTCACCTGGTGAACAGCAATGACTAATCAGGCCAATATATTTCTATGATTGGTTGCAGTCACCAGCGCCGGCACTGTGGTGCACGATAATGATGGCTGCTTGATTGCGATGGCAGATGTCTGTAACTCCAAAACTGACACAAAAGTCGGCCTTTAAGAAAAGGCTGAGTTTTTGTAGCAGAAATGTGACGATCGCTGATAATATCAACGATGAACGCATTGCATTCATCGTTGATATAATGAACAATGAACACATTATATGGATACATTATATTTTGGCCTTAGAAAGTAATGTGCTTATAGTAGCACCTGTCTTCGTAAGATATGTTAATATAGGCCCTAATGTTTTAGAATACTGTAGCCTACCTGTTAGCCCAATCACCCCATCACCACTTGTCGCTAAACCTAATTGTCTCTTCTTGTCATGCAATCAAATTAAAGTATACTTGACTTGCCAGGAAAACGCGGTACATGACGCAGTGTTGCTAAGTTGTTAAGCAAGCAGTTAGATTTTTTTACAATTGGTTATTCAACTCTAAGCCCAAAAATAAACATCTTGCTGACAGAAGTTATATTCTTCGAAACCGTCCAATTGGTGTGATGCCTTGTATTATAAATGCTTCTTCAGCGGTTGACCATTATTCTTTTGGAGGTTGACGATATGTAGGCTATTCAGCCATGAACCGGCGAACAGCAGTAACTACATACTTGAAATGTAAGCAGTTACTGCTGTTTACCTTTGCATGGCAATATATTGTTATACATGCTATATATTATACAGATAATAATGGCAATTGGAAGCAAAACGACGTAATTATAAATAATTGAAGTGTCTATATTCACACGTACATCATACTTCTGATGGCGTTCACAATAATTTCCATGTTGGAGCGCCACGCGAGAACTATGAAGGAGATCCGTTACAGCTATTCTATAACAGTTCTATACACACTTGCAGTATGACATTTCTATGTGTTTCTATATGGTTCAGCAGCCCTGGTTGCTTGTCTCCGTTACTTACGTTGCCAATGCTTTGTACAATCACCTACCTCACCAGGTGAAAAGAGAGAGGCACTATAAGATTTATACCAGAAGTAGTGCATAATCTACCGTCAGCCCTCGCGCTGCGCGCTCCTCTGCTGCAGTATGGCAGCAGAGGCAGTGTGTGTATTACCCTGATGACATCGCAAGGCTCTGACACAGTGACCTCCATTTTTAAATGTAATAGTTCCAATACGATCACAAGTTTACGCCTGCTGAAAATGGCTAGTTTTCATAGGCACTTGAAATATTCGTTTCAATTTCTTGGCATCCTAGTTTTTTGGTAGGCAGCGAGAGTGTCGATTTTACACAGCTGGCTGTGTAAACAAAATGGTGGTCAGTGAGTTAGGCTGCCCAGTCATACCGGGTATGTGTGTATAGGGTCTCAGAAGACTCAGAAGAGTGCACACTCTACCATGTGTCCTATGTGTTGGCGCCGCATAGTGATTTATGTCAGTTGTAAAGCAAACGAAACTCGTGTTCCCCAAACAATTTTCAGGTTATTAATTGAACTATTTGTGTCGTTCAAAAAATATTTTCATATTTTTCATTTATTTTTCATAATGTTTATTTTGTGTTTTTTCAAATATTATTTTATTATATGCAGTGCTGTGTTGTGCGTGGGTTGACACAGCAGGTTCCGTCTTTGGTTTTGAGACTACATAAGAGGGTTTCATATTCAAGAATCACCTGCAGGCATCTGCAGGCCCTTTTGTTTATCCATATAATTATAATCTAAGCAGAAATAGTTGATTCTGGTCCAGCTAAATGATCATTTTGCTCAATCTTGATCTCAAAAGATGGCCCATGTAGGCTACGTATACGTCTATACCTGAAAACAATCAATGGTTGTGTCTTCCCGGTTCTGCCGTCTTAAACGATCGGCTATCCCTACTTGTCATTCATACGTATATTTACCCAGATGTTTGAACCAGGAGTGTACGGGAATTTTCTTATTTGTCAAATTGACACGCAATTTTCTCTGATAGTGTGAGGAATAATAATTTTCAATTGTGTTTTATTGAAATCTTGCTGGGCGGCGGCCCCAGGGTAGTGGTTAGCACCGCTGCCTTTTAAGCTAGAGTTTGGGGCTCGTTTCCCGGTCTCGGCGGTTAGAAAGGAACAAAAATGTTTCTTTCCCATCCACTCGTAAAACTTAGTATTGTGGGGAGCCTCCATGACCGAGAGGTAACGTACTCGGCCTCAGACCCCCAGGGTTTGGATTTCAAATCTTCTGTCTGGAGGGCAGTGTCATCTCACTCATCTCACCATCCCCGGAAGGTTCTCCTGGCCCAATTTAACCTGTATGTGCACAAAAGTGGGCTAAAGTCCGATTCATTTCATTTTGAAATCTCGCTATGCTAGCCTACCTGGTTATCTTAACATGTTGAGTGGGGCGAACGAGTTAAATGCTGTCAAAGTAATTTTCTATCACTTGAAAAGATAATTTAAATTTCCTGTCACGTAGGTTGTGTCTGGCGGCCGCGATGTTGTAGATCGCGGCAGCCAGACACGTTCGCCCCATTCAACATGTTAAGATAACCAGGTGGGCTAGCATAGCGAGATTTCAAAATGAAATGAATCGCACTTTATAACATCACGTGACATGAAATTTAAATTACATTTCACTGATTCAATAAGGAATAATGATCAAATTGAACATCCCTAAGCATGATAACTGCACTGTGGTATCAGGTTATAGATAATCAGGAAATCGCACAAAATAAATTTAGAAAATGTTCATTCTGCTTAATTAGCAAATGTATGGCTCTGAAAGTCAATGATATCTAATAGATTATACAACACTCAATGTGCCATTTTACAGCAGCCTGACAAATGGCGATATATCACCCTCATATCAAGGTCATGACAAGAGTAATGATATAGAAGCTAGTGACATGACTGGATTGTTTGATTGTATCTCGCTTAGCTATAATTGGAATTTCGAATTAGAAGTGTTGTCGCGCTGTCACAGTGCACTTGAGTTCACTTATCTCTTTGACTATATGTTTTATTAAGTTGACTTGTAGCCGAACAATGTTTATTTCTACATGTTTTACCCATTTCAAAAAACAGACAGATATAAATTATATATCGTCTGGGTAGAAATATTTCTTTAGATCAATATGATTCATACCAATAGCGTAGCAGACAGTGTATAATCAAGGAGGTTCCTTGGTATAATGAGGGTGTTCTATTATTAGTGATGTACTGTCTTTACAGGGGGGGGGGGCATGTCCCCTCGGATTTTTTTCCTAATCGAGGGGGTGCTCAAGCATCATGAGCATATCCTGGCTACGCCACTGCCTACTGATAGCGTGTATTGTGTGGTGCCAGGATATAAATGCGGTTGAAAACTAAATAACTTTATACTAAGATTGGCATGGGCCTAATATTATCGTCCCATTGGCAATGGTAGGGTGTAGCTGCCACTTTACAAAGTAAGCTGCCACTCTGTAACACACATTTGTATGACATTTGTACAATGTTGGACCAACGTCGAAGACGCTGGAAGACGTTGTGTCCACTGGGTTATACGGCATGACGAGGCTGCTGCGATGTCACCAGTGTAACAATATAGCCTACTTATCACCATCTTCATCTATCCAGCTGTCTGCTACAAGCAGCTCCAGTGGTCTGACTGTCAGACCTGATGTGCCAAGATGATTTATCACAGCCATTCGCTTTTCTGATGAAACACTGCGAGCGATGAAGGGAGATTCTTAGAACCGTTATTTGTGCTTCAAGGGATAATCGTTTTTGCTCATGAAACTTGTCGACCTCAGGTCAGACATGTAGACATGGCAGACTCAGATATAAATGAAATGAATGTGGTTTTAAGTCACCTTTGTGCACATCTAGGCTAAACTGGCCGAGGAGAACCTCCTGAGGATGGTGAGATGAATGAGATAACACTGCCCTTCGTAATTCGAGCCCTGGCGAGGCCGAACACCCTGCCTCTCGGTCACAAAGGCTCCCCACAATATTGAATCTTTACGAGTGAGCGGAGAAGAAATAAGTTGTTTCTTTGAAACTTGAATGCCAGAGCGGGGTTCGACCCTAGATGCTGGCGTCTGATTAGTGGACATAACGAATTCAATCTAGTATAGATTACTGACCTCTGATTCTTATTTTAAATATTTTAACCTGGGAAAAAAATTAAATTAGCCTTTATCAGTAATGTTGTATTTGTAATAAAGTTTTCAGATCGATGTAGGCCTACATGAATTCAATTTCTTACTTTTAATATTAGTGAACTTCAAAATTTATATTTATATATGTTGTTTTCACATAGCCTACTATAGGAAAGAACGCTATAAATTGATAACACAACAGTCCGACATGGAGATGAATATGTGTAAATATATAATATTGTTAATATTTATATAATTGTTATATTATTGTTGCTACACCTCTCACTTTTATTCATTATGTTCAAACATTCCAGGCAAAGCACTGTCACTATTTCTTGAAATAGGCCTAACTGTGTACTTGAAAAGAAAGCAGTTACTGCAAAAATGCAAAGCCAAATTGCATTACATTATTATGGAGTACTTTTATTATGTTTTTACACATTTGGATAAATAATTATTAATAAACGGAATAGCCTAATGTCCTAAAAGACGCCAACTCGTAAATTCAGAAATATCAATATGCAATAATTTACACGTTTTAGTAAATGAAAATAATTAGACAGGACTGATGACAGGATAAAAACCATCCGTGTAGGTAGGATTTGATGTAAAATATGATGGGTTCTGCCTGGTTTCACTGAGCGTGAGCCAAGTAGAGCGTGTAAAGCCAAAAGGTAGTAACTACTCCCTTGAAAAGCAAGCAGTTACTGTTACTGCATTTTGGATTTGCACGGTAGAATAGCCGGTGTCACTAAACCCTGTGGGCTTTCCTGTTATTGTTTCACGATTCCCAGCGCAAGCGACAGGAAATGACATGAAAGGGGTTTTAGGCCACCTTTGTGCACATATAGGCTAAACTGGGCCAGGAGAACCTCCTGAGGATGGTGAGATGAATGAGATGACACTGCCCTCCAGACACAGGATTCGAAATTCGAGCCCTAGCGGTCTGAGGCCGAGCACGCTACTACAAGTCACGGAGGCTCCCCACAATATTGAATCTACGAGTGAGCGGAGAAGTATTTTTTTTGTTTCTATGAAACTTGAAGGCCAGAGTAAGGTTCGAACCCGCGATCTCCGACTTTCCAAGCAGGCAGCTTTAACCACTGCACCAGGGCCCCGCCCGCAAGAAACAGGAGACGTAGACGTTCACATACCAGCAAACATGAGACGTTGGACCAACGTTGGTTCAACGTTGGTTTATTGTTGGACAAACGTCGTAGGCGTGGGCTAACAGTAAACCAACGTTGGCCCAACGTCTCATGTTTGCTGGGTTAGTCCAACATGAAAATAACATTGGGCCAGCGTTCCTCTTCCACTGGGATATAACTAACATTGCTTTGTTACAGATCCCAGTGAACAAAATTGCTTTTATAATGTTTCGTGGTAGCAAAAATACATAATACATTTTAATTTATCATACATTTCTGGCAGTATGCAAGAACCATACTTAACAATTCGACTATATATCATGTATATCGTCACCAGTTCCCTATTACATAAGTAATTTTTTTAAAATATGCCTATCCAAGAAGGAGTTGACAAAAAATATAACGCAATTGCTGATACTTACTTGAACCTGGCTTGGTGTAATACATTGTAGTTTCATATAAAAAACGTAGCGAAAAAAGTGAAATATCAAATTATCTATTAGAAGTTACCATATAGTTCGATAAAATAGATATAAAAGAATAGGCCTACACCAATTCAAATTGTGTGCACAGCTTAATTAGCATATACATGTAGATTCAATCGCTATGGCTAAACAACATTTATGAATATTTCCGAGATCATGCGACGAGCACTTGAATTTATATAGGCTTACACGTTATAAAAAAAAAGTTCACCTTAAAACTGAGGGAAGAGAATCACATACACACACGTACAGCTCTCAGTGTATCCACAGACTGACACAAACAGACACCGCTAATAACTAACATGATGCTATGTAGGTTATGTGCACATATTATGTATCTGTATATGTAGCGTTTTATTCCAAAGAACCTGTGGCACAATATTCTGTGATGTGTGTAACGTGTAATAAAATCCGGTGATTTGCCGAGGCGTGGCACTCGTATTCGAATCTGTGCCGTGTTACTGTAATATGTGGTTTAACACATGGAATGTCCTTTGAGCGAGTGTGGAATTCGCTTTCCAAATAGCACGCTGTGAAAAATTAGTAGGTTACTTAGTGATTCCGAGATATGGCGCATGGTTGGAATTTGTGCTCTTCGCACGTGCATCATGTTACATCGGAGAAAATTCATGCAACGCTCCCCATGGGCATATAATAGCGTTGTATCAAGGTTGAATCAACGTCGGTGGCGTTGATTCAACCTTAGTACAACGCCGTGTGTCCAGCTTGTTTGCGGCTTGTGTGGGCCTACTTTTCATCCCGCGAATCGCGAGTGGCGACTCCATTTTTGTAGACTCTCAACATGTACTGTGATATTCGTGAATTTAGTTTGCTTTTTACATTCTAAAACTCTCCGTAAATTACACACAATGTTTTATCAAGGTTTTATGTATCAAATAGACAGCACCGGGACTTAAACGTGACAAGAGCGTGGCTTTACGTGACAGTGACAACTGGCGTCGTCTGTGCACCCCCACCCCCTAGCGTGCTGCAGGCGAGGCATGGTGTGTCAACACCGTGACGTCACGGAGTGGACAACACAAAGTAACGGAGTCAACTAAATAATGAGCATGTACGGATCAGCAGATATTGGATACTTGTTATTTTGGTATGTCCTAAATACATATCACAATTTAAATGGAACATACTGCATGACTTTGAAAAATTAAATTCTACTAATATTCGATTTACAAAGTAAAGCAGATATGTCCTAAAACAGGAAGCGCGCCATGTCCAAAATGTCTTTAAACACCATTAGTTTAGAATAACCATTCTGGCACCTGAACACCCAGCCTTTTAACTCCCATTTTCATTCACATTGATATGTCGCAATTCCCACTTCAAACATGTAAAAGTGAATAAAAATGGCCAGGTTTCATGTAATACCCAGGTATAATATCTCAAATGAAAGCTAAGAACCTCCTTATTATGACGGATTATATCATTTTTTGAAGAATGCCATGTGGTACGTAAACGCACCAAGGAAACATAACCCTTTAACAGCCAAATTATTTAATTGGAATTTTCCTACACTGATGCGATCCACAACTTTAAGTGAGTGAAAATTATTCAGATTTGACCAACTGGAGGTGAACGATCTCGAAATTTTGTTAATTGATTTCACGTTTTATCTTTGGCATGTTCAAAAGCTTGATTTTAATGTGCTGATAAAAATGAAAAAATAACGAATATATAATCGGGACCGGCGATTAAATGCTTAAAGGGTTAGCGTCTAGTGCGTTCCCAGCAAACACGAGACGTTGACCCAATGTTGTTTCAATGTTGTGCCAGCGCCTACGGCGCTGGTCCAACATTGAAACACCGATGGGTCAACTCCTCGTGCTGGACAGAAGCCCAGGGGTCCCGTGCTTCACACAGCTTCAGCGCGCTACCACCACAAAAGTGCTCCCCAGGTAACATAATTGTCACCATTAGCAACTGTTTCTACAAGCACTTAAGCGACACCTTAGGCGCTAGAAGGTTCCGGTGCTATTACAATCATGTAGCCCGTGGCTTATATTAGTAGGTCTATTGTTTTTTCGGTTTTCATTCGATGTGAAAAAAGATCGACTGTATAAGAATATTTAAGTATAATACAATTTTGATCACGTATTATTAGGCCTGAGCCAAATCAGTGCTCTTGAAAAGATTGTAGTTTTTGGTGAATTCTATACACCCTCATTTTTAAATCGAGTACACTGATTATATTCTTTAGAATAATCATGTACGCTGAAAAAGTGAACAGTTCATAATTTTAGCATTAAAATCAATCCTAAATATAGGGGATTCTTCTGTTATGGGAATACGGGCCCTGTTAAATCTGATGAGAACTACCAATGCCAATATGGACGACCCAGCAGGCATTACCATGATTACGTGACAAAAGCACGCAGGATAAAGTAACGACACGAGAAACACAGACATGACGTGTAACGTCACGCAACAAAATAACTGTGCGTGCGTAAATACAAACATGGTGTGCGTCATTGTAGGGGGCCTACCCCCAGACCTAACAGTAGAAGCTTATTGGAATCATAATATAAGGCCGTGGTCCGAAATGACTGACATAACATATACAAAGTTGAAAGGCATGCAGTAACTGCCTTCTGATTTTACGGAAAAGTATACACCTGGCGTGAAAACAGGTGCACCCTTGTCGCTGCGCAGTGCAACAAATTGAAACATGTAGTAGACCTACGCCCCAGTTGCTGTGTAGTTCAATGGGGGGGGAATTATAAAACACAGCTGAATCACGAAAAAACTGGTAACAACGTTTCTCATGTTGATGGGTAGGTCTTACACTTACTGACCAAAATGTATTTTATGTAAAACAAATGTGAAACAAACGATGTTTAGATATTTAAAAAAAAAGTAATTTTTATTCAATGTGAATTCACATCTCACATTGGATAAAAATAATTACGACAAGGTTAAAAATTAATTATGATGAAATTTGGCAGTAGGCAAGGATTTAGCTGTCATACTTCATGACCGTGGCCAATGTTATACGAGTTGTTGTTCTCTCTGTGAAACAATAGCGTATAAATCAAAGTCGAATGAAAACAATTCATCAGGTGAATGTAGTTAGAAGGATCTCACCCTCCACAACACGTTGTACATACTGTTATGTTGTACAATATGCAATTTATTGTATTGGTAGGTTATAGGTTATATATACTTAAAATGTCATAGTATTGTTACATATACAGTTATGTACACATTCAACACACATGAGCGAAACGACTATATCTAGCAATTCATAATCTAATATTTCATTGTGTATATGAATTTTATATATAAAAGCCACCTTAACCCTTTAATCGCAAGTTATTTGAATGGAATTTTCAATCACTCGAAGTTGTGTCTCGCTGACGCGATCCAGTAGGTGAAAATTCTTCAGATTTGACAAAATGGAGGTTAACTATTTTCAAATCTTGCTGACTGAAGTCGTGTTTTTATCTTTCACATGTTTAAAAAGTGGTACGTATTGTGCTAACAAACAAATGAAAACAACGAATATAATCGGGACGGGCGGTCCCCATTATATTCGGTTCGCCCACCTCGTCGCATTATTCCACCACATGGCATATTTTGAATACAATTCACTAAACAGAAAAATGTGACTCGTCACACTAAAAGGGCAGTGAGGTCAAAATTGTCATTGTTTTAGAATATTTGAAAGGCGTGTACTTCCTGTTTCATAAACGTAAAGGATTTAAAAAAAAATGTCATTACTTTCGAATTTATGGGATTTTTAATTTTTTAGTTTTAATATATGTTCTTATATTAAAATTTACAATTGAATGACGTCATAACAAATTGTAACATTTCCACCCATTTACAAATAGTATAAAATACATCACAAAAAGGACTTCCTGAGCTTCTATTTCAGTTAATATTATTAAACTTCCAGGGGGGGGGGGGGTATTTTTGATAAAAATTGGTGTCATTTTTATTAGCCCGCCTTTTAATTTTAATTAGAAGGGGTGGGCTATTACAATTGAAGGTCGGCGTCGTCGGCATCGGCGTCGGCATCGGCGTTGTCGTTAACATTTACTTATGGGCATGATAACATCATGTTTTTATGTACCCTTCCTATTTGTTATGCATGTTACAAATGACCAGTTCTTGGACAAGTTCAATAATGGCTGAAAAAAATTTAAAATGGCCGATTTATTGCGATTTTTCGCATTTTACGTCAATAATTTGACCTTGTGTGCGCGATAACTTGAAAAAATTTTCATGTATCCTGTTAAAAATTTGGCATCCAGTATCCTTTCCAAATTTGTTATGCATGTTACCATGGTTACTATTCACCAATGCTCGGACAAGTTCAATAATGGCTAAAAAAATTCATGGTGGCCGATTTATTGTGATTTTTGCATTTTAAATCAATAATATGACTATGTGGGCACAATGACTTTAAGTGCAATAATATGGCGGCGTGCTATTGGCGAGTATGTTCTTGTTCTTGTTCTTGCTACTAATTCAAAGTTAATAAAATGAGAGTAAACAGATGGGTGCTGGGAGGGTTGAGCAATTCTAAATCCTCCTGATATTTTTTTCACTTATGAAGCTCCCACGTATGCTGTGATTGCGAGGGTGTGTTTTTACTCCCCCTTATACACACTATTTTCATCTTTAGAAAAGGATATACTTCAACTCTGCGTATGTTTTACACTTATATACATTGCACCCACTGAGCAGATCACGCTGCATCAGTGCTTAACCCTTTGAGCCCTCACGATGCATTAAAGCATCATTTTACATTCCTGAAAACAGACTTAATTTACCTACAACGAAAGGTTTTAGAACGAAAATTTCCATGAAACTGGTTTACCGATTTATGGCAATTTTCTTTAATTTTTAAAACACATCAAATCATCTTCATTCACTACAAGTCGAGAATTGCGACAGCAATTCGCGGCTTGTAGTGGATGAAGATGACAATGACAAATTCAGGTCTGAAAGGGTTAAATAACGCCACAGACGTTGTGATTTTCTCGGTGGGTGGCCATATTTCTACAATCTGGTGTATGATACAAAGCCAGGGAGCTGTGTGAGTTAATGATGTTAGAATTATGACTATGGTAACTAAGCGTGGCCCATCATTAACACCGCTTTACACAAACCTCATCGTGGTATTTCCAATGACACGCAAGTGAAAATATTGAGATACGTCGCTTTCTGCACAATCATGTCAATATCGCGATAAAATGAAGCCCAAAGTCGGGACTACTTTTATCGAATGACTTCAATGATTCTTTATAGTGCACAATGAGTACCACAGCACTGTACACTCCAGGCCTTTGAGCAATTTTGAACACTGCAGATGCACGTGCACAACCTTGATGACAAACATCGGACCTGGCTGGGATTCGAACCCAGTACCTCTGAGTTTCGAGCAACAACCGGACCAAGTGAGCCATCGATGAGGACCCTCTAGCTCTAAGGAGGCCTACCAAAAGGGCAGCAACTGCTTACTTTTGAGATGAGCGGTTACTGCCTTTTAGGCTTTGTATGGCAGCACACATGTACGAGCAGTCATATGGAAAAATGAATAGTGTTTTAGGTCACTTTTGTGCACATACAAGCAAACCTGGGCCAGTAAAAAACTCCTGAGAGATTGCCACTGCCCTCCAAACATAGGATTCGAAGTTCGAACCATGGTGGTCGGAGGGCGAACGCTCTACATCACGGCCACGGAGGCTCAATAATACTGAATCTTTACGAGTGAGTGGGGAAGAAACATTTTGTTTCTTTTGAATGTAAATTCCGAGAGCGGGGGGCGAGCCTGGAATACTGGCACCTGGCAAAATCAAGACTTTGAACCAATGCTAGTTGCCAACATTAAGCCGGCATTGGTTCAACATCCGGTTCACTTCACGACCCCCCGCCCCCCTGATAGCATGGTAAAAGTCGCTGAATATTGCAAGGAAATTCACACATTCAAATGAAAATCGTTTTATTAAACCCTAATCTGCGTCACTAGCTATCGTCCTGTGTGAAATATTCCTTGCAAGACAGCCTGTGATGGAATTATATTGAATTTATTTTGACATGTATTTGCGATTGTATTGATTGCTGTTGATCAGACCGAATTATACTTGTCGTTCTTCTCAAGTATTATCTCATTGATTTTCCCAGAAACGACTGTGCTATTAATTATGGCTTGAGCTCTGATGAGTTTTCGTACTAACGTCCGCCGAAGAAACGGCCGGCCAGACCCCTTGTTATGATAATCATTGTGAAACTGGTACAACTTAAACCCAGCAAACACAAAACATTTGTATAACATTTATACAAGGTTGGACCAACGTCGAAGTGCTGGGAACATGCTACATTTCCAAGCAAGATTGTATGCATTTTATCTCAGCACAATTTATGACAGCTTTAACTCAAATAAAGCGAGGTAATTTTCATCTTCTTGAAAGTTGTGGATCGCGCTGCCGTGTAGTTCAATCACGTCTATTTTCATTGAGATATTTGCGTTCGCGTACAAATAGACAATGTCTGATTAAGACAAATAGACAATGTCTGATTAAGCCCAAAGACAAGAACTGCTTACTTTGCAAGTAAGCTATCACTGCGTTTTGGCTTTGCATTGGCAGTATACGATAATCACGCTAATTAGAATAACGAGGCTTTGTCTCCAACAAATTATATTCATTACAGCATTCAGTTGCAACTGTGATTGAATAATCTTCTTTACGGAGAAGCCACTTCTGTCTTTAAATATTTTTGTATTTTTACCAGATTTGTCCGTGCATTTTTTAAATATAAATTAATGTGAGATTTAAAATAATAGGTGAAGAAAGCTTAATTTTCGAATTGTAATTCGAGTCATTTAAAGCATTCAAGGCAATTACACGACGCAATTTGTTGTAGATTGTGATTCATGGTAATGTGAAATTAATATATTTTTATCGGGTGTTCTTATAACTGTATAATCTGGCGTGGTTTTAACATGTGATTTAAATACCTGACGACCGAAATCATCCACCGTTAACTATGCCGTCAAGCGACAGTAACTGCTCACTTTTCAAGTAAGCAGTTACCGCCGTTTGAATTCGCATAGCAGTGTCCCAGCAAACACGACACATTTACTTGATGTTGTGTCAATGTTGGCCCACCGTCTACGACGCTGGCCCAACATTGACAAAACATTGGGTGAATGTCTCGTGTTTGCTGGGATAGTAGTAATTAGACGTGAATCTATATAAAATCTATAACACAGCCTAGTGATGGTCAAGGTAATAGTGTTAACCTTTCAACCGCCAAATTATTCAATTTGAATTTTCACCCACTTGAAGTTGTGTCTCGCTGACGCGATTCACAACTTCAAGTGAGTGAAAATTATTCAGCTTTGACAAAATGGAGGTCAACTCTTTTAAAATATTACTGGTTGATGTCAAATTTTATCTTTAACATATTTAAAATGTGGTACTTAATGGGCTAATAGAAAATGAAAATCCGAATATATGCGGCACCGGCGGTTAAAGGGTTAAGACTTGTTTCTCGATGAGAAACACATCTGAACATCAAAGGATTATTAATGTAAAAAATTATGACAAAGTATATCATTCAGACTCACCTGTATATAGGTATCCCTGGTTGTCATTACTCCACCGGGATCAGTACTCAGATCCACATTCTCTGTGGTGTTGTTGTTTGAATCCCCCTGTATTTCCTTCTCTGGATCACTGGCCACTCCGTTCTTCATCTTGGGCAGGGAGTAGTACTTCCTCTTGAGCTCGTAAGCGGAGAAGGACTGCGATCGCCTTCTGGATACCTTGGGCCTTCCCGTATTATTCTCTCTATCCTCTACCCTGAGAGTTGCTCCATGGTTGGGACTGTCCGAGAGGAGGGACTGGAACAGCTTGTCCTTATCCTTCTGTTGTGGATCCGACTCGGGGTGTGTGGGATGCAGCGCCACCAGGCTCAGTGATCCCGCCCTTCTGGATCTCTGGAGAAGTCCCCTGCAGTTAGGCATCATTAAACACATTAGTGATCCGTGCACGAGTAGACACTGACATTACACGGAGCAACAAATACACACATTACGTCTGGTTTCAAATGCCCGTAATACACTCAGCTTGAAAACCATGAACGATTTGGTTTTTGTGGATCTTGCTCAATACCAGCAACATTTTTGCAACAGATCGTATCCACTTTCACGTGAGCGACGTGCGAGGGAAGTGTGGCCGTTTTTGTGAATTCTGCTCGATTTTCAGCATTGGATCAATTTATCGTGTTGTACTGGAATATACGCTTTATAATATAACTACACCCCTTATGCTATATATCAGCAACATTTTTTCAGGAATTTGTATCCATCCATGCATGTGAGTAGAGTGTAGAATATGTATGTATCACTATGAACTACTTGGATATGCGCCGCGGCCATTTATAATCACTTTTAACAGGGCACTCCACTATTTCCCTCGTTTGCGATAATTCCCCCGGAATAATCACTCCACCCATTCCTGTGACGGCATCTCAGGAAATGACAATGAACACCTGCATTATTGTTGACGTATGTGTGCCTAAGTTTCTGCGGACACGTGTACAAAATAAATACCCCTGTCTCTGTGTTCAATGATACACCTCGATCGTGGAAACAGCGGCGCCTTAAAAGCACCCATGAACAAACACGAGACGTTCGCCCGATGCTGGTTTAATGTTGTTCCGGCGTCTACGACGCCGGACCGACATTAAACCAGCATAGGGTGAACGTCTCGTGTTTGCAGGGCATGAACAACACCGTTAAAGTCCGAGAAACAACCGTTAAAAAAATCTATTTGATACACAGTCACAGTCGAAAAGTCACGAATATTTCTTATATCTATAACTACATGTTTATGTGTGCACACTCATCAATGTATATATAATTATGTACAATAATTGATTGTACGGTTCGTGTTATGTGGTGTACGATTATGTTTTGTGTCAAGCTCTGAGGATCAAAGTATCACACAGCACGCCGCAATTTGTCAGTATATTCCCATGTATATGAAGTATGATAACGGTATTGTCATTTCGCTTTCACGGTTTCTCATGTGTGGGTACATACATCCTACGCTTTTCCTTTCATTCCATTTGAATTTCTCTGCGTGAATTATCGCTCCCCGCTAGGCAACTAATGCTATCTCATCAGACGCGAAGCGTTGAACCAATGCTGGTTCAATGTTGGGTCAGCGTCGCAGACGGTGGCCCAACATCGAACCAGCATCGGTTCAATATCTCGTGTTTGCTGGAATATAAGCCTCATATAATGTAACTGTACCCCTGATATATCACACACCAACACTATTAAAAACTCATTACACTCATTACGCGTTGGGGTCGCCCTGTCAAATAATACAGATCTCAATAGCTGATTGTGTAAATTTAAATTCCTTCGCGCTAGCGTCTCGCACTCAGAGGGTTCATAAGGTCAACAATCCAGTGATAACAATCATATGCGTGTGTTTGAGCGGCGGGATTTAACCCTTCAAATACCGCGGAGTAGTACTGAAGTACTGACATTCAACCCTTGGCATACCAAAAAAAATCATTATATTTTTGTTCGCCGAGAGCTGCCATTATGGTCACCGCAATTACCACCTCACAGTAAATAAAAATTACCCAACTTTACAAAATGTGTAATACATCGATATTATTTGCAGTTCCTGACGTACTGATTTTAATAGAGGAGGGGTGATATTTTCAATTCCAATAATTTGATTCAAAGTATGTGTATGCGTCACTAGCAGGTAGAGGGCTAAATTTGCAGTGGTTCAGTGTTTTTATTTAGATGGTCCCAAGTAGAATTTTGTGACGACTACCATGACTACGGCTACTTAGTATTTTGAGGTACGCGGTGGGTTACTGGCGCGCAAAGCCAAAACATGCAGTAAATGCTTATTTTTAATGTGAGAAGTACTGCATTTTGGTTTTGCAAGGCAGAATTCTATTCTTCAATAAGTTTACCCTGTCATTATAGATCAAAGGGTTAGTACGATATGTGGGACACGGAAAAAACTGGTATGATGTTGGGCCAGCGTCTTCGACGCTGGCCCAGCATCATTCCAGCACTGGGTCAACGTCTCGTGTTTGCAGGGCATAACGTCTATTTTCTAAAATCCACTTTAATTGAATTAAACATTGAGATTATTATAATTATCTTCTGACAGCATTTTATAAATATTACGGAAACTAATTTCGGGTTGTTGCGCTTTTATTGCAATCACCCCTGTCTTGCGAAAGCAAAAGGACGTAACTGCTCACTTTTCACGTTGAGCAGTTACTGCTTTTTAGCCTTGAACAGCAGAACTAATAAGCGCGGCGTGAAGGGGGCGTTTTCGGCACAGATATTCGCACGGCTCTGAGGCCGAACTCACCACATTATCCTGACTATATCCACCATTAAAATCCATGCCATGATACTTGTACCCAGCAAACACGAGACGTTGTCCCAATGTTGTTTTTATGTTGGGCCAGCGTCGTAGACGATGTGCCGACGCTAAAACGACAATGGTTTAACTATTGCCGGTAACTGCACCGAACACTTAGATTAAAATAATACCAGCCTTCCCTCATTTAGATAATGACATTGCTTTGCTTTTTAGAGTTATTCGATGATTGTGATTTTAAGATGCCTTACCCTTAAAGCTCTACATTATAAATATTTTTTTATCCACTTGAAGTTGTGTCTCGCTACCGCGATCCACAAATTCAAGTGGGTAAAAATATATTATATCCGTATAAATTGATTTAAATTACATACCAATCTCGCAAATTTAATGCTCATTAATTTCCGTTTAAAATCACCTGGTTTAAAAAAGAATTTAAAATGCTGAAGACGGCTAGATACGTGGATAGCACTTTAGGTGTTATATTAAGCTGTTAAAGATAATTGTTGTTTTGTCAATATACATGATATAGTACCGTGTTTCAACCCTCGCACCCCAACCAAATACGTACTGTGTGCTCAACGAACCGAGCCGAGAAAGAAAGGGAGAGAGAAAGGCTACGGATGAAAAGTAAATGTGAGTTTTCCCACACCAGTCACATACTTCCTTTATACCCTCTGCGTTCTGCGGCGCCGCTTGTTGACGATAACTAAACACAGACCTAGTGTGTAAAATATCCAAATATCACAGATCAAGTAAACACAATTATTATGTGGCCAAATACCTTTACTGGTGCACGTTACAAATTATCTCACGCCTAATAGTCATAATAAATGTTTCTGTACTATATACATACTATACCAGTTTATGTATTTACGCAGTTTATTGGAATATTTCTGTTATTTTTAGATCTGTTACTAAAATTCTAACGACCAATGTGCAAAAAACTTTGCGTATTTGGATGTGTATGTGCATGTGCATGTGTAACTAAAATTCTAACGACCAATGTGCAAAAAACTTTGCGTATTTGGATGTGTATGTGCATGTGCATGTGTAACTAAAATTCTAACGACCAATGTGCAAAAAACTTTGCGTATTTGGATGTGTATGTGCATGTGCATGTGTAACTAAAATTCTAACGACCAATGTGCAAAAAACTTTGCGTATTTGGATGTGTATGTGCATGTGCATGTGTAACTAAAATTCTAACGACCAATGTGCAAAAAACTTTGCGTATTTGGATGTGTATGTGCATGTGCATGTGTAACTAAAATTCTAACGACCAATGTGCAAAAAACTTTGCGTATTTGGATGTGTATGTGCATGTGCATGTGTAACTAAAATTCTAACGACCAATGTGCAAAAAACTTTGCGTATTTGGATGTGTATGTGCATGTGCATGTGTAACTAAAATTCTAACGACCAATGCTGCAAAAAAATTTGCGTATTTGGATGTGTATGTGTATGTGTATGTGTATAGATATATTTTCAAACACAGACCTATATTCTGATGTGCAAATTCCTTTTGGCTTTGCAGAGAAGAATACTTTATTTTTTACTTTGTTTATGCTAAAGATAGTAGTCATCGTTCCACCTTCTTCTGGGCTTTGTGCAGTCATGCATGCACACAATGTTTTGCAAAATAAATTTCGCTTACAGAGCATGAAATCAGCAAAAAAACGCATGCAACAATAATAATAATACTCTGAACAGGAATGTTGCATTGAGTGTTTGACCCTTTGATCACCAACAAGAAATATGAACGTTTTTAATATTTTATACCCTTATCCTGCTGAGTTAATTTATTAAATTTTTCAACCACTACTGCGACCCACAGCCTTAATTACTCATATTTGTTTAATTTGAGCACATATATTTGCAAATCTTGATGTTTAAACAGTTATTTCATTCCAATAACAGTGATTCAATCGGCTAATAAAACGGATTGAAAACGGCCATTATCGTGATCAGCATGCAAAGTGCTAAGATTTTACATACCAGCTTTTAACAGTGGAACATGTCTTTGACCAGCAAAGTTTCAAAATACTGAGCCTCAGGTTTGACAAATCTGAACATTTTTTACCAGCTTTGAGCTGTTAATCGCGTCAGCGAGACACAACTTTAAGCGGGTAAAAATGTCAATCAGATCACTTGGCGTTAAAGGGCTAGATGGAAATGCACATATATTTTATATAATGAACAATAGGTGGTTGACAACGAAATACCGCGTCTTCCTGGATACTATATATGTATTCTGTCATGCAAAGTCAAAAGAGAGTAACTGCTTATTCGAATAGTTAGCAGTTTCTGCCTTTTCGCCTTGCAGAGCAGTATACTGTATATAGTCTAAACATGTACTAAAACGAGGACAAGTTATGCATGGACGCTTTGCGCACTGAGGTGTATCCCAACCCTCTCAACCCAACGATGATAACCGTCGGGACTAACTGCATTTTATTATATTATTGTTTTAGTAATTGGTCATTGTATTTTATTTTCATATTTTTAAACATAGATAATAATTAGGCCTATTATATATGATTATAATTTTTTTAATTTAACCCATTTTGAAGTAGGCCAACATCTTGCTGCCTCAATTTACAATTTCAATTAGGTTGAGAATACTGTGAGATGGAGTATTATAATATATTTTTACAGGACTACAGTTGATTTTTAACGAATGTAGATCTACTTAAAAAAAAAAACCAGTATGATACTATAATAATAATGTTTTTCGTTATTGAAAATTAAAACAAAGATCATAATGTGACGTTTCAATGCAAACATTCATACCATTTAAGATTTAATTTTAGCTACCATAGCCGTTAAACCTATCTGGTCTACCATTATCTTGAATGTGGAAAGTTGGAAACCCAAAGTCGTGATGTGGACGATCCTGGACTTGAGGCAGCGACGACCGAATATCAGTGAACTAAATTCTCATCGGTGCATGATATAATATAAAAGTTTTAGAAAATATCACAACGAATCCCTGAGATAATAGCCATATCTCCAAAGGAGATAAGAGAGGTTTAGTTTGAAGTAAAGTCGGCTAATAAGTCTTCAGACTTACACCTGCACCTTTACAAAAAATATCCAACAGAATAAAAAAACATCAGATAATTTTGTTCCGTCCCCTCGGAACTAAAGGGTCATATCTGCTACTCATAGAGTGGTATAGGCCTATAAGGCCATTTAGCCACGGTCGCCTGCAAAAGGGGACGTGGCGCAATGGCTAGAGCGCCTGACTGCCTCGCGAGTCATGCATGCGTCCCGGATTCGAACCACGCTGATCCTGGGTGGGGTATTTAGAGAAATATCCTTGTTTCTCCCTCCTCAATGTGACTAGGCGATCACGTTAATGGCGGCCTCGTCGAGTTAAGGTTGAGACCAGTGTATCGACGTTTATTTCGCAGAGCGCCACGCGCTGCGCGCTCTTGACACTCGCCTGCAAAGTTGTTTCTCACTACCGCGGCCCACAACTTGGAGTGGGTGAAAATTACCCATATTTGTTTAATTTGAGACCTTGCAACATTAACATATTCTAGTTCAACACTCGTTTCATTCCCAGAAACAGTGATTTCATCGGCTAATAAAACAAATTAAAAACGACTATACTGTAGTCTTGACTTATAAATACAATGCACAAATGACTTTGAAACGTCACAACAGCTTGAACTACGCCACTTTGATATATCTATTTGGGTATAATTCCCGTCAGTAGTGTGGCCTTTATCATGTTTATAAGAAAATTTCAAAACAAAACTGCTATAAATATTCAGAAGTTAGAGGCACGGGGGGGGGGGGGGTATGTTGTTGAAGTGTAGTCCACGGTAGAGCGTAGAATCCCTGTGCTACTATTTGTTAACCCTTTAACCGCCGGTGCCGTCCATATTCGTTTTTTATATTTTATATCAGCACATTGCATATCAACTTTTAAACCTGTTAAAGATAAAAAGTGACATTAATCAGCAAGATTTGAAATTTTTTGACCCCGATTTTTTCAAATCTGAATAATTTTCACTCACTTGAAGTTGTGGATCGCGTCAGCGAGACACAACTTCAAGTGGGTGAAAATTCAAATTGAATAATTTGGCGGCTAAAGGGTTAAGGGTTTGTTTGCATATTTTGTGTTATTTCTATAAATAACCAATTGAAATATCGCCTGGTAGAGGAACCTTTGAGGCAAATATTAACCAATTATAGTGCCGCACATACTATACAGAGACATACGACACATATCAGGTCATTGTTGCCTCAATATGGGGCCAGCAGCTTTGAAACGGGCCAACCTTCAGCTACTTATTTGTATTATACAGATAATTTGTGCACTTGGTTGGCCAATGATGCTTGGAGGTTTCCGGTGAAATACATTCACAACCAATTTATTTCATCAAAAGCGTCTTCCTGTGACAATAAATCACTACATATATATATGCTATGATTTCATTTACTTGATGAAAACATTGAAAAACCTAGCTGCTCAATACTTTCTTCGTTTTTTTATTGAAAAATGACTAGCCTATACCAATATTTTTAGGAATACCAGTTGATTTTATATTTCTCATTCATGTAAGGTGGGAATTGCATATATTGTCCCCTTGGATATGGAGGAGTGTATGCCATTGCCACTTTGTAATGTGGCAGATTATTTTTTTTATTAAATTTGTCTTTGAAGTTTTTTTTTTATAATAATATATGGCGCGTTTCAAATATAAGAATAACATGCAATGTACTCGTAACCTGGTAACGATATGTATATGTATAGTATAACATATAACATTAACCCTCTAACCGCCGGTGCCGCATATATTCGGGTTTTCATTTTTTATTAGCACATGAAGTACCACCTTTTAAATATGTTAAAGATAAAATGTGACATCAATCGGCAATATTTGAAAACAGTTGACCTCCATATTGTCAAATCTAAATAATTTTCACTCACTTGAAGTTGTGGATCGCGTCAGCGAGAACCACAACTTCAAGTGAGAGAAAATTCAAATTGAATAATTTGGCGGTTAAACGGTTAATATGACGCGATTTAATCCAACTCTAATATGCCTCATGTACCGTGATATGAGATGTATATTACAACAATAATAAATGTCATTAAGCAGTGGTATTAAATATTCTAAAAATTATATTCGAAATAATTTGATTTGAACACGCCATGGTTTAACAGTAAAGAGAAAACATGTAAGATAATTATAGTCTTGGAGTAAAAGACGAACGTCTTGCGATGGTCAAACTAGTTTTCTTTTACTAGACAATATATGTATACATTTCGTATTATATCGACTGTTTATATCGATAAGTTCACTATTTGTTTTTCTTTCATTGACCCTTCCAGCGCGGGGATCGACTTCAGACGTCCCTGTAAGAGTAAAAATATGTCCAATGGCCACCCCATAAAATAGGTATTCAAATGAAGCGGAAAGAGCTAATTAAGATATTTATGAAATAAAATGGGTGGGGTTTTAGGCCACCTTTGTGCACATATAGGCTAAACTGGGTCAGGAGAACCTCCTGAGGATGGTGAGATGAATGAAATGACACTGCTCTCCAGACACAGGATTCAAAATTCGAGCCCTGGCGGTTTGAGGCCGAGCACGCTACCACTCAGTCACGAAAGCTCCCCATAATATTGAATCTTTATTGAATCTTGAGTGGGAAAAACATTTTGTTTCTTTGAAACTTGAGTGTGATTCGAACCCGCGATCTCCGACTTTCCAAGCAGGCAGCTTCAACCACTGCATCAGAAGCTATTTATGATGATTTGAAATGGTTTATACAAAAATAATTCAGCGCTTTAAGGGTTGACTCACTTTACAAAAGTCCGGACACAAAGCCTACATATGCTTGTTACATGGGTTGTAATTATGAATCCCCTGGTAGCAGGGGGGAGGGGGGGGTGAATACATGTATCGCCGATGCCAATGTGTCAGGAATGCCCTTGGTTGTTGTGTGAACGCGATAAGATTATCAAGAAGCGCTGGCCTGATTCTCTTGTAATTGGTCTTTTTTTCTATGAATTGGACACTTATGCTACCTCCTGTGCATGGTCAGAAACATATTTTTAATGGAAGTCACTAAACTGTTGTGTTGATTTTTTCCTTGTCCTGCGATAATGCTTTTCATAAAGGTTATGCACAGTTTATTGATTTGCTTACCATAAAGTTTTCACAAATCAAAGGGGGTCACTTATTATTAATAGATAGATAGATATTTATTGACGACAGTAAGTCTATGCAGACTTATGCGTCATTAAAATGAACATATGTACAAGACTATATACAACAGGATTAGTTCGGTAAAATATGCATGCTAGGTTAACTTAAACATGTTAAAATAAAACGACATTATATACTGAAACAAGCACAGGTTAAATAAAATATGCATCAGAACTATTTAAAATAACCTACAGTTAAACAGCATTGGCATGATATTTTTAAGTTTCCCGCACCAAATTATATTTTATACTTATATTTGAACAACTATCACAGACTATAGAGCCCACACATTGAGTTAACCTGGTACTACCCCGGGCCTAAAAAGTGGTCAGCACATAACAGGGTGTGGACAATGATGAAGTTATGATGACCAACATAAATATGACAGGCGGGGTTTGTTTGGCTGACCGTTGTGTGTCAATCGGACGTCAAGCGTCACACTGCTCTACACAGACAAACAGCAGTAACTGCTTACTTGAAAAGTAAGCAGTTACTGCTGTTTGTCTGTGTACGGCAGTGTAGTGAATCTATCTGTACAAACTATGGATATACCTGTCTATAATAAATCTAAAATAGTGTGTGTTGCTAGATCTTTTTTCATTGACCGTTTAAATGTCAGTGAAAACAGTTAACCTCCATTTTGTCAAATGTGAATAATTTTCACTCACTTGATGTTGTGGATCGCGTCAGCGAGACACAATTTCAAGTGGGTGAAAATTCAAATTGAATAATTTAGCGGGTGGTCATTCTTCGCATATCTATTTCATTCGGTCTTAATCAGTTATTTTTGCGGTTGTTATAATTAACATCCCAGGTATTTAATCAGTTAGGACCACTTGAAGTTGTGTCTCTTCACCGCGACCCACAACTTCAGCACGTGCGAAATGTTATATTTTAATGGATCAAAAAGTATAACAATCCCAATAATCCCGACCAGCCCTTGAAGGGTTAATATATTCAGGTAATAATACTTGTTTTTTCTGAGCGTAGTATATAGCAAGGATACATAAGACATGTCTTATGTATCGTTGGTAGTAGGCATATAGTGTAGTCACTTGGTTTTTATTCTAAAAAATGGCATGATGGATGGAGTTTGTGGAATATATTTTGATGTTTCATCCAAGTGAATTTGCGTCTCGCTACCGCGATCCACAGCTGCAAGTGAGTAAAAATTACTCACGTGTGTTTGAGACGAAACAATCGCCATTTTTCTCAATAACACCTTCCAGCACCCGGCTATTTACTTTCATTTTTCTTTACCTTGAGGCGTCAATTGCTGTCGCGATTCCAACATCAAGGTGAATAAAATTGCCGGGATAATTATGAAATACTCAACTATAACATTTCAAATGAAAGCTCAGAACCGATTAATTGTGATAGATAATGCCATTTTCCATTTAATGAATTTTACTCAAAATATACCATGATTGTGGTGCCTAAATGTGTCAAGGGAACTTAAAGGGTTAAATCGATATTTTCACCAACTTGGAGTTGTGGGTCGTTCGCAGTAGCGACACACAACTTCAAGTTGGTGAAAATACAAGTTTTCAGTTTATGAATTTTACTAAAAAAATATGCCATTTGGTGCATAAATATGACAAGGGAACTTAGAGGACTGAATCAAAATTTCGCTCACAACAACCACTGATTGTAATGCTGATAAAAACGATTAAAACAAGTTGAAATAATTAGCAGTTTTGCACAACGACCAGACACAATATTTTAGATTGTGACTGGTCTTTGTGCAAAACTATCATTATTTCAACTCATTTTGATCATTTTTGTATCAGAATATCAATGAATCGTTCATTGAGTGGTCAATCTTAATGATAAGAGAGAGTATTATATTCTATTTCCTGGGGTCAACACTCACCCTGTACTGTGCAGTGTCCTTGTCCGCTTGATAGTTAAGTATATCACACACAATGGCGCACTACGCTCATCGGTCAAACCAGATTGATTTTGGGTGACTAACGTTAAACAGCTTGTCTACAGCTGTCGTGTCGAGATGGTGACTGAGTCAGTCGCACTTTGTTTCTTAGCGTGATCATCGATATCCCAATAATTCCCTGTATATACATAGGCCTATATATAACACACGTGCTGCTCTCAACACGCAGGCAACATTTTTAAATCCTAAAAATTCGCCTGTCTTTACTTTCGCCGATGTTTTCGGCGCGGCGATCGGGTTGCAAAGTGGCCTCAGCCGCGGGAATGTTACATCGCCGGCGGTGACCCGATCTGGCGAATAAATCAGAGATTTTGTCAGTCGTTTAGTTTCTAACGTCTCTCGGCGCGGTCTCTGTCACTGTCGTTGTCTATTTGGTACAGCTTCCGTATAATGATAATGACAGGACCTATACTGTGCATCTAGGGTGTGCTTTCACCCTTAAAGACACATGTTTGTGGTATATATACACGATAATACTCGGCCGCTATTGCAAACACGGGACGCTCATCCAATGCTGTGTCAATGTTGGTCCAGCGTCTGCAACGCTGGACCAACATTGAAACAATATTGGGTGTCTGCCAGTAGTGCAGTCTGCACTACAAACACGTCCACTCACAATGAACCCCTTTGTCATTCTGGGCTTGTGCCACCACCAACAATTTGCAAATTTGACAGATAAAGCGCCATGTTGTTATCTACTCCATCACAATGAAAACTGAAAAAACTGGTGTACGTTTAGTTTGTTAGAAATAGAAAAGGGATTCAATTGTGTCTCATATGTTATTGTAATACATACATCATTCTGAATATAACGAGGTTGAAATAATTAAATATTTGAAATTAAATGGTTGAAATAATTAATGGTTTGAAATTGGGAGAATATTTAGTGTGCCGCTGAATTCGTTTCTATATGATTTACATTCATTTGAAGCAGTTCCACCTCCAAAGTAATAATTACTTGGAGAAAATGAAAACCTCCAGTTTTAAATTAGTTGATAAGCGCAAAATAATTTAGCAATTTTAGTTGCATTTAAAGTGGTTTGAACTATATAATGGCCTAGTATCACATGGTTTAATGCTCACTACATGCCATGTGCATAGAGTAAGCCGACAGTATATACAGCGGTTTCTTACTTCGGGGGGGGGGGGGGGGGTCTTACCCCGGGTTGGGGGGGGGGGTTGTCGTTACAGATGCTTGGGGTTCCACCACGCACGGTTAGATGGAGACGGGGGGGTCAGGGACGAGGGGGTCGTTCAAGTCCAACAGACATCGTCACACGCGCCAGATGACCGTTTAAGTACCAGGGGACGTTACTTCATAATACAATGAGCAGTACTCACTCAGCGAGCGCCTGAGAGCTACTTAATAATAATAGCTATAATAATTATCAAAGATATGAGCCCTGAATCAATGAGGCAAAAGTAGCTATGTCTCTCCTAATTTCTATTAACTCAGTAGTATATTGTGATTTTTCAGTTAGGAAGGACAGCGACAAGATCAAGCAAAATCTATACTTATTGAGATCAAATATATCTTCATTTGAACCATTATTTTAATATTATGAGTGACTGCAGGCACTTAAAAATGTCACTGGTCTTACATTCCACAGCATTATAATTATGTATTTTAACTATGCAAATTATAATTATGACTACATGTGTATTTTCTTTTTTAAATTATCTGTGCGTGATTTTAGTTGAGAAAACCATGTGTTTATTGAAAAAAAGCACAATCACAAAAACAAAAAAGAGAGTTAAAATTAACAAAGAGAACGACATATCCGTCTTGGGCGTTTGCAGCACAGAATTCAAGGCCATAAATGCTGATATACTTTGGTGGCCTGTCATCAATCACGAAGAATTTACCCTATGTTGTTTTAATGGTGGACCACCGTCGTAGACGCTGGCCTAGCAATAAAACAAAATTGGATCAATGCCTCGTGTTTTCTGTTCTGGGATGTTCGGTGATGATGCTGATTGATCAATCACTATACTTTTAAATCACCACATCTCACCAACCAGACTAAAACGAGGAAATGTTGCATAAATATTGGCACAATGCTTTAGATATTGGCCCAGTGCTCAGACAGCGTTGAGGCTGGGATTCATCTCTCATCATGATTGTTAATAGGGGGGCGTGACCGCCTAAAGTCTGCAATTATCGTCTCGAGAACTGGAAGAGGTACCATAATTGTTTTAAAATATCCCAGTAGATATACGTGATATAATGCTGCCCTAATGTTGGCCCAACGTCGCAGATGTTGGCCCAACGACGCAGGCGATGGGTCAACATCAGGCCAGCATTATATAAAAGTCTCGCTGGGATATAACGCTTTATCCGAGTTGAACTCGTTATGCACCCATGACGCACCTAACAGCCTATAATATACCACATCAAGGCACATGGCATATTTTGACTAAAATTCTATCATGAGAGAATGGTACATCCATCGAAATGAGAACACATTGACCCGATGTTGTTTTAATTTTGAGCCAGCATCGTAGAATACTCTTTCCAGCTCTCTTCTGATATATTACACTTGCGACTTTCATAAAAATAGGTTCAGGGAGACGCCGACAGAAGCAGAGAGACGCAGACACAAGCAGAGAGATGCAGACAGAAGCAGAGAGACGTAGACAGAAGCAGAGAGACGCAGACACAATCAGAGAGACGCAGACAGAAGCAGAGAGACGCAGACAGTAACAGAGAGACGCAGACAGTAGCATAGAGACGCAGACAGTAGCAGAGAGACGCAGACAGTAGCAGAGAGACGCAGACAGAAGCAGAGAGACGCAGACAGTAACAGAGAGACGCAGACAGTAGCAGAGAGACACAGACAGTAGCAGAGAGACGCAGACAGAAGCAGAGAGACGCAGACAGTAGCAGAGAGACGCAGACAGTAGCAGAGAGACGCAGACAGAAGCAGAGAGACGCAGACAGTAGCAGAGAGACGCAGACAGTAGCAGAGAGACACAGACAGTAGCAGAGAGACGCAGACAAGAGCAGACAGACGAAGACAGAAGCAGATAGACGCAGACAGTAGCAGAGAGACGTAGACAGAAGCAGAGAGACGCAGACAGTAGCAGAGAGACGCAGACAGTAGCAGAGAGACACAGACAGTAGCAGAGAGACGCAGACAGAAGCAGAGAGACACAGACAGTAGCAGAGAGACGCAGACAGTAGCAGAGAGACACAGACAGAAGCAGAGAGACGCAGACAGTAGCAGACAGACGAAGACAGAAGCAGATAGACGCAGACAGTAGCAGAGAGACGTAGACAGAAGCAGAGAGACGCAGACAGAAGCAGAGAGACGCAGACAAGAGCAGACAGACGAAGACAGAAGCAGATAGACGCAGACAGTAGCAGAGAGACGTAGACAGAAGCAGAGAGACGCAGACAGTAGCAGAGAGACGCAGACAGAAGCAGAGAGACGCAGACAGAAGCAGAGAGACGCAGACAAGAGCAGACAGACGAAGACAGAAGCAGATAGACGCAGACAGTAGCAGAGAGACGTAGACAGAAGCAGAGAGACGCAGACAGTAGCAGAGAGACGCAGACAGAAGCAGAGAGACGCAGACAGTAACAGAGAGACGCAGACAGTAGCAGAGAGACACAGACAGTAGCAGAGAGACGCAGACAGAAGCAGAGAGACGCAGACAGTAGCAGAGAGACGCAGACAGTAGCAGAGAGACGCAGACAGAAGCAGAGAGACGCAGACAGTAGCAGAGAGACGCAGACAGTAGCAGAGAGACACAGACAGTAGCAGAGAGACGCAGACAAGAGCAGAGAGACGCAGACAGAAGCAGAGAGACGTAGACAGTAGCAGAGAGACGCAGACAGTAGCAGAGAGACGCAGACAGTAGCAGAGAGACGCAGACAGTAGCAGAGAGACGCAGACAGTAGCAGAGAGACGCAGACAGAAGCAGAGAGACGCAGACAAGAGCAGACAGACGAAGACAGAAGAAGATAGACGCAGACAGTAGCAGAGAGACGTAGACAGAAGCAGAGAGACGCAGACAGTAGCAGAGAGACGCAGACAGAAGCAGAGAGACGCAGACAGTAACAGAGAGACGCAGACAGTAGCAGAGAGACGCAGACAGTAGCAGAGAGACGCAGACAGAAGCAGAGAGACGCAGACAGTAACAGAGAGACGCAGACAGTAGCAGAGAGACACAGACAGTAGCAGAGAGACGCAGACAGTAGCAGAGAGACGCAGACAGAAGCAGAGAGACGCAGACAGTAGCAGAGAGACGCAGACAGTAGCAGAGAGACGCAGACAGTAGCAGAGAGACGCAGACAGTAGCAGAGAGACGCAGACAGTAGCATAGAGACGCAGACAGTAGCAGAGAGACGCAGACAGTAGCAGAGAGACGCAGACAGTAGCAGAGAGACGCAGACAGAAGCAGAGAGACGCAGACAGTAGCAGAGAGACGCAGACAGTAGCAGAGAGACGCAGACAGAAGCAGAGAGACGCAGACAGTAGCAGAGAGACGCAGACAGAAGCAGAGAGACGCAGACAGAAGCAAGCAGATAGACGCAGACAGAAGCAGAGAGACGCAGACAGTAGCAGAGAGACGCAGACAGTAGCAGAGAGACGCAGACAGAAGCAGAGAGACGCAGACAGAAGCAGAGAGACGCAGACAGTAGCAGAGAGACGCAGACAGTAGCAGAGAGACGCAGACAGTAGCAGAGAGACGCAGACAGTAGCAGAGAGACGCAGACAGAAGCAGAGAGACGCAGACAGTAACAGAGAGACGCAGACAGTAGCAGAGAGACACAGACAGTAGCAGAGAGACGCAGACAGAAGCAGAGAGACGCAGACAGTAGCAGAGAGACGCAGACAGTAGCAGAGAGACGCAGACAGAAGCAGAGAGACGCAGACAGTAGCAGAGAGACGCAGACAGTAGCAGAGAGACACAGACAGTAGCAGAGAGACGCAGACAAGAGCAGACAGACGAAGACAGAAGCAGATAGACGCAGACAGTAGCAGAGAGACGTAGACAGAAGCAGAGAGACGCAGACAGTAGCAGAGAGACGCAGACAGTAGCAGAGAGACGCAGACAGAAGCAGAGAGACGCAGACAGTAGCAGAGAGACGCAGACAGTAGCATAGAGACGCAGACAGTAGCAGAGAGACGCAGACAGTAGCAGAGAGACGCAGACAGTAGCAGAGAGACGCAGACAGTAGCAGAGAGACGCAGACAGAAGCAGAGAGACGCAGACAAGAGCAGACAGACGAAGACAGAAGAAGATAGACGCAGACAGTAGCAGAGAGACGTAGACAGAAGCAGAGAGACGCAGACAGTAGCAGAGAGACGCAGACAGAAGCAGAGAGACGCAGACAGTAACAGAGAGACGCAGACAGTAGCAGAGAGACGCAGACAGAAGCAGAGAGACGCAGACAGTAACAGAGAGACGCAGACAGTAGCAGAGAGACACAGACAGTAGCAGAGAGACGCAGACAGTAGCAGAGAGACGTAGACAGAAGCAGAGAGACGCAGACAGAAGCAGATAGACGCAGACAGTAGCAGAGAGACGTAGACAGAAGCAGAGAGACGCAGACAGTAGCAGAGAGACGCAGACAGAAGCAGAGAGACGCAGACAGTAACAGAGAGACGCAGACAGTAGCAGAGAGACACAGACAGTAGCAGAGAGACGCAGACAGTAGCAGAGAGACGTAGACAGAAGCAGAGAGACGCAGACAGAAGCAGAGAGACGCAGACAGTAGCAGAGAGACGCAGACAGTAGCAGAGAGACGCAGACAGAAGCAGAGAGACGCAGACAGTAGCAGAGAGACGCAGACAGTAGCAGAGAGACGCAGACAGTAGCAGAGAGACGCAGACAGTAGCAGAGAGACGCAGACAGTAGCATAGAGACGCAGACAGTAGCAGAGAGACGCAGACAGTAGCAGAGAGACGCAGACAGTAGCAGAGAGACGCAGACAGAAGCAGAGAGACGCAGACAGTAGCAGAGAGACGCAGACAGTAGCAGAGAGACGCAGACAGAAGCAGAGAGACGCAGACAGTAGCAGAGAGACGCAGACAGAAGCAGAGAGACGCAGACAGAAGCAAGCAGATAGACGCAGACAGAAGCAGAGAGACGCAGACAGAAGCAGAGAGACGCAGACAGAAGCGGAGAGACGCAGACAGAAGCAGAGAGACTCAGACAGAAGCAAAGAGACGCAGACAGAAGCAGGGAGACGCAGACAGAAGCAGAGAGACGCAGACAGAAACAGAGAGACGCAGACAGAAGCAGAGAGACGCAGACAGTAGCAGAGAGACGCAGACAGAAGCAGAGAGACGCAGACAGAAGCAGAGAGACGCAGACAGAAGCAGAGAGACTCAGACAGAAGCAGAGAGACGCAGACAGAAGCAGAGAGACGCAGACAGTAACAGAGAGACGCAGACAGAAGCAGAGAGACGCAGCCAGAAGTGGAGAGACGCAGACAGAAACAGAGAGACGCAGACAGAAGCAGAGAGACGCAGACAGAAACAGAGAGACGCAGACAGTAGCAGAGAGACGCAGACAGAAGCAGGGAGACGCAGACAGAAGCAGAGAGACGCAGACAGAAGCAGGGAGACGCAGACAGAAGCAGAGAGACGCCGACAGTAGCATGCCAGTAGATAATCCAGTCATGCTGCTCGCTGTTTCGTGATGCATGCAGAGAATAAGCAGAAATGGATGTTGATGCTCAGATATCCACATAACATGCATAGGAGAACAAAGTGCCTATATAATGATAGCCCCTTTGACGGGAGCCGTCTCATCAATATCTATGTTTGACTACTTTAATGATTAATTATTATCAATAATGTGCATGTTTCAGTCTATTATCAAGACGTACAGATGTAAAGAAAATTCAAGAAAATATAAGAATATTACAATACTACCGTGTAAAGTCATAGGACAGTAATTGCTTACTTCCCTTAAGTAATCAGCTACTGCTTTTTTGATTTGCGGAGCATAATATTATTGCCTTTTATTTTAGCAGTTGCTTTGCTATAATTATACGGTTTTCCATAAAATGAAATGAAATGCCACTGATATTCACAAAATGTTATTTTGCAAAATATCTATATTATTTTACTATATTTACAATCGTGGAAATTGCTTTTTTACATTTTGGGAGATAACTAATTTAAATACGTAAAAATAATTTTCATCATTATAAAGCTGGAACTTAGCCATTCCAGCTTGTAAAAAACATGAAGACCAAAGGGTTTTTCCAATTTGAAGTCATCGTAAATGTCTTAGTTTGCTCGTTCCGCTTCATTTGAATACCTATGTTATGGGTCTACAGCTATCATGAAAAGTTTTACTCTGACTTTAGACGTCAGAATCTGACGTCTACAGACGTCAGATTCTGACGACTGTAAGGGTTAATTGACATACCATACTAGCTGACATTTCAGCAGGAAAATTATTAACATGATTACATATAATTAATTGTTTTTAAATAAAGTAATAATAGGCAAAACTCAGGTATTGTGAGAATAATAAAGCTACATTATTTAAATTTTCACTATAGTCATGATAATAATGATAAAAAAAACAATCATGATATCTAAACACAATATATCATAATAACATCATTATATGTTTGGATAATAAGCTGCTTTGGAAATAAATTATATTCTTTTTTGTTATAACATTTCAATTGAAAGGTTAGTTCTGGCCATAATATTGTGTTTTTCATAACTTAATAGCGATAGTTGACTCACGGAAACTAATTGAACTTTGATACATGTGAATGAAGAGACACTTCAACCTTACACATTTTAAGCCCAGGTGGAAAAAAAAAACATTTCGCTTACAATAATAATGTGTATGGTGATATCAAATTCACAATATAATAATGAAAAAGTTTCAAGTAAACTACTACTGCCTCTCGGTTTTAGAGCAGCACACGCATATATAGAAAAATAAGTGCCACTACGGCCACTACACCGACACTCACGTATGTGATGTTTTTAACTTGGAGATGCCAGAGTGATATTATCCAGACTCAAGGAGTGCGAACAATATGTGGTTCGCCACTTCCTAATTTGAAGACCATCATGGGCGTAGCCGTTTGTTTAATTTTCTCTCGGTACGCAAAGCATTCATGACCTCTTTGTAAATGATATTCCTTTCGAGTGCGTACTAAAAATCAATGTATGATAAAATCAAGTGTTTACAAAAAACTTTGTGTAAGTGGCAACCGTTCCGACATTCAACTTTTGGTCTGAATAGTACACCCAAGGAATGTATAGATTTCGTGGTACAACGATTGATGTAGATTATGCCCTACCCAAACAAGTAAGCCTACACATAATTATGGCATACGACCAATAAAAAATCCCCGTATTTATGTTTTTGTGCATGGTCGCGGTAGCGAGATACAACTTTAAGGTGGAAATTTGAATAAGGTAACTTGACGAATATTTATATTATATGAATTCTTACCTTTAATATACAGCAGGGATGGACTAAGTTGTGTCATCCCTTGAAATATCCCACGTAGTTGAATTTTAATGAACCTGTTTATTTAAGAATCAGAAGAATATTACTTTATGTTGTAATATTTAAGTCTCCTTCAGCCAGGTATGAATATTTCACATTCGCAAGATATAAACTGTCATCCCCCACTGATGCCTACATCATCGAGTAAATAACTGCATTCTATACTCAAGAGTATCACAAGATCACAAACTGTGTAAAGGTACGTTAATTATCAACTTGCAAGGGCGGTAATTTTGCCGACATGCCATCTACAGGCATGTCGAAAATAGTGATTATACCGTTTTGGCAACGCGTGGGATGTACACAGACAAGTACAGCTATCGCTGCGCACGCTTTGCCTCAGGGATCAAACCGACGCGAAAAAGCCACCGAGGCTTGTGTGATCACTGCCAAAAAAAGGCAACACTTTCATCTCCATCTCATCTTTTACAAAATAATGATAGCCGACATAGCGGCCCCCTCCCCCCGAAGCAAAAGGGTCATATCTGCCACTTCAGCTCCGAAGGGTGACATGATTGGTCACAATCAGATTTTGTTTTAACATTAAAAAGGAACATAAATTATTGTTTATGATCATGGCTTTGCTCATAAATTTGTTTCAATATTATATTATTTTATTCAGTATTATATTACGTAGGCTACAGTACTGCACGTGAGTTTTACATGTATGATATACGTTACAAATATTGCCACATTCAATCAAACACCTGGTAAAGCTAATTTATTTTGACGTTGGAACTGCGGCAGCACTTCACACCCAACGTAAATGACAGACACACCCGAGTAGTGGAAGCGTTAAACAAAAATATTTATTTTGGTACGTTTGCAATATTTAATAATAATGAGTTGCATCGTTTTACTGGTATGCGTATAGGCATATTTTTATTTTCATTTTGTGTTGGTTATGTTCGTCGAGATTATAATATTATTTAAAATTTATGTTTGTCTCTAATAACTCATCACAACAGAGAAACTCCATAATAATTATCCTGAGATTTAAAACTATACTCACGTAATATTTTGGATTTATTATTAAATATATTATTATTATGTCAGTATATCATATAACTTTAAAATGGCTGGATAGGTTGTCTAAAAAACCTATCGTTACGCTAACGTTACGCCTAATTTTTATGCAACATAAATAATAATCTGAATAAATTCGTTTCAGGAATCAGTTTGTCCCACTGGTCTAGCTGACTGTTTTAATTGAATAATTGATTGATATTTCATCTTTTGGTGTTGATATGCCCAAGTTGTTTGTGGTATTGATATGTATTGACACTGATATAAAAATTTGCACATGCCATTTTTCAATTATGTGCAATTTTATGTGAAATTGCACATAAGTGCCCTCCAAGGGGGGAGGGGGGGGGGTGAAGTTTTTGTCGCAAAATTATTTATTTCAACTCGGCTCGGGGACGCACTAAAAATTGAAATGTTATTACATGATTATATAGATCATTTCTTGAAAAAAATATTTATTCCATGTAGAGTCGGCTCTAAGTTATTTATTTCAAAACTAATCCAGCCCCCCCCCCCCCTCTGGAGATTGAATGGTGGCCCCCTAAATACAAAATGTCACGTGAAGCCTTTAGTATCAGTGTCTTGTTTTTTTTTTAAATGACAACGTAGTTTTGTGTAAATGCCACTTTTTACAGGATAGATGACAATAAGGTATCGCTGTAATCAAAGGCAAAAGCATATTTTTCGCTCCACCACAAATATATAATTAACTTTTCTTTGGGGATGGTGATTGACTTATCACGCATGCATTTAATTTATTACATGACTTTGTTGAACAGTGAAGACAATGCTTATTTTGCCAGCTATGGTTTTGCGTGTTATTCTGTCAGACATCTGTCTATTGATTTATTAATCAATTTAGGTGTCATACCCATGGTCACGCGGGCGACTTTTATAGCAACAGTATTTCCTGATCTGGTGTATGTACTAAATTCATGTGCTCACGACAAAAAAAATATTTGAAATATGTAAAATATAAAAACAATGTCATATCTCGTTTTTTTTAAATATTATCATAATATTTTTTTATAATAACATAGTAATATTAATTACATTTTTTTTTATAATATTATCACATTGAAAATGATAGACTAAAGTCTATCTGGCCGTCTGATAATTAGGTCTATGAAGTTTAAAAATATAAACATGAAAAAATCTCCTTTGGCCAGTTCCTACGCCTTTATGGTACAAAATTTTGCCTGAAAAAATTGTTTGATCATAATTTTATGCTGACATTTTGCAGGAAGAATGCATCAAAAGAGATTTAGTTTTTCTTCAAGACACGAACCAATGCTGTTCTAATAATGGACCACCACCTTCTGTGAAGCTGGCCCAACCTTAAACCAGCAATGGTTCAATTTCGTGTGTTTACTGGGTTAATAGTAATGCATGTTATTCAGAATAACATTGACTCTGCAGATTTGAATTTCCACCCTACCTGGCTTTATCCAAGCTAACACCGTGTAAGATATGATCATCAATCCCCAGGAGCAAGTCGCCGATACTCAGCCTTCCGTTTCCATAGGCAACTGAGTCTGGAGATAAATCGTCAACGAAGATGCACTTACTCCCCGGGGCCAACCGAAATCTGTGTCCATCTGTCTTGAAGGCGATGGGTCTGGAGCTATTAAGGCGTCCTTCCCTGAGCGAAATCCCCAGATGCTGATCCGGAGGAAAGGTGAGCTCCAGGGTGAAGGGAAGGTTCCTCCTCGTGGGTTTGGGAGGAGGAGGGGTTCTGGTGATTGAGGGAATAGTCTTGGTGGCCGTCATTATTATTCAATCCAGAAAATAATCCAAGCGTCCACAGTCGCCACAGCGAAATCGAAGATTTTTCACGAATGCTGAAAAGTGAAAAATTTGGAAAATAAAATTGCGGGAATCTATTCCCAGATTCTATTTTGTTGGAAATGATTGCATTTCAACAGTATTTCTGTGTTTTCACGTTTTTTTCACAAAAATCAATATCACTAGATAATACTTTTTATATCGGTTCTGCGTAAATAATGGTAAATAGTGTGTCGTGAAATCAGGTTGATGCTTTGTGTGTTACCACAATTCATTTGACGCGAATGTATTTTATCCTTAAAAAATGAATTGCCTTATGGACAAATCTGTCATGAGTATTATCATTCAAATAAATTTTTATCAATGTTATTGGGTTGTGTTATATGTATGTTTACAACATATTTGAAGTATCGAAGTTGTGACGAGAAAAAATATCTACGAATTTAAAAGAATGACATGATTGTTGATGTAACAACTATTGTGTATAGCTTTACAATAATCAGACGTCGTGGATGTCTGTACCGTAGCGAGAAAAAAGCATAGGCTGATGGAAATTCAAAATAGAAAATCATGACATTTTAGCTTTTTACTTTAATCACTATTTTGGTATGACAACTCTTCTGTTTTGGGTCCAAACCAAATATTTTTTGAAAGCCATGAGACCTGCCGGTAAATACGAAATAACAAAAATATATAAATTTGTCTACTTACATCGCAAGTATACATTCCATCTGATAATGTACATCTTCTGTATGTACTTGATAGCGAGGCATCAGTTATGGCGAGATGGCACATTGGATGATAGATTTTACGAGCTATTCACATTACATCAAATCGACATGTGTGTGGCTCCGTATGCCATATTGATTTTGACAGTGTATACATTCACGGCAGCTGGTTTCTTCTTCTTATATTTGGTATTTTTACCCCCTAGGAAAATTACTTAATTTGAAGCAATAATTGATAAAGTGTCAAAAAATGTGATATCATTGTTTATTTTCACAAAGTTTTAGCTTTTAAACGTCAATTTTTAACAATAAAACAAAAATGCCGATTATAATTACCACTGTCAATAGTATATATTTATACTATTTACTGTTTACAATATCATATACTTTTACAAACCAATTGTGTGCACAAATATGTTGGGTGGACAACGAGTAAAAGTGTTCAAACTAAACTAAGGAAATGGTACAGTCACAGAGAAAAATGAAAAGTTAAATGAAAAGCTGTCACAACGCTTCCTCGATGCAGGGATAGCGTCTAGAACTGTCCCAGCATTGAGGAATCATTGAGCCAACGATCAGCGTTTGTGGGGAAGCTGAATCCGGCGACAGAAGACTATACAATGTTTAATAGCCCTCGAACACAGAGAAGAAACAAACGATAGGATGACTTGAAGATGACTTGAGATAGCTATATCCGATTCTTTAAAATTATCTCACAACGTCACACACATTTTGCCTAATTGTATGAAGGCCGATGATAGGTTTTCATAACAATTTAACTAAAATAATGTGACATTGTATGCATATTTTTGACATTTTTTAATACACATTTATTAATATAATTTCGCTGAAAAAATATGACTATCCTCTCGTCATACTTGTGATATTATATCAAAGATGGGCCCACGTGTAGCCCATAATCGATGCAAGTTAAGGTTCCTAGCGCCCAAACGTGTTTACGAGATATTAGAACAGCTGTTTATCCGAGCGACGTTTTCTCCCAATCGATGAAAATCGATCTATCTGCCCAGCCATGTTTCTTAACTCCCTTCTGATATAATTATTCAGTTATCTGTTGCCTGTGACATCTGCTGTCGTAACAATTGGTGCGTGACTGCTACATTCTAACCTTTTGTGTTCTGAGACAATTATCATTCATCTTCCCTGTGCCGACCGGGAGGTCTTACTCAGGATGATCCCGTTATTATATGCTGCTAAACCTTTATTAGCTTTAAATTGTTGCAGATGAATCTATGATGCCTAATATCAAGGGAACATGTATCTGCAGATAAAACAAAAATACTATTATTTCACTTAGCACCACAGTGCCATTTTTGAAGGTGATAGCCCATTTTCAGAGCGTTTTACACAACAGGATAATTTAGTCTGGGACCCAGCTACACTTCCGTGTGCATTTTTTTCTCAGAGAAGGATTTTCTAATAGTATATGTCTTGGCCGTCAAGAAATTGAGGGATAGCGTCTAGGACTGTCCCAGCATTGAGGAATCATTGAGCCAACGATCAGCGTTTGTGGGGAAGCTGAACCCGGCGACAGAAGACTATACAATGTTTAATAGCCCTCGAACACAGAGAAGAAACAAACGATACAAAGGATGACTTGAAGATGACTTGAGATAGCTATATCCGATTCTTTAAAATTATCTCACAACGTCACACACATTTTGCCTAATTGTATGAAGGCCGATGATAGGTTTTCATAACAATTTAACTAAAATAATGTGACATTGTATGCATATTTTTGACAATTTTTAATACACATTTATTAATATAATTTCGCTGAAAAAATATGACTATCCTTTCGTCATACTTGTGATATTATATCAAAGATGGGCCCACGTGTAGCCCATAATCGATGCAAGTTAAGGTTCCTAGCGCCCAAACGTGTTTACGAGATATTGGAACAGCTGTTTATCCGAGCGACGTTTTCTCCCAATCGATGAAAATCGATCTATCTGCCCAGCCATGTTTCTTAACTCCCTTCTGATATAATTATTCACTTATCTGTTGCCTGTGACATCTGCTGTCGTAACAATTGGTGCGTGACTGCTACATTCTAACCTTTTGTGTTCTGAGACAATTATCATTCATCTTCCCTGTGCCGACCGGGAGGTCTTACTCAGGATGATCCCGTTATTATATGCTGCTAAACCTTTATTAGCTTTAAATTGCTGCAGATGAATCTATGATGCCTAATATCAAGGGAACATGTATCTGCAGATGAAACAAAAATACTATTATTTCACTTAGCACCACAGTGCCATTTTTGAAGGTGATAGCCCATTTTCAGAGCGTTTTACACAACAGGATAATTTAGTCTGGGACCCAGCTACACTTCCGTGTGCATTTTTTTCTCAGAGAATGATTTTCTAATAGTATATGTCTTGGCCGTCAAGAAATTGAGGGTGTCACTCTGGGAAGTGGTACATATTTTTTTTATTTGCTTAAATCCAAAATGGCCGCCGGCGGCCATCTTGGATTTTTAACCTTTTAAATAATAGGCCTAAAATCTGATGTAATACCTCATTTCTGACTAATTTGGGTACACTTATTACGCTGAAATGATTATTTTTACGTTTCAAGGTCATCTAGAGTTCAAATCGAAGATGGCTGCCAATATCCGACATGGAAATCACCCATTTAAAGAATTTTTACCAATGACCAGTGTTAATTTTTATATTCTGCAATAATAGGTCTAAAATATAATTTATTATCTTATTTTAAACTAATATAAAGACGTTGATTGAAGTGCAATGATTTGTTTTAAGTGTCAAGGTCATCTAGAGGGCAAAATCAACGGCCAGCTTGAATGTTGAACTTTTGTCATAAAAGGCCTAGGATCTTCTGTAATACCTCATTTTCGACTAATTTGAGTACGCTGATGTCATTGGAATTGTTATTTTTATGTTTCAATGTCATCTAGAGGTCAAATCCAAGATGTCTGCAATAAAACTGATCTATTTTCATCTTATTTTTCAAATGACGCTCATACAAAATAATGTGTATATGCATAATTATTTTGAATATCCATACAGGGGTCAAATCCGATGTGTCAATTGAAAATATTTAAAAAATGATCATATACACAGAAGTCGAAGAAGGCGGCTGCCTTTCAAACATTTATGGTGGCAAAACATGTGTTGAGAATGAAAATAATACCTCTCATATTCTTGTAATGTCCAGTCATGCCGTTACAATACATCTCTAACTTTCACAAACCACATCGTAAATACCTGTATATGTTCATTGGACATTATGTTTGCCTCAACACTGAGCTGAATAAAACAATTTGCAGCGTAAGTATAAACCATTGAATTTTGCATTATTACAAACCACTTGGGTCTCAGAAACAATAATGACCGGAGACAGGGATCTTTGTGTTTGCAAAATATCCATGTTATCATGAATATGGTAATGTATTGCGTGCAATCACACGAAATTTTACGATAACAGCCCAGAACCCTAGTCTATGTTAAATTCCTGCTCGAAACTGTAGCTCCTCCGTGAGTGGGAAACCCTCTCACGTGATACAATGCACCAACTAGTATATCAGTGTCGTGTAAGAGTACACCGACACTTTTATTGCCGTCATTTGCTGTATTCAAGATAACTATGAACGAATATTTTAATGTGCGTTTCCTCAATATTTTAATAACCGTTTCCCCAACATTTTAATGGAATAGGATACTGGTACTTCCACGTCTCAGGCGTTCTGAATCCCTTGGGGAATGACCTTCTTTATAAACATCGAAACCAAAGTCATTTCGTCCTACACTTCATCTGTGACCAGATATATAAAACATATCTGCAATGTCATCGATAGTGAGGGATTGGGTATATATTTTGCGAACTGTAGCCACCATATCTATGATACTGGCATCACCTAATTTGTCTTGGAATTTGAAAACATTAGGATTAAGATATGTAGCTTCAACGGACGAGTTCAGATTAATTAGGTTTAGTCATTATGCCGTCCTCTCCATCTTAGACTGGTGAATGTACTTCAAGATCATATCCCATGATTTCGTGCTACAGTGTATCTCAGTGTCTTTTCACAGATTTATGCAGCTCGGTTAAGAGACCTTTGACGAGAAGATGCAGTAGATTTGTAAAGTTGAATCTTCATTTTCATGTTATGCATGTGAATAGTATGAGATAACTCTGCAGTCTTGTCTACAAAAACGTCTCTGTGGAATGTATCTCCGACCAGGTCAGTCATGACTTACCGCACCAGGTTGTACCGGAAAATTAGATCACCACCAACAGATATGAACTTGCCTTCACTGTTCTCTCCACTAAATTGACATGAGATAAGTTGATTCCAATCTCTTCATATCCTCTAGATACAGACTCTCCCACCGTAAAAAAAAGAAATAGTTTATGCAGGAAACATAAGTAGTAGTAAGTATTTATTTACTTATTTTTAGTAACATGCATATACATACACAACATAAACATAAATATCATGGTCACTAACAGTAGAATGTGCCTGGCCAATTAGGCCTACAACGTCACTTTATACACAATTACACGGTTACAACAAATAAAACTTATACAGTGTGCCGAGGAGGTAAATATTACAAATGTGTGCCCTAAGCATGTCTTTCTCCTCGACCACGCCTTGCACACAAGATTCAGTGTTTGTCTCCAATCACTTCCTGTGATCGAAAAAGTACTTTTTTGTTCTAAATTTAGATTAATGAAATCATCGTTATTATGCATAATATTGTTGATATAATCAGCTTTAGTATTGGTAAATATGTTGACCAGACACGCTCTTCCAGTTTTAGAGAGCGTGTCTGTCCAGTTGGACCATCTCTAACTCTCTGTAACGGCATGTTTCTACTATCAAAGGTAAAATTTAACAACAACAGTAAAATGGAAACATAATCTGGTATAGCAAGATTTTCTTTAAGTGTGATATATTTTTTCAATTCAGGTTTATTTGAATTTTCTCGCTTCCACTCTTGCTCCATTAACACCCTCTGTAGACCTGTCATGCAGATACTCTTTCTAACATGGTGTCATGCGATAGACTCTTTCTAACATGGTGTCCTGCTTTCTAATGAGCCATCAACAAGCGCATATGACGAACAGTAATTCACAGTTTTCGCATATTTACATTCCATAATCCTTCCCGATCTGCCCTGAGGATTTGTGTTGTTATCTGGCGGAATTTGATGAGATATTATAATATTATATTGATATATTCGGCCTTCGTTGCCTGATATGATGCGAACCATGTCTTCGTATGTTCTTGGGCAGCCTTCTCATATTTCAAAGTAACTACTTACCTCAACTGATCATAGGCACCAAACCCTTTTACTGTCCAGAACTCTTAGAAAAGTAGTATCTACATTGCTCCAGCAAGAAGATTCATTCCATAGCGCTCTAGCATGGTCACCTCCATTCACCACTGAATTTTCAATAGCTGCCTGACCAAGAGCAGTATATTTTCAGCTACACTCCCTTACAAGTACTTCCCTTCACACCAAAGTAACCTCTTTGCAGTATGGAATGTACCGAAACACTAGCGCTCTAAGTTCTGATTCTC
The DNA here is from genome assembly GCA_964017125.1 of Flabesymbios commensalis. Lineage (NCBI taxonomy): Eukaryota > Metazoa > Annelida > Polychaeta > Terebellida > Flabelligeridae > Flabesymbios > Flabesymbios commensalis. The sequence goes on from OZ024908.1 coordinate 37,272,502, forward strand.
TGGAAAATTTAGTTTTCTGTATCAATTCATTGCAGTATCCTCTCACAAGCAGTCAATGAAGGAGCCCTCAGTAAACCAAATATCTCTGTCAGACACCCCAATTTACCATGTTCAAGCCTTCCCCACTACAGGAATTTCAGTTAGACATGACACTGACTTATCAGTGAGTGACAAGTAGAGGCACTAGTGACACGAGTGAAGTCATGCCAACATACATTACCGAAACATATATATCCGTAGAAGCGATGACATAGGTCAGTTTGACTATGCATTGATTCGATGTCGCACGGGGGTATGAAATAACAACACAATGTGCAGCTTTCCTGAAAAACATAATATGCCATGTTGGAGTGCCAGCAATGCTGTCTGAACACTAGAAAATGTCCTAATTAAAAGCATTGAATTCTTGCTTTCCCTAGCTTATCCAATGATCACAGTAGGCTTGTAATACATTGTACTCAGTTATGAAAAATGTCTGCAGCGGTTTGGTTCCGAGACCCAAGTGGTTTATAATAATTTTTAAAAATCAATGGAGCATACTGATGCTGTAAATCGTTTTATTCAACAGTTTAGACATGAGAGTGACAAACATATGTCAAATGAATGAACAGGTGTTTAAGATGTCGTTGTAAAAATTTGAGATGCATACTGTGACTGGATATTACAAGGACATGGACCATAAATGCTTAAAAAGGAACCGTCTTCTTCGATTTCTGTTTAAAATGATAAACGTCGTCATTTTTTTAATTGAATATTTTCACATCGAATTTGACTATTCAAAATAAGCACACACTTAAAACATTTTATATGTATACACATAATTTGTATGAATAAATAAGGTGGACATATGTCAGGTTAATTGTGGAGGTCTTAGAATGGACCTCTAGATGACATTGAAACGTTAAAATAACAATTTCAATAACATCAGCGTACCCGAATTAGTCGAAAATGAGATACTACATAATATTCTGAGCCTATTATGTCAAAAGTTAGAAATTCAAGATGGCTGCTGATTGTGCATGATTTTGACCTCTAGATAACCTTGACACTTAAAAAAATAATTACATTCAAAACAGCACCTTCATATTGAATTAAAATAAGATAATACATTTTATTCTTGACCTATTATTTCAGAATTTAAAGATTGATAGCAGTTACTGGTAAAAATGGGTTATTTTCGTGCCGGACATTGGCATCCATCTTGGATTTGACCTCCGGATGACCTTGAAACGTAAAAATAATTATTCCAACGTAATCAGTGTACCAAAATTAGTCAAAAATGAGGTATTACATCAGATTCTACGCTTATTATTTAAAAAATTAAAAATTCAAGATGGCTGCCAGCGGCCATTTTGGATTCATGGGAATAAAAAAAATATGTACCACTTCCCAGAGTGACACCCTCGTTTTTCTTAAAGACCAATACATATACTATCAGAACATCAAAAGTTTTTCTCTGAGAAAAAAATGCACACTGGAGTGTAGCTGGGTCCCAGACTAATTATGCTTAGCAATTTTTTAAAGTGCATTGACAGTTTCCAAATGTTTGAAAGTGCGTTTGTCCCTCAGCGTATCTGCGCTGCGTGGACTTGTTTGAACAAGATGTCCTCTTGGAATACACATCACGAAGATAGACCGGACCTGGTGAACTTTGGTAAAATCATGCCTTGAAAGCATGTTGAAGATTTGCGACTTGCATTAGTTACCAGATGAACTGTCTCTAGCTTTTAAAAAACTTCGCCCCCATAGATATGAGAGGTGTATCTGCCAATTCCCAAAGAGGCAGATCTATACACCCTGTCATATCATATCGACTTAACTCAACTTGGCACAACGCAGGGAGACTTTCACAAAATTCACTGGCGTAAACATATATATATAGGGAAAAACCAACATGAAAGAAAATTCATTGACGTTTAATCTACATTTCTACGGTCTGTCACCAGATCCTGGGAGTAGCCTTTTTCCAATTTGCTCGGTCGCCCTTTAAAAAATTTTAACAATTTTTTTTTCAGGTGACTCCCAACATCCCTGAAAAATTTGGTGGATTTTTTTGTGTATTAGCGAAGTTAGACCATTTGGCATGTGATAAATTTTCAAAATTGCAGCTCTCTTGAACAGCATTACCGTGAAAATTTTTTATATTACATGCCAAATGGTCTAACTTCTAAAATACACAACAAAATTGCACCGAATTTTCAGGGATCATAGGGGAAGATGAATAAATTATCCGAAAAAAAGGTTAAACAAATTTAAAGAGCGACTGAGCAAATTGGAAAAAGGCTACTCCCAGGATCTGAATTAGTTTTGCAAGTCACATACTGTTGGGAATCAGGATCAGTTTTTTCAAGTGTTACGTATAAATTATCCCCAAATTTTATGTTTGTGTTTATAAAATTTCACAGTGTTTTTTGGAAAATGTTTTTTAATTGAATCTTCAATGATTTTAATCATAATATTGTAATTTTTGTCAGGGTTAGCATTTTCATCTGAAAGAATTAAAGTATCTAATTTTTTAGTGTGTAGGTCCTCTTTAAACGTACGTCTTACAGAATATTCACCTCCCCTATTTATTTCAATGTATTTAGGTAGTGGTAATTTGTTTGTCTTAACTTTCAAAAATATAAAATAAGGAAGATGGTCTGATAGTGGTGTAGTAACAATACCGGTGAATTCTTTACTACTATTACGTTTGAAACTGCAGAGAAAGTTATCTATTAATGTCACTTTTCTTTCTCAGAATCGTGTCGGTAAAGTTATTTTTCTTAAAAAATTATGCGTGGTGACTAAATCGAAAAATCGCTAAAAGTAGCGTTGATGTTAATCTTTAAAAGATCTATATTAAAATCACCAGTTATGATTGTTTCGGGTGTATTACTGTTTAATTTCTGTAGAATTGGCTCAAGTTCATTATAAAATGTTTCAAAATTTTCAAGTAGATTTCTCGGCGGCCTATATATATTTCCTATCACTATCTTATGCTGAAAACTAGAACTCTTCTCTTCAACAAAATGGTCCTCCCATAAATCTGACGGCTTATGTAGCGTTAATATTTTAAAATCAAAATCTGTTTCTAAATATATAAGAAGACCACTGTTAGCAGAGGCATGTTTTCCATGAGAAATAAGACTATAACCGTCTAAATTATATAATGATGTATCGGAATCGCTACTAAGCCAACTTTTCTGTAGACATATAGCATTAAAATAACAGTTTTGATTTGATAAGTTTAAAAAAAAAGTTTTTAATTAATCAAATTTAGCGCCTAAAGATTGAATATTGATGATTAATATAGAAAAATTATTAATATTTTGAAGAGAAACAGATTCTAAAAGTTATTGTGTAACGTAGGACGATTTAGAAAAACCTAACTCATTATCATCATCACAAGTCAATGAATTACTTGCCAAACCGCCGAACTGCTCCAGCAAATCGTCATCCAAATCCATTTGTGAAAATGGTAAAATATTCTATATTTATAATGATAATTGACAAATTTAAACGTGTTTCCTCTCTTAAAAGTGTTCTTATAGTTATGTTTATGATACACTAGAACATGATCACTACGCTACAGGTCAATGCAAAAACAAACAAAAATAGATTGTAAAAAATAAAGAAAAGTAAACTAGTAAACATTCTATGACTATATAGCCTATACGAAAAGTATACTGTGATTGTATAGTTTATGTTTCCAAAACCACAATACCGAAGCTTTCAACCACGAGAACCAGCATTATGAGTAAAAAATAAATGAAAACTTTTTGTCTCATATCATTAATTCAATTATTTTTGTTGTTGCCTCGATGTCGTGATGCTTAGCTATGTTCAAAACGTTCTGCAAGCAGAAACACAAAATGTCTGATATGGAGACGAGGTGTCCTTTGTGTTTCCTTCGTGATCTAAGCACCATCTCCTGTGTTGAGGGATGCAAGAATTTCACGATAATCGGCCGAGGTGCTGCTGTGTTCCTAGAGGGAACTATGTGGGCTACAAGTATGTTCTTTCCTACGTCCAAATCGAGTTTGTCCTTGATAATAGTAGAGATCACGTTGAGTGTATCTTCTTTAAAAATCTCGTCCTGCAGATTCAGTCTCGCCCAATTTTTCAATATTTGTCTGCCTCGAGCACTGTTCCAACTCAACAATTCGCGCTTCTTGTATGGATATTACTTTCTTGAAGTCAGGCTCTCCACAATCAAGTTTCTTTTTCAACTCAGTGTTTGTTTGTTCCAGTTCTTTGACACGAGATTTTATCTTCTCAATTCGCTGTCCTGATTCAGCCATTAAACTTTCTAACAATTTTTTTTATGTTTCCCCATAATAGCAATTATATCCGTCTGATATACACCCATTTGTTTTTTTAATTATGTCCTCAATATCTATATTCTCCGAACCCATTTTATTCGGATCAAAGTCTTTGCCGCTGTTTGTACTAGAGATATATTCACGTATTTTTTATGACTTCTATAGCAATGTATGAGTGACCGGGCTGGTGAGTCTCTTCTTTCCCTTTGTTTAACGGCTCATTGGGCACACTGGTCATACCTGAGTTGTGTACACATCATTCTGTTCTTTTGTATCGTGCAGTTTGGCGTGTACGCTTTGTCAATACATATGAATATGACAAAACTAAAATTAAAAATGAACAAAATACGGTTTTACATGATCCATTTCCTTTCGCAAATATATTTGTTGTATGCTACGCACACTCACTGAGTTGTTTTATAGTAGTTACAGATATTATTGTTTGTTTTTCTATGATAAATAAACATATTTTGAGCGTGTAGGCCTAGATGCTCTGATCCCTGGTGGTGATTACTAGCTTTTTGGGGAATGAATACCAGTGTCTGAAGTAGAGACACCGGTGACAAGAGTGAACGTTCTCATAGGCTCCTGACGTACTATAGCATCGGTTGTAATATTGAATCCAAGAACACGTGCACGTGGGAATTTATCTGGCAACTGCTGCAGAGGTAATACAAGGCATTCACTGCTGGTCTTTTCTATCAAACTAAATACTAAACAATTGGATTGTGCCTAACCTTATTTGTCAGTTTCACAGATATAAAAACACCTTGTTTCTGTAGAATGAGTCATGATATATGTCATATGCCCAGTCTCCCCTACAAGGGCTGCAACCCTATCCTATGCTCCCCTACACCCCTATCAGTTCGCACAAATATACGCGATCAATCATCTTTTTTTACCTACATTTTTTTACTCAGAGTCTGTCCTAGACATACTATTTTAATTGTTTCATTTTAAGTTTTAGCACTTGATAGATAATGTGGTGCCTCGCATCAGGAATCGTACTTGTTTTCTTTTAGATCCAACATCTGGAATTTTCTTTAACGTTAGCGCCGTCTAGTGAATGCGGCAACTGTTGCTAAGAAAAGCGTCTGCAGAAAAAAATAAACAATGCTGAGATCATGGACACACTGAGTGATGATTCACAGTGATGTACTTTTACCTTCTGCGTTCTGAACATACAATTTTATCGTCACGATCTTCCGTTGGTACATTTCCTAAGCATCGCAGATAAATTACTTTATTAAATTTAAGCCTGGCGTTAGCAGAGTCCGTCTGATCGAGACGAGAGTCGGTGCAAGTGTGTGGGCGATAATACATCAAATTCAAATTTTTGCCGACACCAGCAGCAACAGAATTACAGATCACTGTATGTGCAGTATCACAGTAGTTTATAGTATCAGCAAACTGATAAGTAAGCATCATCGTCATCGTCCAAAATTTGTACTCAAATATATTTCTTAGAGGGGAATTCAATTGTGACTTTTCAAGTAGTCTACATGAAGTAACATTAATATGAATAGGCACTGCCTAAAGCTCGCTCCCATGATACAAATTTTATTATATTCATATGCACCGGAATATACTGTGATAATCATCAGAACACATCCACATGGTCATGGTATGAAAATATATAATATCCTAGGGCCTATAGCCTAGCCTGGCATAGCCGGCCATAGCCATGATACGTACAGTGCACACAACTGGAAAACATTTCAGTTCTGTGGCCTACAGTGGTACTGTAGTAGTCTATAATAGTGATAGTGTTGCATTCATTAATAATATATGCAGTTCACTATACCAGATAATAATTTATGACGTTATAGATTGAAGTTATTTTATTCATGAAATACAACTATGACGTCATAGATTCAGCCTGAGTTTAATAGCCTTGACTACAACACCATGAACATGCCATAGTAATAATTTAAAAAATAACTGCCTTCTGTAATTTTGATTGCGTATTAAAAAAAACTTGTGCTGTGAGACTACAATGATGACTAAATTGCCTCTACCCACTTGACTTTCGGTTGCGCACGCACCCACTTGCATTGTATTTTAGTTCCTGTTAAAATATGACTAAAGTAGTCAGCAGGCAACACTGTGAAGTCTGTGGTTGAAGTCTCTACCATTAGGCCGCACCCTGCGCGCCTATGGCGCGCAACAGGAGCGAGCTATTAACGTTGTCATGACTCATGACATGTGATGTGGTCTCACCACCCCAAATGCCGCTCCCATTAAAAATAGAGTCTACATGTATTGATGTAAACTGCCTGAAATCCATGGGCCGATTTCACCTCCTTTCAACAATATCCACATGTAATTTTGCATATCATGACAAAACCTAATCTGTCCTTTTTCAAAAACAGGTCCGATATATATTTGGTAGCCAGACAGATTTTGAGCTCGATCCATAACGTGTATAAACGTCAGACTCTGAATAGCTTAAAATTAGCTCTTATTCTTACCCTCTGTTACAGACCAGACACACATCCTTTCATCCCAAGTACCCCTGCGAGATTATCATGAAACAGTCATATCTGATATCCTACATGACAGAAACAACGTGTGGTTATTAAATATTCACAAAATTATAACCTGTTTGTATTTGTTTTTAATTCACTAGAGGTTGGAATAGCCGCATTGAAAATATTCTGTGTGATGATTCCATCATTAGTTATAGTATACACCTTCCGTGATTTTGGCTCATTTAGGGTGGTGAGACCATATCAATGACAATAATATCATTATAACATTATCAGTTTGGAGTTGTACTTGGTTTTGTGTGTCTTTTGGCAGCCATTTTAAATTTGGTTGGGTTATTTTTATTATGACAGATTGCTTTCAAGAAATATTGCTAATAGGTTTTTTGGCAGCCATTTTGATTTGGAATTCTCATGCTTCTAGACTTCAGAATTCAGACAGAGATTTGAGTAGGCCTAGTCAGTATAGAGTCTGTTTCACGCAGGATGTTGGGACTGGAACTGGACTTTTTCAATTTACTTTATTGCCATTTAGATTTTTTGGTATGATTTTTTTCTTGGTCCTGGAGCATTTTTTTATCTCCCCCCCCCCCCCCCCCCTCCACCATCCCTGAAAATTTTGGTGGATTTTTGGTGTATTTTCGACATCTCCAATACTAAAATTGGAGAAATAGCAGGGCTGCTAAACGTTAACTTTATCTGCAGACCTGTGTTTTGTTACTGAACTGCAAATGTTCTTATTTTTATAAGGATTTTAAATACTTTTTTAATTAATACATTTTGCTTTGTTAAACTCAGAATTAAAGGAGATTTATATTTCAACCTATTATTATACCATATTTAATTTGTTTGTTTAAAATGTCAACAGGTCAATAGTGAGCTTGGGTATAATATAAAATTATAAGTATGATGTACCATATTTATCAAATTACAACTCTTTCCAAAAAAGGTTGATTTTTTTAGTCCCTCAAAATCTGCTTCTTATATATCCCACAAAATGCTTCAGGTAATTATTTCATACCAGCATAGTATTAAAAGTAGTAAAGCGCTGTCTTGTCATATGACAGGATCAATATACAGTAGAACCTGCTATGAGCAGCCAGCCTCCTATGGGAAGCCACTTGGCCATTCCACAAAATGACATTTTATATTAAAATGAGCCTCCTATGAGCAGCTGCCTGCCTTTGAAGGCCACTTTTCCAGTGTCACAAGGGTGGCTGCTCATAGCAGGTTGTCCTGTTTATAACTATAGTTGAACCAACACACCGGGTGTGCAGCATCCCTTTCCCCGACCAGAGCAGTTTTTGCCAGCAGCAGTTGGACGTTAAATTTAATGGCTGTGGCATGGTGGCATCTGCATGGATACAGGATCCGATCCATAAACCTAGACTTGATTTTAACTTTTGAACTGAAAAAAATATGGCAATGTTGTTTATCATCCTTATAGCTTTCAGATACATCAGGGAACCTTACACACATTTTATATCTGAGCAAAGTTATTTACATGGACATAGAAGATATAATAATATGACTTTTCTTATTAAAAAAGCTTCTTCCCACTTTTTCAATTTTTTTTTCTTTATGTAGCATCATCAGTACTTGGTGTATTTTTTACCAATATTTGTAGTCTCCACTTGATATATAACTTGAATAATTTAGACTCAAAATCTTAATGTGTTCACTCAGAATTAATGTTGAAAACCACAGTTTTGAGAAAAAAAGTTTTGCCATCTGCAGGTTCCTGGTTACTAACTTCAGTTAGCAGGTTAGTAACCAACAATAGACAGTTTATTTAATTCCCAACTTTGTATTCATTAATTGAGTTTATTGTTTATCTAGATCTTTAATTATGGCGAAGTCAATAAGCCAGGACACATTTAATTCTGTCGTGAAAGAAAATATGGAGGAATTTGATATGGATGCTGAAGAAGCTGTAGCAGATGCAGTAGAGCAGTTTAACGCACAGGTACAATGTAACATTACATGTTAAGGGGAACCGCCCATTTTCCATCTAAATGATCTCCACATAAATGTTGTCCTAACTCATTCCAAATGGAGCCCGAGATATATCTCAGGAAAGCTCCTTCAACACTGAGGTAACTCGCGTTTAATGACGTCATTTTGTCACATTTGAAGCCAAAGCAAATTCATCAAGGGATGAGGAGCTAGGGCAGCCAAGTCAGGCCCGAAAGATATATGTAATTTCCAAAATATTAAAATTGTTTTGGCACAACTTACAGATCTGTTTTATCTGTTCATGCTCCCTCATCACATTCATGCAGCACATGGCATATTTTGAATAAAGTTCAATAATTTAAAAATTGTATAAGAGTTAACACAAAACAGTTGAAATTATACATGTACTAGTATGTTTCATAAAATAAGGACATCTTTATTGCCATGAGATGGGGAATGCAACATCAATTCACATTAAGAATGAGAGTAAATAACTGGGTTAACTATGTTTACTGGTGTTTTTTGTCTTTCGATTGATTTTTATCTGTGATTGTTTTTTATTTCAGCATGTTGATCTGAGTCACATCGTTCGTGATTTGAGCCTGTATGGCGGAGGAGATGGGAGCGAAACCACACATCCCCTGTTGGCCTCAATAGAAAAACTAAAAGAGCTGACAGAGTCTGAAAACCCAGATGTAGACTTACTTAAGGATGCTTGCAAAACCCTCTGTTCAGAATGCGATAAAGATCTTGCTCACAGAATGATGGCTGCCAACAATAATTCTTACCCCATTATAATCTCTGCCATTGAGAAATTTCAAAGAGACAATGTTCTTCTTGAACCATGTGTCACAGTTTTGCTGTCGCTGATTAATGGTCATCCTGATCTTGTGACTGAAAATAACATGGATCTTTTGTTAAATTTAGTCAAGGACAAAAAAGATTCAAGTTCACTATGTCCTAGTCTGGTCAAAATTATTAGGTTAAGCTGCTTGAAACACGAACAGAACAGACAAAGTTTTGTGCAAAATAATCTCATTCCTGTTTTGATGGAGGCCCTCCTCGCCAACAGGGAAGTCGCCGAAGTGATCAAGGAGGTTTGTATGGGCCTCAGGGTGTTGACGTTTGACGATGATGTACGTGCTCCTTTCGGGAAAGCGCATGACCACGCCAAGCTTATTGTTGAAGAAGAGAATGCCATTAAAATTCTTCTGGATATTTGCAAAGGTGAATAATTCAAGTTTACATTCAATTAACACGATACAATGAACCAATGTGAACCAGCGTCGTAGACGGTGGCCCAACAATAAACCAACACTGGTTCAATGTGTCGTGTTTACTGGGCATGTACCACCTAGAGTTTTGAGCTATAAACTATTTGTATTCATGTGAAGTTGTGTCTAGCTAGCTGTGCAGAGCTGGGTGGCTTTGAGCGACTATATTTGCCCTTAGCAGTTTAAGGGTGAAGCACTAAGCATGTCTGTACCGGTAATCATTTTCAGTTCTGGTTTTTTTTTCATGTCAAATATAATTTTTTATAATTTAATTTTAAAATCAGTAGGAATTGTAAATGGTTGGTCTCAAATTAGAAAAATACTGTATAACTATTTCTCACTCACTTGTAGCTGTGGATCGCAGTAGCGAGACACAATTTTATGGGATTGAAAAATTAAATTGAAGAACTTAAGCCTAAAAAAATTAATTGTATGTTCCCTGTAACAGACTTTTTAGAAATAGGGTAGGTAGGTCGGATTTTTTTTTTTTTTTTTTTTTTTTTTTTTTACTACACCCCATTAGGTGATGCACATGATGGTTATTTTTGTGCAACAAAGCAGCAAAATAAACAAATTCTGCATAAACAGTACCGTTTTTTATACTGTGCGCAGATCAGAATGCTAAAACAAAAAAATTTAGCTCTGTTATTTATTGATTAAAAGAATTAGGGTCGGCAGATCTTGAAAAAAAACTAGGGTCGACACCAAAAATTAGGGTCGGTCAGGTTACCAGAAACAAACAATTTTTTTTTTTGGCCTTATTGGGTAACTGAAGGGTTAAAATACTTTATTTTGATGTCCTTCGCATGTGGATATATTATTCATCTTACCTGACAATTCAGCAGAACAAGCTGGTTAATCACAATTAACTAAGTAGAATTGAACAATGCCCGAACTGTATAATTGAAGCAATCTGTGAATAAATCTAAAAAGCTACAACCACTTTAGGAACATGTTACTTTAAATTTTAGTTAAAATATAGATATATTATTCCAGAATATAGCGACAATGTGCAGGTGCTGTTTGAGCTCTATGGAACTTTAAGTTGCCTGACGGTGAGAAGTGAGTTTTGTCAGCAAGTATTAGACCTTGGAGGTCTGAAATTAATGCTTGACACAATGGAAAAGCACCTGGATTATCAAGTATGTATAGCAGCAAGATCTCTATTTACATTTATGTGTTCACCCCAATGTCGATTGTGAGCTGTTTGTTTATCTCAAGATTGTATAAACAGTAATCGAAATGAATACAGATGTCTACTTTAATTTATATTCAATGTGATGTGCACTTTTTGCTTAAATCAGAAGTAGAAATGAATACTCTTTGTATTTTGTGATGTATTATGGGACACGACCTGTAGTAGAAGTATTTTTAAAGTTTTCATAGCTAAATTTGGGTTTTGAAATGTTCTTGATGTTGATCCTGGTAGAGTGACCTACAACTTCATATACATGTACAAGATGTGTATACCAGGACACATTTCCATCGATAAGAATTTCCCACAGTTCCTTGATTTCCCATTTACCATCATCTGGGCAATTTGTGTGATTCATGTACATTTGTTGATACACAAATATTTGTTGTATAGTGGGGGTTGATATGGGAGTGGGAGTACAGTGCACTGGAAAAAGTTTCATGAATTCCTATACCCCCTGGTGATACATGTGATCTCTTAGACTTATGTTTTATGGAACAAAATTACTTTGATTTAAATTAATATCAGCAATGTGTAAACATGGTAAAGGTCATTCCAATTTAATCTGGAATGGCATCTAAAATTATTAGTGCCTAAACATGCTAAATAGCCAGGATTAATTAGTATTTTCAATCTGGCTGCATAGTACACAAATCTGTCAAATTAATTTGTATTACCAGTACTTTGCTATGTTTTACATTGATATCTTCAGTAGTTTCAAAATTTCTTCTGATCTTTGTCCATTTCAATGCTAGATTGTGTATTGTCAACACTTGTTTTCAAACAAAATTGATGTGTTGATCGGGACACTGTAAATTTCGATTTTTAGAAAAAACACAAGACCTCTTCTGATTTAACAGTGGGTCAGCCATCGCCACAATGTTTTTTTCAAAAATATTCTTGGCTTGCTACTCATTTTTCAAGACCGATAAGATGAAATTGTTTGTGGCCTTATGAATGTTTCAATTGTTGTTTTTCTACAGGCATTAGCCAAACAGGTTCTGAGTCTCCTGAAAGCTATTGCAGGGAATGATGATGTGAAGGTAGCCATAGTGAAAGCAGGAGGTGTGGAGCATATTTTGGCGGTGATGACAAAACACCAGAAGATATCATCAGTGTGCAATAACGGCTGTGCAGCACTCGGTGCTGTTGCACTTCGAAATCCTGATCATTGTACAAAGATGGTAGAGATGGGATCGGCAGTTACAATAACGACAGCAATGAAATTACATCCACAGTTTCAAAATGTTCAGGTATATTATTATCAGAAAAACATAATACATTTATTATCAGCAATGAATAGCACATGTCTTTTTCATTCTTGGTGATGTGTACTGTATCCCCACACATAAGCGTGCATGCACTTGTGACTAGTAAGTGAAAAGTGTAATGTTTAAATATAAGTGCATGCACTTGCTTTCGAAAACTAATAAGTGCACCCCTTCTGTGAATCACCGTGATACTGTAACCCACCAAGGATTTCCTTTTATTTTCATTCACTTCAAGGTGGACCCATCAAAGTGATTGAAAATGCAGTGTTTTTAAATACATATAATACAAAATTGAAGTATATCAAATGAAGGCTGAGGAAGTCATCACTTTTTTTGTTAAATTAATGTTTTCTAAAGTATGCTACATCATGTCAGCCACAGTAGGAAATGGTAGTGAAAGGGTTAAACAATTCTGCCGTCAACTGGTGGTCTTTATAAATGTCTGTAGGATGATTCATATTTGAATTTGTATACATCATAATGAGATTTGTATTATATCAATGCTATATGACACATATTTACCGACTGTCTGAAGAAACTCTTTCTTAAGCCTACACTTTTGATTATTCCGAGATAATCAACAAAAACTTTAATAACAAACAGAATCAAAAGGTGGAAAGAGAAGGGAGGCGTCAGTGCTTGAATAAATTCTTGGCTGAACTGGACAATTAGGTCACTAGTCCAGTGCTCATTTAAGGAGAAGGGTATATGTTTTGATAACAATAAATATGTCTACCCTTCTTGTCTTCAGTCTTATGGACAACGACATGAATGTGTCTGATCTGTTCCTAGCTATCACAATAATTAAGTAAACATTGTAATTATTTATGATTTACAGAAAGAAGCATGCTGTGCCATTCGCAACATTGTCTCCCGGAACCGAAATCTGTGTCAGGCATTCTTGGATCAGGATGCAGAGCAGCTGGTACAAGAAGCCATGAAGTCTTATCCAGATTGCAAAGATGTTTGTAAAGCTGCCCTCAGAGACTTAGGTTGTAATGTGGAGCTGGTTGAGCGATGGACAGGAACAAAAGAAGGCATAAAATACTGAAGTTAACGACTGGTCACCAAGTTCCCATGATCCTAACATGTGTTGTCATTTCATCTCTATGTATGAGCATTCCTTCTTGTAGTGAATTTTCATTCATCTCAATTGCAGCTGCTCCATGAAAATCACAAATATATTTATAATCATACATAAGATATTTATTGCATGGTACTTACTGATAACCCCTTTATCCTGCTGAATTTTTCTTATTTTCATTCATTTGAAGATGAAATTGTTGACGCTATTTCCAACTTCAATTTAAAGAATAATATCTCTATTTATCAAAATAGACATATCTCAAATTAAAATATTTATCATTTGGATTGAAAAAGCCTTAAAACCGTTACGCGTATATATACGATCTGGCAGGACAAAGCTTTAGTACATTATGTACCATGCTGTTATGTGGCCCACACAACCATCAACATGTATGTTTCTAAAAATGTAATCATAGTGTGCGTTGATACTTGCATCATGCAAAGTATGATTCACTTTGTGGGTGTCCTGGATAATTGATTCAATCAACCATATAGTAAAAAAATTATTGAAAATTACAACAGTTACTGCCACTTTTGCATTCCAATAACTTTTATTTAAGAATGAAATTAAAATCCATGTAGGCTAGCATTAAAAATGTTAAACACCATCTGATGTTATGGAACGATGAACATGGTAATAATGGTTTCCCATTATTTCTTTGTTGATACATTTTGTATATTATTGAAACTTAACAGATTCAGATCCCTTGTTGAATTTAAGTGAGTAGGATATGATTTAATTGAGCCCCACCTTTGAATCCGTCATTGGTTTACATTTACATGGATCATTTAAATGTGTGTGTTGGTTTCACTGAAATTTGTGATACGTTTTCCCAATTTAGTTGGATAAACATAAAATATAATCATAATATGTATGTGATACTACTTCTCCATTTGTAAGTATCTCAATTTTAGTACTTTTTATATTTGTTGTATATATATGTTGAATATATCTTTGAATATACTCTTTTGAAAAGTCTCATGATAGTCTTCTTCTTCTTACCAGCACAATATATGCTAGAGAAACAATTTTAAGTTTGTCTTGATTGTTACTACACAAGATAATAATCAATTTGAAGTAGGATGGCTGGCTTATCTGTGATTGTAAGCATTTTTTAGCTTGTCGACAGCTGTGGACAAAATTTTACTTTGTTTTTCAACATCTGTCGTTAACTTCCGGTTTATCTGTTCTGCCTGTGCAAAGTCAAAAGGCATTATCTGCTCCCTGGTAAATTAGGCATTTACTGTTTTTTAACTGCCATAGCGCTTTCAAAAAGCCATATTTGTTCACTTTTAAATCAAGTACTGTATCCCCGCGCATAAAACTGCATGCACGTATATTTGAATATGCACTTAGTTTTCGAAAACAAGTACATGCACTTGTATTCGAACACACTTTTTTTCAAGAAATACAGCATGCACTTATTCGACTATCAAATTATTTTGCTAAAAGTATTTCGGAAAGAAAAATAAAACTAATATGTTAATAAGAAATTTATTTTGTGACAACTTTATTAATAAATAATTATAGCATGCACATTCACACGGGTATGCCTCACAATAACATGGTACATTTATTATTTTGAACATGTCTGTCTATATTTTAAAATTAAATTATAATCCGCCAGTTGCACAAAATCCTCGCTATCCCAACTGCCGTCACTACCTGCGCTACTGACATCACTTTCATTGGTGCTGTCGTCATTCTTATCATCGCTGTCCACAGACGCATCCACACCTTTTTCCATGAGGGACTGTAGACGATAAGGGTAAGCTGTTTTATCACTGTCCAAACGTATATACCATTATCTTTGAATGAAAGCTGGATTAACGCTTTGTCCGGCTCACCCACCTAGTCACACTCCCACTGGCACACTAGCTGGTACGACGCCCTCCTCCTCTTTCCACCCTTTGTTAACTCCTCTTCGCCATTTAACATACAATCCTGCCAGCGTCCTCGAACACTATTTTTCGAGGAGTTATTTATATGCATGTCGATTGGCTGAAGAAGGGGTTGTCATTCCACCTGGAACTAGATAAATGTCTGTGTTTGAATGCAAGTGCATGCACTTGTATTCGAACATTAAAACAATTGAAACACCCCTAAAACAATCGGGTGTGGTGAAAGTGCTTTGTACCCCTCTTGCAACCAAATTAGGACCAACAGCTTGACCAAGGTCTTACGTCTACATGTGATAATGAAGGATTAGGAGAGCTGTAGAATAAAATTTCAAGACTTCATGAAAAGTCTTGACTAGTTAAGGCCTATTAATAGGTCTATAGTAAATAATAACCGTACCTCTACTTTTATAATATCAACATTGTAGTCCTGTAAAGGGATTCTTTCTCAAACATTTTTCATTAGGTGCAGTGCTTCGGAATGTGTGTAAAATCAGCAAAATGTATTATGCGAATAACACATTTAATATAAATGCCAATGATCGATATAACGGATATAAAGACATATTACTGGGTATATTGTATATAGGCCTATAATTGTTTTCATGAAAATGCATTTTAGAGTATAGATATACATTCTCTTGACACATCTATAGCCGATTTTTTTTTGCAATTCTGTTGACAAGCGTCAAGGCCCCTGGGCATCTTATTTATTTTGTGGACCTACGATGTTTTGGTAGTTTATCTCCTGAACACAAGCAGCCTGTCAAGATTTATATATCTGTTACTTTGTGAGTGGATGTAGAAGTTTCCTGTGCCAACAAGCTGCTTGAATGGGGGATATCCCAATGTAATTCAAAATTCCTATTTTTTAGCTCATCCAGCCTTCAGGCCTAAGATGAGCTTATGTCATCGTGTTGCGTCTGTCGTCTGTTGTCTGTCCACAATTCACAAGAAATGCCTCTCCTCCCTCAATTCTTATTAGATTTTAATTATGTTTGGTTTGTTTGATACAGCTTGTGCCTGTGTATTAAACTTCTCACGGATTTAAGAAATTTTAATTATTAATTAACTTATGACCCAACTAAGACTCAATTAGGGCACTCTGTCTATCGTAGTCTAGGGCGAGGGTTACCATTGACGTTGCCGAATATTCGACAAGTCAATGGACGCGTCCAACGCCTCAGACCTCGGATCTTAATCGTGGTGTCTTGCCCTGTCAGCAAGCTGTGGTTCGCTGTAGAAACTCAGTCAAAGTAGAAGGTTTTCTTGATTCATTCTTTATTCATTCCATATTCGTGCAGACATTGTCAGATATGAGCGTGCTACTTAGTCCCGTGCGACAGGGGGCGACTATCCAGCCATGTGGCTGAATGCGTGTGACACAGTTACACGTCTGACTTCCGAGAAGGCCAGTGCTAAAGTGAGCGAGCGCGGCTGTGCCGCACATGTTGTGAGTGCCGGGCGGAAGTGCTGACCTGTCGATCAGCGATCCCGGCTGGCTCGAACTCGGCACGATGATCTGCTAGTTAGGTCGCCACATGTCCACTATTCACAAGAAATGCTTCTCCCCCCTCAATTCTTATCCGATTTCAATTCTGTTTGGTTTCCCTGAAAGAGCTCGGGCCTGTACATTAAATTTCCTCATGGATTTCAGAAATTTTAATTATTAAATAAACTTATGACCTAATTAAAACCCAATTAGGGCACTCTGTCAACAATTCACAGATCTCCCTCAATTTTTATCCGATTTCAATTATGTTTGGTTTGTTTGAAAGAGCTCGGGCCTGTGCATTTAACGTCATCGCGGATTTCAGAAATTTTAAGTATTAGTTTACTTAGCTTATGACCTAATTAAGACCTAATTAGGGCACTCTGTCCACAATTCACAAGAAATGCTTCTCCTCCCTCAATTCTTATCCGATTGCAATTCTGTTTGGTTTGTTTGAAAGAGCTACGGCCTGTGCATTAAGCCTCCTCATGGATTTCAGAAATTGTAATTATTTATTAAAGGGACATGCCCAGGTCTAAAATCATAAAAAAATCGGTGATTTTATTTTAGCTTAATGATATTACCATATGATGTAAACATGTCCATAGACTAGAACTGCAAAAGTTTTTTAATTTTTGTGCTGCGTATTTACCAGTTAGGCTAGATATAGAGACCAAATTCCTGATTTCTAATTATTGACAACCATGTCAAAAATAAGAAATACGGGAATTTCGTCTCTATATCTAGTATAAAGACAAAAATTTAAAAACTTTTGCAGTTCTAGTCTATGGACATGTTTACATCATATGGTCAGATTATTAAGCTAAAATAAAATCACCGATTTTTTTATGATTTTAGACCTGGGCATGTCCCTTTAACTTAAAGGTGTTGTCAACTGTCAAAATTCGCGGGACAAGGGTCCCCCAGAAGGCAATAGAGCCTGTGGGTAGGCCAAGGCCCTATTCCTTAATAATACTAAATATGCGTTTCATACCCAAAGCCTCATTAAGAGCAAGATCTCAAATCACAGCAAGTTCATATATACTTGAGCGACATCTATGAGTTAATAATTCAAAGCCTTTGACATTTGCCCCTACTTGGTCGCTGGCTTGCAAACAAACTGACTGTATTACTGCAGGGATTTGGAAACTGCTTGACCCCAATTGTATTGACACCCAGTAAACACAAAACATTTGTATGATTTTATGCAATGTTGGACCAACGTCGAAGACGTTGGGCCGTCGTTGTATAAATGTCTTATGTTTGCTGGGCAGGAGGACTTTCTCTCAAACATTGTACATTTATTCAATGTTGGTTCAATGTTGGGCCAGCTTCGCAGACGTTGGCCTAGCATGAAAACAGCATTGAATCAATGTCTCGTTTAAGTAGTATCTTGTAATCAGTTCAGTGGCTATATTAATGCCAGCAATCTGTACTCAATAGGCTGTTATATACATATTCTGTTGGCATACACTTGACCGTCCCAGGCATGCGTATTTTGCAGTTGAATCATTCTTTAACCTAATTAAGACCCAATTAGGGCACTCTGTCCACAATTCACAAGAAATGCTTCTCCTCTCTCAATTTTTATCCGATTTCAATTCTGTTTGGTTTGTTTGAAAGAGCTCTGGCCTGTGCATTAAACTTCCTCACGAATTTCACAATTTTTATTTATTAATTACCTTATGACCTAATTAAGACCCAATTAGGGCACTCTGTCCACAATTCACAAGAAATGCTTCTCCTCTCTCAATTTTTATCCGATTTCAATTCCGTTTGGTTTGTTTGAAAGAGCTTTGGCCTGTGCATTAAACTTCCTCACGAATTTCACAATTTTTATTTATTAATTACCTTATGACCTAATTAAGACCCAATTAGGGCACTCTGTCCACAATTCACAGGAAATGCTTCTCCTCCCTCAATTCTTATCCGATTGCAATTCTGTTTGGTTTGTTTGAAAGAGCTACGGCCTGTGCATTAAGCCTCCTCATGGATTTCAGAAATTGTAATTATTTATTAAAGGGACATGCCCAGGTCTAAAATCATTAAAAAATCGGTGATATTATTTTAGCTTAATGATATTACCATATGATGTAAACATGTCCATAGACTAGAACTGCAAAAGTTTTTTAATTTTTGTGCTGCGTATTTACCAGTTAGGCTAGATATAGAGACCAAATTCCTGATTTCTAATTATTGACAACCATGTCAAAAATAAGAAATACGGGAATTTCGTCTCTATATCTAGTATAAAGACAAAAATTTAAAAACTTTTGCAGTTCTAGTCTATGGACATGTTTACATCATATGGTCAGATTATTAAGCTAAAATAAAATCACCGATTTTTTTATGATTTTAGACCTGGGCATGTCCCTTTAACTTAAAGGTGTTGTCAACTGTCAAAATTCGCGGGACAAGGGTCCCCCAGAAGGCAATAGAACCTGTGGGTAGGCCAAGGCCCTATTCCTTAATAATACTAAATATGCGTTTCATACCCAAAGCCTCATTAAGAGCAAGATCTCAAATCACAGCAAGTTCATATATACTTGAGCGACATCTATGAGTTAATAATTCAAAGCCTTTGACCTTTGCCCCTACTTGGTCGCTGGCTTGCAAACAAACTGACTGTATTACTGCAGGGATTTGGAAACTGCTTGACCCCAATTGTATTGACACCCAGCAAACACGAAACATTTGTATGACTTTATGCAATGTTGGACCAACGTCGAAGACGTTGGGCCGTCGTTGTATAAATGTCTTATGTTTGCTGGGCAGGAGGACTTTCTCTCAAACATTGTACATTTATTCAATGTTGGTTCAATGTTGGGCCAGCTTCGCAGACGTTGGCCTAGCATGAAAACAGCATTGAATCAATGTCTCGTTTAAGTAGTATCTTGTAATCAGTTCAGTGGCTATATTAATGCCGGCAATCTGTACTCAATAGGCTGTTATATACATATACTGTTGGCATACACTTGACCGTCCCAGGCATGCGTATTTTGCAGTTGAATCATTCTTTAACCTAATTAAGACCCAATTAGGGCACTCTGTCCACAATTCACAAGAAATGCTTCTCCTCTCTCAATTTTTATCCGATTTCAATTCTGTTTGGTTTGTTTGAAAGAGCTCTGGCCTGTGCATTAAATTTCCTCACGAATTTCATTATTTTTATTTATTAATTACCTTATGACCTAATTAAGACCCAATTAGGGCACTCTGTCCACAATTCACAAGAAATGCTTCTCCTCTCTCAATTTTTATCCGATTTCAATTCCGTTTGGTTTGTTTGAAAGAGCTTTGGCCTGTGCATTAAACTTCCTAACGAATTTCAGAATTTGTATT
Source organism: Flabesymbios commensalis (assembly GCA_964017125.1). Taxonomy (NCBI): domain Eukaryota; kingdom Metazoa; phylum Annelida; class Polychaeta; order Terebellida; family Flabelligeridae; genus Flabesymbios; species Flabesymbios commensalis. Next base: position 37,292,807 of record OZ024908.1, read on the forward strand.
TATTAATTACCTTATGACCTAATTAAGACCCAATTAGGGCACTCTATCCACAATTCACAAGAAATGCTTCTCCTCCCTCAATTCTTATCCGATTTCAATTCTATTTGGTTTGTTTGAAAGAGCTTGAGCCTGTGCATTAAAATTCCTCACGGATTTGAAAATTTTTAATTATTAATTTACTTATGGCCTAATTAAAACCTAATTAGGGCACTCTGCTCGGGCCTGTGCATTAATCCTCACGGATTTCAGAAATTTTAATTTGTAATCAACTTGCGCTAATTAAGGATGAGCTTCTGTGTCATTGACACTCTGGTTATGGTTATCTTTTGCTACATCAAGATTTAAAAAATCGTATTTAAAAAAGGCCTGTTCTTGTTATCAGACACTAGGCACACGCTTCATAAGAAATTGATGCTATTTCCGCGGAACGTTTAATAATAGTCTCTTTTTGTAATATTTTAAAGCGGCTCCGAAGGTTGACATCAATTTTCGTTTTAAATTTTGTAATGTAGTAGTGTATTCCACAGATCAAGGTTCTATTATAATCAGATTTAAAAAATATTTTTATCAACATTTTTATTAATCCCTGGGAAACCTAAACAAACTTTCTGTATACCCAAACACCTGCTAAATGACGTTTGAGCAGACGATAGGTGCTGTGGAAGAACCATCCCCCGCTCAACGCGTTCCCAGACTAAATTAAGGGCGGCAGCTATTGATGTAACCATGTGGTTACTTTGATCATGCAATCTAATGTATTTGTATGATGTAAACAAGCTTGTTTACATAACAGTATACGTCTTGGAAATTGAGCTAGTTTCGTCTTTTTCAGTGCTTCAACATTGTTTTTAGCTCATCCGGCCTTTAGGCCTAGATGAGCTTATGCCATCGTGTTGCGTCTGTCGTCTGTTGTCTGTCGTCTGTCCACAATTCACAAGAAATGCTTCTCCTCCCCCAATTCTTATCCGATTTTAATTCTGTTTGGTTTGTTTGAAAGAACTTGGGCCTGTGCATCAAACTTCCTCATGAATTTGAGAAATTTTAATCATTAATTAACTCATGACCTAATTAAGACCTAATTAGGGCACTCTGTTCACCATTCACAAGAAATGCTTCTACTCCCTTAATTCGTATCCGATTTCAATTCTGTTTGGTTTGTTTGAAAGAGCTTGAGCCTGTGCATTAAAATTCCTCACGGATTTAAAAAAAATTAATTATTAATTTACTTATGGCCTAATTAAAACCTAATTAGGGCACTCTGTCCACCAATCACAAGAAATGCTTCTCCTCCCTCAATTCTTATCCGATTTTTATTTGAAAGAGCTCGTGCATGTGTATATAATTGCCTCAAGGATTTCAGAAATTTTAATTCGTAATCAACCTGCCCTAACTAAGGATGAGCTTCTGTGTCATTGAGACTCTGGTTTTGTGTTTTATTTATGATCAGTGGGCCATATAGCTTCATATAAATTAATTTTTCAAAATTGACAAAATTGAAAATTCTCATCTCATGGAGCTGTCCGCTTTAATAGTTTTTAATACTGTGTACGCAGCTCCACAATCTATTTTTTAGGAATGACAGTTTTATGAAAATCGTTATACTAATATTTATTTGTATCGCAATTACACCTTTGCCATCCCAAACATTGGAAAATTGTTGTACAAAATCATAACATAATTTTTTTTTTAATTTTATTAGTGATAGTTTTGTGCTTCAAATATTCTAAATTGGCACATCTGAATAAAGCATCATAAATTTTATATGCGAAGAGTAACGTTATGCCTTATTATTATAAAGATAACCTATTCTACAATTACATATTATGATCACCCATAACAAACACGACCCTCTCTACGTAACCAAATATTTTTTTTGTTCAATGACTGCCGATTTATGAATAAATAACAGGGGCGTATCCAGGAAATGTTTTTTTGGAGTGAAGGCAAACATACGTAGGGATGTCTGTGGGCCGCTCTAGGACACAGAAGCTGACAGATTTCCAGATCGCCTTTTTAGGTGATATCTGAGCAATGTAAATTTGTCTTTTTGTTCATTTTTGAGGGTTATCAGTTTCGAGAGAGAGGGAGATATGACCCACCTCTCACAGTTTAGCTCAGTTACAAAAAGCTTCATGAGCAATAGGCCTACCGGTATTATGTTAAAAACTGTATTAATTGGTACGTGTGAGAGTGAAAATACAAACATATAAAGCATATAAGCATGCACATAATATAACTGCTGAGCCATCACACTAGGCTTATATAATGTAATCTCGACATTGTACCACTTTCAAATATGACTTCATTAAATATAATATGCAGGAAAAGGAGGGATGGATAAAACAGACACAAAGCCATCCAATTGCCCCGCCCCAAAGGCTTTTGACACCATATTCATTACACCAAGTTTAGTATATCACAAACCCAATTTAAACAAAGGCAAAGGAATTATATAACATATGTACACTCTAAGTAAAAAAATACACAAAATCAGATTTGGTTATATGGAGATGAGACTGTCAATAGAATAAAACAAGATGTACAATACGAACATTTGGTCATCATGAGATTAAAATTAAACATATGTTAAATATATTTTTAAACGAGCTGGAATCTTAAATAAAAAAGGAAGACAGAATAACAATCCCCTTCGTATTAATTAAGCAACATGTGCGTCGCTAAACGTGAAGCCAAACAAGCTTGGAAAGTAACTGAACTTGCATACCAAGACGTGGAGTTAGAAAATCCCTCAACTTCATCGAAAGAACACTGGGAAGCTATTAAAACCACGTCCAAAATGAAAATGAAAACAATAATTCCAGTTTTAATTCTAGCTGAACAACTTCCGACTTTACCACAATTCAGATTTGAAAAATATTCGAGATTGTCTCGTATTCTGTGACACGTCGCAGTGACGTCACCGGATTTTTTGAATGGCAACTCGGCAACCCCCAAACTTCATTGTAGGCCTCGGTAACTCGGTAAAAACAGTGGAGGCTTTTGAGTTTCACATAATACAAACAGCACCAACAGCAACTGTGAGGTTATATGTTTAATTTTCTCTACAATCAGCAATATTTCCGAATTGTAGGAAGTTAGCAACCATCCAACCTATCCCTAAAGGTGATGTTCATAATAAGACTAACTAACATGTCCGTTTCTTTACTTCCCAATATATATATATAAAAACTTGAGAGGATTATCTTTAATAATTTGTATGAATCTTAACGTTTAAAATATATATATGTATTAAAAAATAAAAACAAATAGCCTAAGTGAGTCGATACCCTAATACATAGGTTAGCACATACAATACATAGTGGATGTTCATTACGTACGAACTTTAAAGAAATACAACACCAATTAAAATAGAAAGTGCGACTTTTACAGGTGTTATACAACGGCGCCGGTATGGATTGCATTTACATGGTTGGCGTGATGTTCGTTCCACATCTAGATTAAAGGCAAACATTGTGTGAAGTAACACGACACCATGCAGTGTTGACGAAAGGGAAGTGCGACTTTTACAGGTGGTATGCAGCGGCGCCGTTACAGTTTGCATTCACAGAGTCGATCCCTGTAATGTACATTACACGTCTGATCAAAGGTTGTGACATATTGTATTTACTATCGGTATAAACATATTCGAGAAAGAAAGTCTAAACATCATTATAGTACAGTACCGTAAGTTTTATTCAGCTGGTTATAATATAAGCTATGTACAATATAATTATGCATCCATGCTTCGCACCTAGACCGGCGGCTAGTAAAGTGTAATTAGCATTAACAGTTCAATAGGCGATGACACGGAGTACGATCTATCTGAGGAAACAGCTTCTGTCATTTGCTCCACTACTAATATAACGCCACAGTGAAATAACTCTTCCGCCGATTTGTATTGAACAAGACGTATTAAGTCCACAAACTAAAGTTAATTTAAAATATATGCCGTCTGTTCGAAATATTATATATGCTACGATTTTTATTCAATCCTCGTGCTACAAACATAATATACGTTCGCCTTTAAATTAAATATATTAATAAAATATTGACCCTGAAGCTTGAATTCCCGGCCAGTCGATTATATTGATATTCATTAGGCCTATGGTCTATAGCATATGTGGAAATAAAGATGGGTAATTTGTATTCTATTGTTCTTACAAGTTCTGATGTGTTAGTATACCACAAAATCACATTTACTTTTAAATGGTATAATCGCCAAGGACCAATAGTTCATGACAAACGATAGCATGCAATTAAAATGTGCTATGACAATAACTTCAATCGTGTTGAAGTGTTGCCGCTAATTGTCTCATCGTTACGCATATGTAAACACACCCTTGTCACGCCAACAACACGAAAGACATACCTCTGAACGGCATCGGTAGCAAATTATCTTCTACTGCAAATGTACTTTTTGTTTTTTGTTTTTATCAATTTATCTGATTATTACTAATTTTTATATACACAAAAATATAATGTTAGGGGCGACATGGTGCTAATTTGCACTAATACGAAGTTAAGCTATGTTAAATCACCACCTCTGAACAATTTGTACCGAAACGAAGTTCAGGTTTCTTCATTGAACGCCCATTAAAAATCAATTTCTTGGATTATGAAATAAATACTTATAGGGCCTATATAGACATAGATATAGTTTATTTATTGAAGTCATATATTGAAGTCATATATGGGCCTAGTTTATATTTTGAGTTGATAGCCTAGTTAACACATAGGCCTAATATATATTTCATGCCGACTATTGGTAATAAATTACCATAGGGCCTATATGTACATACAGTACAAATCTAAAAATTCAACATCCAACGTACCGTGTGAACCGCTGTGAACTCGCGATGAACTGGGTAATTTGAGCGCTATGGCCTATATTATTTTTGTATAATAAAATGTAAGAACGTGCGGGTATATTTAAAGACCTCCATATTGTCAGATCTTCATAATTTTCACTCACTAGAAGTTGTGAGTCGCGTCAGTGAGACACAACATCAAGTGAGTGAAAATTCTAATCAAATAACTTGGCGCATTACCCAGTTCTCTTTGATTGTTAAAAAATAACCACAATCCAAGATAACCACAATCCAAGATAACAACTCATAGAGTCGCACCTTGCAGAAATCACATTCGTGTTGATTTTTAACTTAACAGGTAGGCTGTATAGTAGGCCCACATTAGGCATGCAGATATCTTCAGGAGCCTATAATTCTTGAGGGAATAAGGTCATCAATGCTAAATCTATCGGTCGTCTCACTTTTTTTCAAGGCTAAAATAAAATAAAGTTAAAATTATCAAAAACATCACAAATAATTATCTCGTACATTCAAACTAATATTAGCCTATATTACAAATGTTAAATTATGATACAGTAAAGAGGCATGAAGTTAATTTGTACTGATATGAAGCTACCCTGCAAACAATTTTACGTTGTAATAACGTCCCCACAACGTACAGCATTCGTACTTTGGACGTAACTCTGTGAACTCCCATTTACGTCCTTAGAACGTAGAACATAAATTTAACGTTATTGGGACGTTCTGGGGACGTTAGGGTTATTATGACTACGTCCTTAGCACGTCCTCGTTACAATCATCCATGAATGACGAAAATGGGACTTTAACGAACGTTATATTACGTACAGTGTTTGCAGGGTAGGCTATGTTGAACGCATGTCGGCTCCGTACAAGTTGATAAAATGGCCTGATAATATAAATATAACATATTTAGATAGGCAATAAAATACTTAAGATATCTTTACTAAATGTTTGATATTTATTATATACCGCATAGGTTTTATTTTAATAATAAATTAGGTCTATATATGGTATTGAGCATAGTGGTACGAGTTGGTAGGTAGATTGGCACAAGTTGGTAGGTTGGTACGAGTTGGTAGTTATTTGGTACGAGTTGGTCGGTTACGAGTTGTACATGGTACGAAGTGTCCTGTTACCATCACAAAATATGGGTCATCACAATTTTGTAAATAATTATCATGTTGTTTCGACGGGCGGCAAGGACCTCCCAGCCGAGGTGGCCAATCATCTCACTTACACTGTTCGTGTTGTGAAAACGGTTGCAAATGTATCTTTGACAGAAAATTAATATTATATAATCCTTGCTTATCTAGATAGGATCATTCCATTCCGCGATTCTGAGATTTCGTTGAGTTCCGTGATTCAGTTTACCCGGTACGCTAACTTATATATTGTTTCTAATTTTAAATTTACCCTGACATATCGTAGGTCAAGGCCGATTTTCATACTGACGAAATATATTTTTCCTTCATTAAAAGTGACGTTTTATCTGTTTATGTGGTGTATCTGTTGACAAATGTCATTGGGTTTTCAGTAGTTTATTTTTTTCTAGGAGGTGTAATAATAATTTAGATCTAACAAAGAATACAAAATTCAAACGAACTGTCAATGAATTTTGGTGATATATTTCGTGGATTCTTCGGGAATCCACGACGATTTGACAGAAACTGGGACACTGCGCCTCCTGCAAACAGGTTAGTGAGACTGACAGTAGGCCTAGAATGAGAAGGCTATAATTAGTATTAGTAATTATATAGCCTACTCACTCTACTTTTGGAAAGAATATAAATGTACTCATTCGTCATGAATTTAATGATTTATCTGATTTTATCGCCCATACTCATACTGGTAACTGGCCATATAGGCCTAGTCTAGATTCAATATCAAACCACATTGGGTAAGAATATAATATCGATTCTCTAATAACATAAAAAACGTTCGAATTGTATTAGACAATGATGTTAACCTCATATACAAGTAGCCTATGCCCTAGGGCTAGGCTAGCCTAAGCCTAGCCGTGTATTAGAATGGCCTATGCGAGCGCAGCGAGCTGCTGCAAGCCGATATAGCGCTAGCCTATGCCATGCCATCGGCGATAAAATGTGATAAATGCATGACAGAAAAAATTATGCCTAGGCCCCTACTTCTTCTTCATAAAGTTATGACATCATAACTTAATTTATGAAGTCATGCCCTCATTGTGAACTTCAGACCAGTCAACAGGTCAAGTTCAGAGACAAACTCTGACTGAGGCAGTGAGAAAGCACTCCTCACTTGGACTCGACTCTGGAGTATGAACTATGATACGCTACATAAGGCTGTGTAGGCGACCTGCGCTGCGCGAGGTGGAAAGTAATATGTTATATGTAATATGAATGTGTATCATCAATGGCACGCCTGTTGACAGATGATTGCTTGTTGTACAGAGTCATCAACAGTCATAGTGATACCGTTCCTCTGCAGAGAGATCTCGATCGATTGTAGGAATGGGAGGATAAATGCAGTTTAACCCTGAGAAATGTGAAGTCATCCATATCACCAACAGGTAAAGCAAGAAGCTAAGAGTGGCCTATTCCATCCACAACTCTGTGCTTCGAAATTAAGGTACCTGGGAGTTACCATCAATGATCTCTGACATATAACGAACATGTTGATACCGTATATAAAAAACAATTTGATAGAGATACCTGCAACCTACCTCACACCATTACAGCATCAACTGACCCGAGGAAACCAGATGAAGTACCATCAACCACACACCCGGGTGACTGCCTACCAACAATCTTTTTTCCCGGCATCCATCAAACTGTGGAACCTGGCACCTGCAGACATTGTCTCCAGACCGACGATATAAGCAGTGAGACGCGGCTTGGCCCTAACTCCTCTACATCAGCCTAATAGGAGGATGTTTTTAGCTGCACAGCTCATCAGAGCCTTGTTTTTGGCCACTTCCATGCCCATGCACGACCAATCATCAGGCTCGAAAATACTTTAATTTACAGAGGTATGAGCTGTACAAAGAAGAAGAAGTGCTGGTGATAAACCTGTGAACAAAGTGGTAATATGTAGGCCTATTTACCCGAAGAAAACGGTTACAAATTAAATGCAATATAGGCCTATAGTGTAGGTCATACGCCCAATATCACGAACCACATTTTCGCCATTTAAAAAATATTTACCGGCAAAAAATAAAAAAAAATCACTTTTATTCAATTTCACTAGAATGTCCGGGGATCTTCAGATAGGGCTATGATTTCTGTTTGAAAATTATTTTAACTTGCAAAATCCTTTCTTTGTTATAAATGTATACCGATATTCCCGAATTTCACGTAATATCACTCACCGCTCTAATGATGCATGACTTGCACCTGTCATCATACATGACAGAGAATGGATCGATCGATGTAAAGTATTTTTTGCGGAAAAATTGTCAGAAATAGTCGCCGGATAGGTGAAATGGAGTAGAAAAAAATAAAATTTAGTCACCAAATATTTTTTTAATGGCAAACAACGTAGTCCGTGATATTGGGCATACTTACTCAAGTGCAGTGGGCTAAAAAAATCTTTTTCTCCATCTATTGTATTAGTATATACTTTGAGGCTAAAGTTGTAGGTGGAGCAACTTAAGTGGCTCCAACTACCACTTTGTCCTCCAGGTCTATTCCGTCTACAGCTTTCTGAGGCAGCGGCGGAAGATGGAGAAATTTGGGGCAGAAACAACCTCTAATGGGAGGTTGTTCCATGTATTACATGGGCTAACTGCCTTACGTAAGCGGAGCGAGTCGCCTGGTCCACAGCTATACATGGGCATGGTGATCGGCAAAAAAGAAAATTTATAGGCATTAGTCGATGGGCTGAGAGGAATATACCTCCACGGGTGCAGCCCACGTGTCTGTCTTGTGGACATGGTCAGCAACTTCTACCAGGCATACCCTGCAGGTGGGTGACTTCAGAAAAAATGGCTAAAAACGTGACGGGAGGGGTAAAAATTCAAAATGGTATTTTCTGTTTCATTTGTGTCAGAATATGTTGTCAACATCCTGGAATATATGAAATTAATGAAGGAAACACGTTCTAACTGACCAATTTTATTTATCCCATGTTTCATCAAGATAAAACCTCGAAAATATTGAAAATATTCTGAAACTCACATCCCAGGTAAAATAGCAGAAAATCAGCACACATGGTTTCCTAAGTATGTTTATTTGATGGAATAAGGATAGCCATGCAACATTTTGCTGATTATTATGTATCCAAACAGACACACACACAAAAAAGTTTATTTTTATAGTAATTTCCTATAAAACTGGCATACATGTCAAGGAAATATTCACCTTAAATGTAATATGCGGTCTCACTGCTTATAAAACTTTTTTCCCCAGCTAGATAATAACTGTGTGTATCTACATACACAATTTTGAGGTTATAGTATGATGTATAGCTGCTTAGCGACGTTTTCAGTTTGCTAACTTAACTTATGTAATAATGTTGCACTCCTGACATTTTCTATGGATAAAATGCATCATTGTGTAAATCAGTAGATGGTAATTAGTTCTGTCCCTCCCTTCTTATCTCCAAATTTAAATAAGAACATTAAGTTAATGGTGATATATTATGCTAAATGTACAGTTCACTTACATGTAGTAAAACGTTAAGTACTAGTGGGAATAATGCAATTATAAATTACGTCACATACACAAGGTGACTAATAGCGGAATTACGATGTCTATGTTTTTTAAAATCAAATATCATAATAATAATGCCTCAAATGCTAACACAAAGAACGACGTATTTTTCAATAAACAGTATAATCATTCATTTTGAACATTATGAGCAACATTGAAGTATAGGTGTAAATTGTTGCACTCCTGACACATAGTGGAGCACATTCATTGGTTCATATTTTAAAAAGATGTCAAATTTTGCTGATTGATAGGCCTACCTCAAAATAATCGGTACCACGACAATGGTCCAACATGAAACTTACCCAGCATTGGATCAATTTATTGTGTTTGCTGGGTACCTCCTTCCGTCCTGTGCCTAGAATTTGTATTTGACATTTTAAAGACATTTTAATCTCTATTTAGGCCCGGCCGTAGGCCAGTAGCCTATTAAAGGGACTGGCCCACGCTAAAATCATCAAAAAATCAGTGATTTTATTTCGGGTTCTTAATATGACCATATGATGTAAACATGTACATAGACAAGAACTGCAAGTTTTTATAATTTTTGTGCTGCGCATTCACCAGTTAGGCTAGATATAGAGACGAAATTCCTGATTTCTAATTATTGACAAGTATACAGCAGACCCAATGATGGATTAGACTTGGGCCGGCGTCGTAGACGATTTACCGGCATTGATCCAGCAATGGTCTATGACTCTGGCCTAACCTTGAACTGGAATTTGATGGGTAGGCCTACATCCTCAGTATGCGTTACATCGTAGGCAAGTATTGAATAAATGTTTGGCCAGCACCGGCGATGGTGGTGGAAGGAATACACGTTGAAGGTATATTTTAAATTGTCTCCTTGGTTCTTTCCTTATTATATCAGAGATTTTACTAATGAAGTATTGAACAATATTTGATTATATCCTGAACATTTAGGATTCTGGCCTATGAGGAAAATACTGTTAGGGCCTATGTTTTACTTAAGAAAATATTAAGCCGATTTTTTGTCTATGGCACTACAGACTAAAGCCGGGCCTCGGGAACTCCTGTTCTAGTTTTTAATAAGATGACTTTTATGCCTGTATCTGCGGCTTTAGTGGGTAATTTCCGTTTCAAAAATAAATATTACAAAGATATGACCAAAACTATCAAACCTAAATGCTATTGTATATTGTATCAGGTCAATGTTGGCTCACCGTCTGCGACGCTGGCCTAACATTGGCTGAACGCCTCATGTATATTTTGAGGAGAGGCACGATACGCAATATAATTATGCGGCACTTGATTAGGCTTATAGTTTGCCATCTGAGTCCCACCAATGTCTTACATTAACGCTGGCCCAACATTGTTCCAGTCCAATGATAGCTAAGCACATGGCAGTATGTTCGTTCAATGATGGGCCAGCATCTACGAAACTGGCCCAGAGTTGATGTTGTAGAAAAGCTCATTTAATGCTGGGTCTACCCGGACGATGGTGGACCAGCATTGCTGGATGTGCAGACATGCAAGACTGCCTGACCAGGTCGGGCCCATATAATCATGATTTCCAAAACTGATGGCCTTCTGTCCTATTTCTGAGATTATATTTGCGTGCTACAGTGACCAAATAACGTGAAAATTAATTGACGATTTCAGTTCACATAATAAATCCGTCCTCCCCTAACTGTGGGGCCGCGCCCGCTCGTTTATTAGGGATAATACGGTAGGCTATGTCAGGAGTGCAACACGCCACATGGGAATATGGCAGAAGCCATGTATGCCATAATGGACTATACTAATAATTATTAAAGACTGCGTCTATGTTCTTCATAGATGTTGGTGGTATGCAATTAGTATTGGGCCTAATTATATAAAACTAAATGCTTGGTATGAGCCGAAACACACACTAGACATGGTCAGCGAGGTTTAAGCAATCATTGTGAATGCAAAATGTTATATATTTACTGCCTGGATTATAAACAATTATATATATTAAACTTCATGAGCAACGATAACAGATTTCCATCAAATTTTGATGATTTGAATGAGAGTGAATGACTTTGAAGGTTGAAGTTAAATAAGCCATGTGTAATGTTGCACTCCTGACATGCTGGTTTTAGTGAACTGTGGCACACAGATTGAAAACTTTGAAAAGTTTATGATAGTCATCTGACATTAGCTGTCAGTCTCCACTGAAATAGAAAATAATATAAATCATGACATTTTATTTTTTGAAGCAATGTGGTATTTAAGATTGTTGTTGCACTCCTGACATATGGGGTGTAGCCTTTCAAAAATCCCCCTTGTGACTATATCAAGACATTTATGTAAGTAGTGTAAGTACGAAATACAAGCTAACATGTAGTTGAAACATAACTAATAGTTTAGTCTACGTGGTGAATGGTGCTATACAGTATAATTAGCCCGGCATCATAGAGTCAGTATATTTGTTGGTATTTTCATTTCAGCCATTACAACTGTTTTGAGATTACACAGTCTGATCAAAACATAAAATGATGAATTGGCATTGGGATAAAATATTCGAAACACACAATACTCAGATAAAATAGACCATTTTATTACGTTAAGGCCACAGTTTTAGATCCATCCAACTTGCGAAGTAAAGGATTGTTTTATTTGTCACGCAAAAAGTGTTGCACTCCTGACATTTTGGCAACATTATTGAGCATATTATTGTAATGGCTGTATGTATTTCCATAATTTTTTCAGCACTAAATGTTATCACCAGGGTATATATTGCAAGATGATTTCCTAAGACATTGACTACTTCTTAGCCGTACATGCTGGGAAATACATAATTAGCCATTTTTTCTGAAGTCACCCAGGTGTACGTGATATTATAGGCTACGGTATATCATTTGGGGCCTCATGTTGTTTTGACGGGCAGCAAGGGACTCCCAGCCAAGGTGGCAAAGCATCTCACTTACACTGCTCTTGTTGTGAAAATGATTACAAGTGTATCTTCCAGACCTCCTCTGAACCATTTCCATTTTGTTTACATTTTCAGCTGTATGTGGGCTCCAGACTGTGGCGTCATATTCCAAGTGAGGCCTTACTAGGGACTAATATGCTTGTGTTTTTAATGTTTGGGATGCTGTCTTAAGGTTTCTTCTAAGGAGACCGAGTATACTGTTGGCTTTGCTGGTACCCAGTCCTCCATTTATAAGGAGCGCAATCGCGCCGGCGCTCCTCATGCACTGCTCCTTAACCAGATGCAAGGAGAGCAATTGACAGCGCTCCTGGCGATCACCAGAAGTTACATTTTGTCAAAGCTAATTAAGCTCACAAAATCGCTCCCACGCCACAAAGAGAGTTCAATGCTTTCCTAGAAATGTCCAGGAGAGTATTTTATCGCTCTCCTCCTATTTCCTTATGTGGAGGACTGTGGTTACTGGTACCATAGCGATATTGATGTGGGTGTTACTGAATGACAGAAACCAGTCATCACACACCTAAAACAAAGACAGTTCCACACAAGGAATAGTGTGCTTGTGCTTGCCTCATACTATGTAGGCTACCGGGGTACAGTACATAAATGGAGGCAACACTTAAAGTGACACAATCAGGCTAAAATCATAAAAAAAATCAGTATTTTTATTTTCGCTTTATAATATCTGATAATATGGCCATATAATCAATGATGATGTGAACATGTCCATAGACCATGTAGATTGTGTCGCTTTAATCATGGATATGTACATTAATTATTAAACAATCCTTGATCACACTCCTTGCTCATTCAACATGTTCAAGGGGTGTCTATTCTCTACACACCTTTATCTTACAAAGCATTGATCAGCACTGTTTGAGATTAAATTTTGTTAAATAAATATTTGACCGAAGGACATGCTGTAAAAAAATATTTATGTCTAAAATAAATGTCAAATAATTTGCCACTAATCAAATACAATGTATAAATATATTGGCATGTAGGCCTACTACGCTCCCATTTATTCAGTCGGGTTCACGATTAAATTTTGCAGGCTGGTGAGCTAAAAAAACATGCTCCATATGCCTAGAGCAACTTTTTGCAAAAACAACCAAGTGCTACATTGTATTTTGTTTATTTTTGACAGAAGTGGTTGCCCTGACTGTGATGATGACAATGTAGAAAACCCCTATGGAAATGATCAACCACAAGACAGGTCAGGGTTATTTCGATCTTTCCCTTCTAATGGGGGAGACGATGACAATCACCACTTTAGTTTTCATTTCTCAGAATCGGACGACATGATGAAGCATTTTGATGAGATGTTCCGCAGTTTTGATGAGGTGTTCAAGAGTATGGGCATTGCTGATTTTTCACCACAAGGTAAGTTTTATGTAGGCTATGTACAGAGACAATTGAGATCTTCTGTACAGAAACTGATGAATTTTTTTAGTCTGAAATTATCCTTGAAAGGATGACTTTCTGATTCTAACTAGTCTAATTGCCTCCACGCGCCTGAGGCGGGAGGCATTACATGTATGTAATTGGGTTGTCCGTCCGTCTGTCCTTCCATCTGTCTGTCTGTCTGTAGGTCTGTCTGTCCGTCCGGAGTCAACGGAGGCATAGTCATCGACGCCTGCATCGAGACACCTTTCTAGTTTTCTGTATCAAATCTGGCAATATTTCCTAACCCTTTCAATACCAATCATTTGATATTTTTGCCTTTATTACTCAATGTGTTTCATGTGCCTTTGCAGTTACACTTTCAACTTGGAACAAAGGTATTTCAGCCCAGTTATCACGTTATTCAGTGGCATGCCCAGGATTATTGGAACAGGGGGGCGTAAATCATACAGCAAGGGGCATAGGGAAGGGTGGGGCTAAAAGTCACAGGGGCCTCAAGTAATTTGCCTGTTACTTTTTCTCTATAGGTAAATAGCATTATATGACGTCACTGACAAGTTTACAAATCATTTCCTAATCTATACAACATAGCATTCCTGGTGTTCCCCAAGAACGTAAAGACAAATGTAACAAAGTGTTATTTTGCCATCTGTTGAAACGGGATTTCAGAGCTGGTAAAAAAACTTTGTGAACATTTTAGGTTAGTATCTCAAGGTTGTGTTGGAGCTTAACCTTCACATACATACTGTATTTATTAGCATGCATAATGATAAAATTAGCAGCTGGCGGTTTCGGGGGGGGGGGAGAGGGAAGGGGACGGGGGAGGGGACGCTGAAACATTTGTTTTTGGTTGTTTCTGGGATCACTTAAGATTAATTTCTGGATACATTATAAGTGAGCTGTTAAATGACCACCCTGGCCCCGTCTCTAGATCCGTTAATGCCACCAACACCCGTGCCTTGTTTGTATTCCCGATACTTTTAGGTGCAATTTCCATATAGGCCTACTTGGCAACACGATTCACTAAATATCACATATATGTTTGTAAACGTTATTTAATTATTATACATTTTGACTGAGGCTATTGGTAAGCCTACTTTCCATGAGTTTTGTGAGCATACTTATGGCCATCAATGGTAATTTCTGTCCATTACAAAATTTAAATTGCGAAAACAATGCAATGCTTTTAGTGAACATTTTTCAAAAAATTGAACTAGTATAACATATCCCAATAATTTATGTCCTAATTCACATCGATTTGATTTTGATTTAATATCTATGAGATTGGCATCCTAGAAACTTTATTTTTTACTCTTCATGTGAAAAAGATTTGCATTTTATTTTCCTAAGTATACTTTTACTTTTGCAAATAAAGAAAT
The DNA here is from genome assembly GCA_964017125.1 of Flabesymbios commensalis. NCBI lineage: Eukaryota > Metazoa > Annelida > Polychaeta > Terebellida > Flabelligeridae > Flabesymbios > Flabesymbios commensalis. The sequence goes on from OZ024908.1 coordinate 37,308,018, forward strand.
GTTTGTGGTGGGCGCATCAGCATAAATACATAAAAATAACCTTTAAGAACCTTTATTTAATTGACCCTTTAAACCTTCATGATGCCTCAAAGCATCATTTTGCATCTATGAAAACTAACTTGATTTTCTACACTTGAGGGTTTAGAGGGTTTCAAAACAACTATTTTCATGAAACTGTTTTAACAATAATAACAATTTTTTTAACAATTTATCACCCAGTTCAAGTAATCTTCATACACTGACAGCAAGTCGGGGCTAGTATTGGATGGAAGATTGCAATGGTTATTTGAAAGGACTGAAAGGGTTAAAATAATGAAGTCTTAATTTTAACCAATTACTGAAGTTTTTGCATTGATTGATGATAGCTAGACACCAAAGGATAGGCCTACTGCAACTGACTTGCTCGTATTGACCTTTGAATTTCGATGTAAATACATTTTAGCCTAGGCCTACACAAAGGACTGTAGTGATCCTAATGCAGATCCTAAGTAATATAAGGACTCCTTATGGTTGTTTTTTTTATAATAAGTAAAACTCCATTTAACGACAATTTTGAAGAATTTACTAGTTTGAGGTTTATTTTGACTTTGGTAGGCCGACATTTGGCAATATTTAGCGCAACAAATGGTGAATTTCAGCTTTAACTTCAACCGTCAAGTTCAATAATGGCTGATAAAAAAATCCAAATGGCCGATTTATTGCGATTTTTCGCATTTTACATCGAATATTTGACCTTGTGGCCGCAATAATAACTTTAATTTCAATAATGGCGGCGGGCTGTTGTCGAGTGTGCTCTTGTTTTCTTTGAAAGGATCAACACTGAGAAAAATCCCTTCCTTTTTGTCACTATGTACACCAACCACGAACATACCATGAATATCACCTGTGTATCTTGGAGATGTTCACGATGTCCCGCAAAGATGTAAAATATGTCAATTGCCTGAATTTAGGTGTGTTCAACCTTCGTGCTCGGAAAAGTAAGCACCGTTGGGAAAGCAATGACATTGTAATTAAACTAGCAACGTCTTTGACAATGTGATACATCTGAGACCTTACATACTTATCCTAATAAGAAATAAGATCTTTTTGTCATGGATTAGTCAATTAAAAAAAGGAAATAATCAAAGCAGTGACTCGATACAACTTTCCTGTCAAATATGGCAACCGGAAAACATGGCATTGAAAAAGGGGTGGATCTAAAAGACAACTGATGTAATGACCGACATTTTGTCATAATTCGTCTTTTTCGAAACCTCATTACGTTGCCAATGGATGTTTCTAAAAGTTCTAATCTATCGGAATGTTGCCTTCACTGATTCAAACACTCAAAAAGATATAACAGAGCTAAAACAAAGACATGCCATTTGCCTGGGTACGGGCCTTTAAGTACTTCTGTGTGTATTCTGTCGCTACCACATGCTTTTCCATGCTTTGACTTCTTAAGAATATTTTCTATTTCTTTCAGCCTGATCGGACAGTTAAAAATTGGTTACATTGGGCTTGTCAATTACAGTATTTACCATATTAGATGTACCTCTTAAATTCGTGTACCGGGTAATCTGTTTTAAAAGAAGTTCAGGTGATTTTCATCAAATAAACTAGAATGTTTGGAGAAAAGCTCGGCAAAATAATTTGTCCACTTATTCAATATAGGCCTAGCTTCCACATCAATGTTGATAACATCATTAATTCGGACTCCATTTGGTAGCTTCTTGCGTTCTTGACCAATACCAGTTTTTCCAAGTAAGCTGTCTCTAGAGGTCCTGTTGGCATTGCAGTTCATTTTGTTGCTGTGTTTTATAACACCTTTTGCTTCGTCTATGAGCTATATCAAAATATTTTCTATGAGATAGCCATTCACGTTTTAAACGACGTGGTTCATTGTCTTTAAATAACACCGCCCCTTTAAGATAAGAACATGCTATTTATCTTTCAAATCATCATTCCACCAGGGTTTTTGTTTTATTTTTTTTACTTGAATGAGATTTTGTTATAGTAGGGGACATGGCTCAGTTTTTCATGTTTTTGGTCCATCTCATTATAAAGCATGATTCATGTTATATGCATTATATACATCACCTTGTACAACCAGAGATCCTTCTTTCTTTCCAAGGCTGCATGCACCTAGATCAACATGACTGCCTGATGGACAGTCCGTTGAATTATCAGGTGAACCAGACAGTCATGCTGATCTAGGTGCATGCAGCCTTAGAAATAATTCCTGTTAAAATCATCTTCACTCTGCCATGTGATTTGCGGCACGCAATCTTGAGCCACGCTCTGGTGTATTAAGACTGGACTGGTGCAGATGGTCAAAATGGGCAGACATACAAACATGTATGTTGCTATGTCTGCCCATTTTGACAGGAATATTGTAAGGTAGCTGTGGGCAATGAATGATACGGCATGCGATCCCACACTGAGAGACTAAATATTGTTCAACAGAATCGGTCATGGTGATGACGTCAAAATTGTAGAATTCAAGCTGCTGATACCAGACAAAGCAATAATCAACAACCGATCGCCCTGTATGCGAACTACAGAGGAAAATTTTGGTCACGAGTCTTCCATTTAACCCTTTCACTACTGGCAGTAATTCCCCCCAGAGTACTGGGCCCTAATGTATGACGTCATATAATTAGACCGTCGTGGCGACGGCTCACGTACTTTAGGGTACCCAATTTAGGCCGTCGTGGCGACGGCCCACGTACTCAAAGGGTTAACATACATAAGCTAGGGCTTACCATCAATTCTGCCAGAGCATTACCTTGATTGTTCTACACACTGTCTATTTAAATAAAAACAGCTAATAAGGGTGGGCGTATATTTATATATGCGTCGCTGGTAGGTAAAGAGTTTCAATTGAGGGTAACGACCATATGACGCAACTTTAAGTGGTGAAAATGTGATCTAAATAGGTGCAAGGAGAATTCTGATTAAATACGCGTAACTGTATGTCTGTATATTGTTAGATTGTAGCTAACTAGAAAAGGAATTCCCGAACTCCGAGGCCCGGTTTTAGTCTGTTTGAGTGCTTTAGACAAATAATCTGCCTAATATTTTGTAAACATAACTGTATTGGTTTTCCTCATGGGCCAGCATCCTAGATGTCCTGGATATAATTATTGGAGAAACCAAGGAGACAAATATATCTTGAACGTGTAGGCCTATTCCTTCCATCACCATCGCCGTTGCTGGCCAACATCCATGCAACACAATGTATGCCTACCCACCCACCCAATATGGCTAAATGTTGGGCGAGCGTCGCAGCCCATTGCTGGTTCAATGCCCGTCAATGGTATTCGACGCTGGCCCAACATTGAAACAGAATTGGGTGGTTGTCCAGTGTTTGCTCTGACTGCCATACGGGTGACACTTTATCCCCCGAAAGGCCACTACCCGGATAACACGATACATTGGCCCAATTGTGAAATAATGTTGGGCCACCGTGTGCGACGCTGGGACAACATTATTCCAACCAAAACCCTTTAAGCTCTTAGCCACGAATAGAATCGTGAATATTTTTTTTCTGAAGTCTTTTTAAACACGAAAGTACTTAGCCTCAAACGTTATATCAATTGGACATATTCATAAGGACTGGTGTACAGAAATGTTGACCGTTTCCCACACACAGCACCCCTCTTTCCCATAAATATGACACAAACTCAGGTAAAATCAACTTAATAGGCTACCGGCCGTAGCCAGGGCCTAATTAATAATAGTTGATTCTGTTATACGTTGGTGCACATGGTACATGTAGATCGGCTTACTGTAACCTGATGCTCGGAACTTACAAGCTATTGCTTGTTTGTGTTGGTCGTGCATGTAGGCTTCTGAACATTGAGCATGTTGAGGCTGGTACACTGTAGCACCTCGCATTGTTCATTTTGATCTCTTATTTTTCTATTTCAGGTAACACACACACAGAAACTGTTTTGTTTTTCACCTTGAGAGATTAATTGGTAAAGACAGCAGAAATGTAGAGATCAAACGAATGTAGCCTAATAAACATGACGGCCATAGACGATTTATGTAGATTTCCCAACAAACACGAGACGTTGAACAAATGCTGGCTTCACGTTGGGCCAGTGTCGCAGACGATGGATCATCATAAAGCCAGCATTTGGTTGGTGTCTCATGTTTATTGGGTTGGCGAAGCAGGGATTAAGGAATTAATCTAATCATACCCAATTTACATGACATGGTTTCCAAGAAAACCTCCAGATCGTAATCCGGAACATCCCAAATTTAGTGGATTGTTCCTGGCCCCGAGACCCACCTCAGGTGAAATTTTCAAGCAAATCTGTTTATTCTTTTGTAAATAATCTTGCTGACAGACAAGAAATCAAACCAACAGACAGACAGACAAACAAGCAGACGAGCACGACAGGAGGGAAAGACAAACGAGCAATCCAACACGACCAAAAACACAACCTTCTTTGGCGGAGGTGAATAAGTCACTATTTTGTTCGTACTGGTACATGTAGGTATAGGTGACTTGGTTATATCTAGATGAAAAAAATATGCATGTTCGATGTGTTTGCAGAATGTGTGTTAATTGTAAAAGGTTTTAAGAATGTTGAACATCCGAATATGAGCAACTGTCCGTTAAATTTAGGCCTATATCTAGATGCGGTCAATGCCCAGCTAATACATTGATTTCAAATTATAATGGCACACAGTAAAAACTATGGAGCAGGTTTCATATCTGAGGCGAACAAAAAAAAAGAGATTCATCGTGATCGATGCTGTATACAGAAATGTTTATGTATCTTCATGACTCCTTCCAGGAACAATTGAATGGTTGAAAAGTAAATTAATCCATGTCCGCATTTTGCCATTTTCAAAGATTCAAAGGTAAAATCAATGGTGAAAATCACATATTTCGTTTTTAAATAAACTTTGTTATGTCGATAATTAGAAGCATATATGGGAAGTTATGTATGTGTGTTTATTGTTGATAACAACTAACATGATGTTGTTATTGATGCCGATTTCCGGCAATAGTTTAGTTCATTTTTTTTATAAATTAACGTTTGTAATTTGGCATGATTGATTTGTTAATGAAAGTCACAAACTGACTTAGTGGGTATAGCAACGGTCTAATGTCTCATCATCTTGTTCCAGTAATATTTTGGCAATGATTGGCATAGAGAAGCGTAGGATCTTTTTTTTTACTACTAACTTAAACTACCTAATTTAACTGTTAAACCTTACTTACCAAATAATGGTTGCGGAATTATGGATCTGGACCCTACTAATAGGTAACCTAAACGTATGGTAAATTTGATTCTAAAGGACACCGGAAGCCAATGAAGGGGTGTTGTTCCAGAAAAACGAAGATAACGTCTCACTACTCGAGCCAGACAGTTTTGAACTCCATGAAACCTGTTTATTTTTCGATTTGCGACATAATAGAGAATGCAAGTGCAATAGTTCAGTTTATTTGCAACCAGTGCTGTTGCAATGGTTTAAGCAACTTCAAATGTCAAACAGTCCCGAGAAACACGACTCCAAGATAACATTTTGCGGACAAGTTTGGCATAATTTTTTTTCGTTGTAATCTTGTTCCAAACAGTGAAAAGTTTTCGGATCTGCATGAGATACGGGCTCCTGAAACGTATTTTTCCGAATTATTCTAAATATGTGAAGACTGGCCATCAACGATATTATGTAAACGCTAATTTACTACCAATTCAGTTATAAAGTAAACGTTTATTTATTTATGTTAAATCTGACCGCTTGATCATCAGTCATCTTAACCACGAGCAGCATGCAATAAAGTGTTTTCATTGCTAACGTTTAAAACGTCATTGTTTGAATTGCTTTGCGAAATAATTAGAGAGAGAGCCATAAGTAGACATTTGTTTTAATCTTATTTCGGAATTCTTCAGCTGCCTCGCTAATGCCATTGTTCAAAGATATTATATAATCGATGGCCCTTTTAGTTTAGACAAGCGGCAGGTGCCAGTATTTGGTCAGAAATAGAGGTCAAGGTAGCCTCAAACCAGACACGAGACTTTGAAACAATGTCGGGTTAATGTTAGTCCACATGCTGCGGCGCTGGCCCAACATCAATCCAAGGTTGAATCAACGCTTCGTATCTGCTGGATTATACCCAGCTAACACGAGACTTAACCCAATGCTGGTTTCATGTTGGCCCACCGTCTTAGACGGTGGCCCAACATGAAACCAACATTGGGTGGACGTCTATTTTCTGCCGGACTATCTATGTGGCTGTCAGTTAACGTTAACCAGCCGGTGCTTGATCAGATGATAGATGGCTGTCTTCACAACACCCGTGACCTTCTGATCCCTAGAACCACCAGAATAATATAACCATAACTGTCATAGAGTACTGCATTGTCCCCATTATGTATGTTTAGTAATAATTGGGTGGGTGGTTGGAATATGTAATTAGAAGCATATATGGGAAGTTATGTATGGGTGTTTATTGTTGATAACAACTAACATGATGTTGTTATTGATGCCGATCTCTGGCAATAGTTTAGTTCATTTTTTTTTATAAATTAACGTTTGTAATTTGGCATGATTGATTTGATGAATACAAAACACGATGTGGCAATTAATTTATATTCATCAATGTTGTTTTTTCAATGGAAAGTGGAAATCACAATGTAAAATCCAACCTGTAGTAGCAATTTAGCACAGTAGGGCCTATGCATTTGCAAATATGCACAAATATTGAAACTTTGTCTGGACAAGTCCATTGTTTTTACAACAGCTTCAAACACCATATCCAGTAATCTATTGGCGTTACGGTTGTTATGTTGTGCTCTCCGGTGATGTTGTATTACAATAATTGCTTTATTCAGCATATTAAAGTGGAAGTTTTTAAAATTGTGAATTGTTAAGCGTTGATAAAATTCCGAGATGGCCTAACTGAAACATTATCAGAGGAATGTGATTTTCCCAGTAGATTTGTGGAATACACATTCAGTGAATCGTGTATTCTGACCCAATATAAAAAGGGTTGAATGCTGGTCCATCGTCTGCGACGCTGATCCAGTATTAAACCAACATTGGGCTAAGGTAGAGTAAGGCTAAGGTACTGTGTTTGCTGGGTTATCGATGGAGCATGTGGAGTGTTTTCCTGAGCACGCCTGTATTTGCAGAGGTTTGACTGTTTTGCCAATCACCCGTCTAACTGCTGTTTTTACAGTGTATACAATTCGTCGCTTTGGATTTTAAACGTTGTATCTCCAGCTTTACAATTGGGAGATGCACCCATGGAACGAATTGGTCAGAATTTATCTGTGGTTTGCCAGCCTCTCCGCGTCAGCGCTGCTAATGAATATCGACCATCATTGGTGTTTCCTTACTACTACTCAAACTGCATAGCTCGATATCTGCCATATACAAATGATAACATCTTTTGTCGGCTTGAAAAAATCACTTAGTCCCCGTTAAAGCTTATTCATCATTTTGTGTTATGTAGATTTATGTAGATTCCCAAACACGGGTCATTAATATTTGTTTTCAGGGAGGTGTGTTTCTAAAGGTAGATGAGTCACTCATTCTCGTGTTTCCATCTGAATCATTTTCACGGGTAGTTGCATCATCCACCAGCAGATTTTGTGATGTTTTATTTATTAACCCTTCAACCGCCGGTTTCCATTTTTTATTAGCACATTAAATACCACATTTTAAATATGGTAAAGATAATCAGCAATATTTGAAAATAGTTGACCTCCATTTTGTCAAATCTGAATAATTTTCACTCACTTGAAGTTGTGGATCGCGTCAGCGAGACACAACTTTAAGTGGATGCAAATTCAAATTAAATAAATTGGCGGTTAAAGTGTTAAGGAAACTAGCCATCTGCTAAAAATTAACATGTAGTGTCAGTACAAATATATTTTTCACTCACTGCTTTTCACTTTTCTGCTTTTCTGCTTTTCTGCAGTTGTAGATTCCCAGACAGGTAAACGTGTTCCGTGTCACAGTCAGTAGTAGTCACCTGTTTAAAACCCGGTGTTATCATTTCGCGCTTGAAAATCAATACCCCTGCATTTAATTTCGGGGAAATATGTCGCAGGGCATGAATATTAGCAGTGTAAGCGGAAGGGTGGTTAATAAGACTGAGTCGGTGTCTTTTTGTTGTCTTTTAAATCTTGTTCAAGTCGCTCCATGAGATTGTTTTATGTTACACGTAAGACAACACATGTCTGGATCGTATCCAGCTATCTGTTTGTTTCCATCTGTCTGCGGCAGAGCTGACTGTCCAGTTTGGCACATCCTCCTACTCACTAATGTACGCTATATCTACTTCTCCACACCAACCTGGGAGCTAGGTGTGCTGCGCTTCTCTGCAAAGCCAGAGGACAGTATAACTGCTGACTATTAAAGTAAACAGTTATACTGCCTTTGGCTTTGTTTGGCATTTGATGGAGATGGCTTATCTTGTTTTGTTAGACCTCTGGCTCTGTACCAAGTATACACTTATGTTGTGGAACTCCTTGACATTTGTATGAATTGTTTTTGGTAGGTGTATTTGTCACTGATCATGCTGATATTCTGAAACTATGTCTGCTACACGAGCGCATTTGACTTGAGAGATTATTACACATGTTCAGACGCCCAGGGTTCGAATTGAATTTCTATGTCTGGAGGACAGTGTCATCCGATTCTTCTTTCAATGCTGAAGAGGTTCTCTGGTCATAGTCTAGCTTGTATGTGCACAGCAGTGGCTCAAAGCCGCATTCATTCAGCTTTGCCAACACACACAAAAAAATTGTAATGTAAAAGGAGTTTAATATTCCAATTGACCAGGTTTTGATTTATTAACAACAGTATATTTTAATATTAATACAACTGTTATTTCGTAGATAGGATGCGTAGTGATGAGAGACTTAACTGTTACTCCGGGAATACGTTGATTTCAATGATGTTAAAAGGTTATGATTGACGTAGGTTTGTATCTTGCGAGAGGCTAATACATAACACTTTATGGTTGATTGATGGACTAATGGCTGGTATCTGTATTACAAAACAAACAGAATTCCCACTGCTCGCAAAAACCACCAGCCACAAATCTGCAGTGTCAGAAGATGCAAAACTTGTATGCCGTAGATCATACCGTCTAAACACTATCCCAGGAAAATGGATGCCTTGATCTACCTATGCGACGCTGGCGCTGCAGTAAAACCTACACCGGGCCAACGCACCGTGTTTGTCACATAGGCCTACCATACACGTACATGTGAGGTCACCTAGAACACAGAATAGTTAAATGGTTATTTTTCTCGATGTCATAAATATAGGCTACATTTGAACATTTTGAATTAAGATTTCACTCTAAAACAAACGGTTCCCTGAAAAAAATACAGTATTGTACTTAATATACACAAAGAACCTTCCATACACTTCAATGTGAAAACAGTAAAAATACTTTTTTTCCAGAAAGGATTTGATGTTCTGATATATGCCTAGTGTAACTTTATGATTGTATCTGATATGTGTATATTAGCTGATACACCATATTAGAATACAATTTACAGCATATCAAACGAAATCAAACAACCATTCACTTTCTCACTTTACTTTGTTAACATCGCCAGCTTTGGAACAGAAACCATCGTACTGAGAAACGAAATGATTATAGTAGGCCTTCATGATTCTGATTGTACGCGCAAGTATCCTGCTTGTCATCGCATATCGACATGGTGTTACATATTTTTCTTTGACGCGTTTACACGGAATGTCGTGTCGACTGTAGTGACACCAGGGCCGCTGAATCAGTCACTATGCGTTGGGCATGCCAGGTATTTGTCCTGCACAATTTCCAACAAACGTATATTTAAACAAGACAGTCTGTCAGAGACTGCAAAGCTTCGCCGCGCGATTCAGATAATAATCAGGATCCGGATCATCCACAAAATGTAATGGATTATTCATTGGTCCTAGACACACTTCTGGTGCTCATCACTTTGTAAGTAATCCCACGCGGACAGACAAACAAACAAACCAACACGAACCAAAACATAACCTCCTTTGCCGGAGGTAGCAATCTATTTGGCGTCGCATGTATAGCACTTGTGTCGTTCTTGATTCGCGGTAGCAAAAAATGTTTTTTTTTTAACATTTTATCTGCTATTGAAGTGGCCGATACACACTTTCATATTCAAAGGGATTAGCCTACTTGTCCTGTATATGGAGAAGTGATTGTTTATCTTAGTTGTAGACAGTTTTACTGAACTTTTATAACACGACATGTCGTGTGTTTTTGAATTATACAGTCACTTAAATGGTCACACTGGCCGAGAGGTGACGTTATTACTTATTTACTTCTCTTAGTTGTACTTCGCTGCCTAGCATCGGAATGACAAACATCTCATTTACCATACCACTTGACAAACGGCCTTGTACCACTCTATGTTTTGGCAAGCCGGACATCTTTGAAAAGCTCCAGGAACTAATAACAACGGCAATCGTAGTAGTAGCAATCAGAGGAGCAGCAGTAAACAACTTAATACTGCAAGATCAACATGAGCCAAGAATTAATCATCCCTTTTGAATTTTTTTCTGGGAAATTGAATTAAAATTTTGTACGGTCCATCAGATTGACGCGTGTTTGAATGTAACTTTTAAAAATCAAAGTAATTACCCAGCAAACACAAAACATTTGTTTAAAATTTATACAATGTTGGACCAACGTCGAAGACTTTGGGCCGGCGTTGTATAAATGTTTTACAAATGTTTTGTGTTTGCTGGGTATAATAGTATACCATCCACGTGAAGGAGTGAATCTCTGTGGGGAGACACAACCTAAAGCTCGCGGAAGAGATAATTTGGATGAATCTTGCTTATGTATATGGTATGCGTATTTACCCTATGCATAAGCAAGATTCATCCTTATATAAGCCACGCAAGCCCGACATTGTGCCCCTATGTTGGCTCAATGTTAACCCACCGTCGCATACCGTTGACCAACATTGATCCATCATGGGGCATCCAATCTCATGTTTGCCATGAGAGTAGCCACAGACAGACATGAGCCAGCAGCCTCAGCAATAACCAGAGCTCTCATCCCTGAGCAACAGAAACAGCAACAGTGCCATGCAAAGCCAAAAGGCAGTAACTGCAGCTATTGCCTTTTGACTTTGCAGATCAGAACAGGATTGCTCACACCAGCAACAGGATCGCGCAAGGCCAGAAAGGGAAGTAACCACTTACTTTTCTAGTAAACAGGGTCTGCCTTTTGGCTTTGCAGAATAGAACAGGATCGCTCACATGGGTGGTGATAAGCAACAGACATCGGGATTGGTGGCGTGACGTGCGCAGGAGGAGAGGCACGCGGCATACTGTACTGGGCGCATTCCTCATCAGTAACCTCTGGCCACGGGATCTGACAGCGGCCATTGCGGAGTTTCTGAAGGCTCCATGCGGAGTTTGTGTTGTGAGAGTCGGCAGTGTGTAACACTCTGTACAGACGGACACATAAGCCAAGGAGAAACAGACCTCCACATACTCCCTGTGTGGATCAGTGGATCTTCTCCGCCTAGATATAACAGCTTGCTTCTACCATGGATAGTCTAGAGAACATACCTTGAGAACAGGTGATTTTAATGTGGTTTTCTACTGTGTTGGCCGTAGCATGAATTGTTGTCGCACTATTTATATGGGAAAACATGTGTTTAGAACATTTTTGTGGATATAGTGGGGTTGAGTACTGCTTATCAGTGACAATACGCCTATAATTAACAATATTAACGAGAGGTTAACAATATGCGTTGTATTCTGCGTTGTATTTTTATAGGCATATCTGCCGCGAAATATCAAGCGTCACATATGGGATGTTGATCGTCCATTGTAAAGAGACGGCTCAGCATCCTGAATATTATTTAGGGAAATATAACCATAGTTTAATGTGAAGAATTGACTGCCAATTTATTCACCCCAGCAAACACAAAACATTTGTACGGCATGCATTTGTACAACATCGGCCCAACGTCTTCGACGTTGGTCCAACATTGCACAAATGTTTTCGTTTGCTGGGACTGTCATAAGTTCACTTCTGTTATGTATCCCAGCAAACACGAGATTGTAAATCCAGGCTGTTTTAATCAGAGACTACCAATATCATGAATATCTATTGGTAGTCTATATTTTAAATGTTGCGCTAGTACCACAGGGATTGTCCTACATTAAAACGAGATTGTTTTAGCATCTCGTTTTTGCGAGGATGTCTAATTTATTGATTAGCGATTTCTTCTCGACCTGCATCCTTATCATTATTGTATATGGGTCATATCGCCTGGAAATGTACAAATGGCCTCTTAGGGCTCAGATACTGGGTTAAAATTTAAAATTGCTCAAATTTACTTGTTATGCTTTTAATTCAGAAGCACAAACAGTAATCTAACTTACCATACCAATTATACTTCAAATCATGAAGAATTATAGTTTTTTTTCAGCATAGAATAAAAACACTATCATTTTCCATGATGTGCCTAACATTTTTAGATTGCAACTATTAAAACCACCCTATGATGTACAGATAACCGATATATGCCTCCCATAATTGGCAGAGATATATTAAAAACTATCAGAAATAATCATTCGAAATTTCATGAATATTGGATGAATGGGTCTACTTGTAAATGTTTTTTGAGACGCAGTCTTCTTTCTTGAAATGCCGATTTCGGCCTCCTTACTAGCATCAAATAATTATTGTATCAGTAGACTCCCTGATCACATGACTGCTTCTATGACGCCTTTAGTCAATTTGTGAATATAAGAAGATAACAAATTCACCAATTCAACAATTTTTTATCACTGCTATTGCAACAGAAAATGTCGTTGAAATGTTAGGCACATCATGCATATCCTGCATTATCACCACATATGTTCAAGTATCAAAACTGATGGTTTTAAAAACTAATATATATACAGTCTAAACTTGGCGTATGAATAACGAAGATTTTAGATAATTTTAACACAATTTATATTAGTGATATACACCAAATTTAAATTTAAATCAATATTCGTTTTGTACTTCGCAATACTGAGCACTCACGTGGGCATGTGAAACTGGAGTTTGTTACTGTTAATATCAGCCGCTCTACGTCGTTAATACTTTACCATATAAGTTGAACCACCGAAAGACATTTAACTGCGTTATATTTGCCTTACCACTTCAAATGATCAACACGAAATAAAAGTTAGGCACATCATACAATCAGCAGAATTTTTTTCTAAAATTAAACTTAAAATATCATTAAAATTCACGCTGGTATCCACAGGCAGGTTTAATATGCACATTTTGACCAATTTTCAAGAGAAATAGTCTACTCCATCATAGTTTTGAAAACTGATTTCACATTCGAGTGATGTACCTAACTCAAATCTTAATAGCGTACACCAAATTAATACTTAATAATACTTTTAAAAAAATATTGAAACTATTCATATGGACAACACATACCGTTTTTACAAAATAATCTGATTGTACAAATGTATATGTGTCATTAATAGGGTTAAAACATTTGGTGGTGATGTGGCTAAGTTAGGCACTTCACCTTGTAGCTAATTAATCATAAAAGCGTAGAAAATACATGTGCTAAGTTCATTCTCTATTTCTGCAATGATATTTACCAACTCACGTAAAATATGTGACATCATTGTGTTTACTTTGAGCCTCACTAATTGTATTACAAACATTGATTTGTTTCACAAATTATTAATTTCATGATGTACCTAACAGAAAAGTAGTGATCTGCGTTAAATATTGACATATTTTCACAATAATGGGATAATACAAAACATATCTAGGGCAATTTGATCTATGAAAATGACAGAAAAACACATTGAAATAGATCAAAAGTCAATGTATTGTTGACAATCATGGTAATATATACAGCCTGCAGAAAAAGTTAGGCACATCATGTCATGATTTAAAACATGAACATTCTGCTGGTGTGTGAAGCAAAGCCAAATAGAAAATACCCCTTTTATCGCTCAGCAAGGTCTTGAGATGATGAACTTTAGAACAAAAACATGGGAGTACTTATTTGTAAAGGTGTTTCTGATAGCTTGTTAAATTAATTGTCTTTTCCTATACAATAGTCTACAGTATAATGATACTGTGCTTAATCTTTGTGTTATAAGTTCACATAGCTTAGATTTATCTCACCATTGATCACGGATGTCGAATGTCTGAAGCCAGCATGGTCCATACCCAGTGTATTCAGTTGAAAAATGGTGAAAAAACGGGTGAAAATACGCACCCGTTTTAAATTATCACAGGAGAAGATCTGCTAGACACCACTAGCTCAATTCGTCCATCTAACCAGATAACCAACGTTTATAGAAAAAGCACGTGTACCAGCCACCGTCTGTCCACACATGCTGTGGTCTATAAATATACAGACCATGTGTTCTTTTCACTTCGTTTCATCATAAACAAATGCCTCTTCGTCTGCAGTGTAATAACACTGTCCCGTATGGCGGACATACACTGATACTGAGTTGTACGGTAGTATCCGAGCAAACATGAGACATTCAACATCGAAACAGCATTGGGTAAATGTCTCATTTTTGCTAGGTATGCGCCTGAAAAATATACATCATTTTTACACCTGCACAAATTCCCGTATTATGTGAGGAATATAGCCCCCAGATCATGCAGACGGAGGCAATCAAATGTTTTGGCACTAAAACAACCTTTTATTTACATCTTTGTGAGTGGCAGGTATGTAGGCCTACATGTATGCCGTCAATAAGGTGCTCTGGGGACTAGCCAAAAACAACTACATATTTTTTCTACTAATAGGCCTACACACTAAATGTTCTTTAGAAAGAATCCTTCTGTACTTTACTCTGCAACTCCAGGATAAACTTTGTAGAGGTTCTCCTGAAGTTGCATACTGAAGTATGCACTCTGAAAAATTTCTGAGGTTGCATGGTAAATTACTGAATTATTCTGGACTGTGGTCGCAACTTCGCTACATCAAAACAAGCAAAACCACTAGCTCAATTCGTCCATATTTATAAGGGGCCGTTCAACAATTACGTAACGCTTTTTTGAACGATTTAGACCCCCCTTCGTAACGCTTTTAATATTACTTTGACTATGCTCCGTAACGCATCCCTTAACGCCCCTCACCCTCTAAGCGTTACGTAATTATTGAACGGCCCCTTACCAGATAACTAATGTTTATAGAAAACAATTATATTTAGAAATTGCGTCAGTGCCCGGGACACTTACTGTCTTGTTATTTTAAGTTCCGATGCCATCATCCGGGGATTGTGGAATTAGATGTATAGCATTCTTAAAAACATTGTAATGAGGAGTCTAGTTGTGAATTAGCATGATTAGCAAAATACCAGTATGCCTACGTTGGTATAGGTTAGTGTTCCAGACAATTTGACAAGCGATTTGATTAACGTAATAATAGCCTACATTACTTCATTTTAATGAAATATTACTTCATTTCAATATAATGTGAAATCATTTAGTCCTTATATCCTTTCATTTGACGTTTACAAGGTCTTCCTGCACACTCCAAGCTGTCGATTTTCTGGTGAATGTCTTGTTTGAACAAGACTCATATACATGTACATGTAGGCCTACATGAAATCATTTCTGAGCATAACAACGCTGAAAATAGTTTGGTGCGCTTCAAAGCGAATTACTTCATGACTGAGAATTATTTCAAATTTATAAATCCAAAAATATAAATTATAAATATTAAAGAAATTTTCCGTGATATTATATATCTATATTGTTTTACATGTATCGTGGATCATTCTTGTCATTTTATACTGTAACATTCTGTCTCGTGTCAAGGAAAGTAAATTGCTTATTTCTTTGCTAAACTTGCTTGAAACAGCAGGTATCATCTCATTTTGATTCAAGAAATGATTCATTGAAATCCGAGAGGGGGTAAGGTGGGGGTAAGTCTCTGAAGTTTTCAAAGTTGTAAGTTAAACCCTGCGCAATGACCCGAATATAATGGCCTACTTGTCAGGCATATTTATGACCATTTTATAAAATGCATCTGAAATTGATATATTGTTCGGGGAGATGCTCAGTTAATCATATAATTCAATTTGGTCTTCCATAAGTTTCGTCATTTGGAGCTGAAAATTGCTTTAGCTATTCCAACTTCAAATGAATGAAATCTAGTCAAAACAATTAGTCAGAACATTGGTTTAGAGTTGATGAGTATTAAAATTTATCTAAAATAAAGTGAATTTTCTGTGAAACGGCGTGGACCGCATGGTTTAGTTGGTTAATTTGCACAGATCTGATTCTGATAATTGGTCCAGGCATAATGTAATTTCCAGTACAGATTTCTTACATACGAGAGGGAAGATGTAGAGACGTCTGCGAGACTGCGATGCTCGAGTAGGAAATAACGCGGATGCCTCGTGATAAACTACTACTAAAGCTCTTCTGTTTATGTTTTGACTTATTTCAGAAATACAGCAATATGTGATTTATATTACAGCCACATTACTGTATCATAAAATACAGTATGCAACGTAAAGCAAACATTAATTCACTCCCTCTTGTATTGCTTTAAATTGGTAAATATGTGGGGGTAGATGTTCAGTTAGCACTTAAACCGCTAAGCACGACTATAGTCGTTTTTAATCTATTTTATTAGCAGACTATTGTCGTTTTTAATCCATTTTATCAGCTGATTAAATCGCAGTTATTGGTAACGAAATGTGTGTTTGAACATCAAGATTTGCAAATGTTTGATATTTGAATATCGTAATAATGGGTAGGCCTGATGAAAACTTGGCGCTTTCAGGTTGACAATTTCAACAGGACAAGGTCATAAGAAAGGGAAATGCGCTGGCAGACGTTTGAAACAATTAGTTAACGAAGACTAAATGTCAGAATGTCATAGTCATAGTCATTCGAGGTTTCGATCATTTATCATACGAAATCATGTGCTTGCCGGGATGGTGTTTGTTCTAGAATTTAAAAACATCACCCATCAAATACAATACGCCCATCTTGCAACGTCGAAACGTTGTGTGAATGTCGGGATAATAAATCTTAGTTCAACGCCTTGTTTTGGCTGCCCAGCAAATACGTTCACCTTATTTTGTCTGTGACGCTGGTCCAACCTCATATAACCCATAGGCTGTGAAATATTTTTTTCAAATTTCAGTCACTTGAAGTTAAGTTTCGCTATCGCAAAAATTGTATTACTTGGATTTGCGAAAGTTATGGCACAATGCATCTCAATAGTTTTAAAGAATATTTTGTTGTTGTTAAATTGTTTGTAAAAACACGGAAAGACGTTAGTCGACATCAGTGATTCGCATGACAGTTTGCTGACTCGATGCACTGCGTATGCACCGTACGTCTCTGCAAAGTCAAAATCCATAAGCTGCTTACTTGAAAAGTAAGCAGTTACTGTGTTTTTATTTGCACAGCACCCCGTATATATATCACTGGTCTGGACAGGTGGATGACCGTCTGACTTTTCCGTACAGCAAGTACTGACATTCTACCTGTTCTTATCTCTCTGGTTCACAGAAATAAATGCCTCCGCCTTTTCTAGGTGCGGCCATGTTGGTTTGATAAAAAGAATCGGCGTATCGTTTGTCCGTATACGCCAGTACGCCATGTTAACGCGATTGAAATGTTGTACTTCATTTCAAATCATGATATATACTTAAAACACAACGCTATTCTGAACAGCGTTTCACGATTTTACTGTACATTTAAATATGAAGCCACATTTAGAATATAAATTGTTTTCATTCAACTGAATATATATTGAGTTTACAGTTGACATTTCGACATACTTATCTTTAAAAGTCAATATATTGAGTTTAAAACTTAAATTTAACTATTTTGCATGATCTTAAGTTGAGTTAGGAGCTTTTAATTCACTACGTGAATGTCGTAAAAATTAAATCAGCTTAACTTTTAAGTCATAGATCTGTGTACACGATGAGGTCTGCCTCGATATGGGCTTTCAACATCGTAATGTGGAAGCCTACATATGAAATGTCACACATAAAGTATCGGGACAACTGTAGGCCTATATTGCAAAACATAAATGAACGATACAAAATGCCACATGAGTTAACATTACCCTTTATTTCTCACTCTCTCCAATAAGATTAGACACGGCACACATATTCCACCAACAACGGCTATAGTTTCAACTTAGATTTCAGCATAGGTTGTGAGCACATATTTTGTAGCCTACCTAAGTAGGCCCCGTATCGTATTTTTCAGATAATTTTCATTGTCACATGGAAAAATGCCAATCAGAGATAATCTATACATATCCTCATTATCTTCAAAATACTTTTCACAATTGTTTTCTCATCTGAATTGATCGTTGTACAGTACAATGTTAAACAGCAGTAGCTGCTTACTTTTCAAGCAAGCAGTAACTGCTGTACTACGGCAGTACCGAATGTATAACTTGATACAATAATACCCCCCTCTCGTGTGTTTATTTTTCTGCAGGACGTGTTCCCTTTGATCAGTATCCCGGTCATCCTGGTCAAGGTGAGAGAGAGGGATCACTCAGGGATCGCATGCTGAAGCAGCCGGTCTCACGCACCACTGAACCACAACCTAAGGAAATACCATCTTCCAGGCCTGATACCTCCCCTCCTCACCCATTTGTAAGTCAAGACTAGACTAGCATAGTGGGGTACATGTAGAAGGGTTTGAATTAACCCTAGTTCTTTTACTGTGGGGCCAGCCTCATATACTGTGGGTCTAAACCAGCTTTGAGAGTCTGATTTGAAATTAATGTAGATCTATGTTGTATACTCTTGTCAATTACAGAGGAGAATGTCAATACAAAATTTGTGACGTTTTCAAACTTTAGAATTTTCGGGCCGCTTTTTAATAACAAGAGGCCAGCCGGCCTCCGTAATCCCCCGTCCCGCCCGCGTGATAGAAATTTTACAGGGTGAGTACTTCCCCGAAATCTCACATTCTGTTCTACAATAATGTTCCATCTATCTAGAATACTGTGTATATTACAGATATTGAAGTCAATGATGGTCGAAAGCATTTTTTTATTTTAATTTGAGCAAGTTGTCATTAAAGGTGTAGTCAACTGTAAAAATTCGTGGGACAAGGGTCCCCCAGAATGCAATAGTGCCCGTGGGTAGGCCCAGGCCCTATTCCATAATAATACTAAATATGCGTTTCATTCCCGAAGCCTCATTAAGAGCAAGTTCTCAAACCACAGCAACTTCATATATACTTGAGCGACATCTATGAGTTGATAATTCAAAGCCCTTTGCCCTGGCCCCTACTTGGTCGCTGGGTTGCAAACAAACTGACTGTATTACTGCGGGAATGTCGAAACTGGTTGATCCCAAACTTGTATTGACACCCAGTGAACACATTTGTATGACTTTATACAATGTTGGACCAACGTCGAAGACGTTAGGCCGACGTTGTATAAATGTTATACAAATGTGTTGTGTTTGCTGGGCAGGTGGACTTTCTCTCAAACATAGTACATTTGTCCAATGTTGGTTCAATGTTGGTCCAGCGTCGCAAACGTTGGTCCAACAATAAAACAGTACTGGGTCTATGTCTATGTATCGTTCAAGTAGTATCTTGTAATCAGTTTAGTTGATGATATTAATGCCGTCACCCAGTACAGTAGGTTACTGTATGCCTACAGCCATGTACTCTATAGATGCTACTGTAGGCCTACACGTGACGGTCCCATGCATGCCCGTTTTGCAGCTGTATGAATCTTTAAGAGGGTATATATATGCCTCACTGAAACCATACATTTCGTTTTATAGTATTTATATGTCTGGTATATATCCTATAGAATTTTTGTTCCAAGGGCTGATGCTGTGAATAGATTTAATGCATTATCAATGTCGAATTTTGTTGGTAGATTTTAATTTTATGTGTTTTTCTCTAGCAAAAAACCCAGTTTTTTTCTCTAAAAAGTGACCCATTTTTCGCGCGCGGCTGCTCTAAAACTATACTGATGGGTTTTGGAAAGGGGCACAGCAAACGGTGATGGTACACGGTTTAGACAATGACTCACTTTGTTTCTCCTGTGCACGTTTAAAAAACGTTAATAACAATCGGCCTATTTTTTTGTCTGCTGTTGGATATTGTGCCTATCACGGCGCAATGTTGGCCCTCGCCTGAGACTGAACGACCGCTGTCAGGCGGTCTGGAAGGCCTTGAGCCAATGTTGAAACAGCATTGGCTCTGGGTCCTCTGGTGGTGTGAGTGATTGTTGGACGCTGAGGTGCGATTGGCCGTGATCAGAGCCTCCCGCTCTGAGTGAGCGGGCGGCTCTGAAAACGGCACTCGTGCAAGAAGCAGCAAAGGAGAAGGTTGTAGAGTTAAAACCACAGTATGAATGTAGCACTGCACGGATGTATTTTGAACACGATTAAGCTGACAACACTCTGACGAACCTTGCTTGGATATGGAATAAAATAAATATTATGAAACGGCGCTACTAGTTGTTCTTTGTGGGGAGAAGTTCCGGGAAGTTGTGAATTTTACATCTGCCATTTTAAATTTATGCAAATTTGGACCGAATGTCCGGTACTTAAAAAAGTTAAAACCATATTATTTTTTGGATCAGAAAGTTAACCCTTTAACCGCCAAATTATTCAATTTGAATTTTCACCTACTTGACGTTGTGTCTCGCTGACGCGATCCAAATTTCAAGTGAGTGAAAATTATTCAGATTTGACAAAATGGAGGTCAACTCTTTTCAAATCTTGCTGGTTGATGTCACATTTTATCTTAAACATATTTAAAATGTGGTACTTAATGTGCTAATAAAAAATGAAAATCCGAATATATGCGGCTACGGCGGTTAAAGGGTGTAAGAAGTGTACAAATAACTTTTATCATCATGACTTTCCAAATAATGCCAATTGTGAAGGTTAGAGCATCTAACTATCTGGCACGGTTTGTCCGGTATCAGGCATATTAAAGTTAATTATGGCCGATAGTCGGCCATTTTGAATTTTTTCGAATTGAAAATTTTCAGAGCATATCCCTTCCTGAAACCGCACATTTTGTTTTATAGTAATGGTCTAGCTATCTGGCATTGTTTTCCAGATATCAGGCATATTAAAGTAAATTATGGCCGATGGTCGGCCAATTAAGTAAGTAAAATTTCAAAAGGCACATCTACACCCCGTGAGGGAGGTGTGTGTCAAAAATTAGAGAAATCCATGCTCGGGTGAGAGTTCTGCTCCGGAAACGAAAATGCGGACACCAGACATCCGGACGGACGAGCATCCGAGGCGACGCCAATACCCCCCGCCCCTACTTCGTCGGGCAGGGGATAAAAAAACAGCTCGAGAATTTCGTCGGGCAGGGGATAAAAAAACAGCTCGAGAATTTTTAAAAGGTTAGCCGTAATAAAAAAGGTAATTTTGTTTTGTTTTGTAGCGAGGTGGATTGTGGACTCCTTTCAATTGGGGAACCCGCCAAACACCATCACAAGATAAAATAGATAAAGGTAAACCTGTTTTGTACCTGTATATTGGAATAAAACAAGCGTATTGTGTCTATTGTAGACCTTTATTTTGTCATATATTGTTGTTTTAATTGAGTTATTTGTACAATTTATTCAAATGTGATGTAATATATTGTGGACTTCATGTTGAATGCCCTTCACCGATTTCCAACCCATTTCTCTCCAACACTGTTATTAAGTCTTTCAAATTTGTGTACGTCATTGGTTGTGAGATTTAAACACTTCAACATACATTATTTTGCTTATTTTGAAGTTGTTCTTATTTGTAAAACAGACTTGGACGGTGAAGTGAAGCCTGGCGACTTGGGCAAGCTATTTCCTGCTGTCAAACCGAAGTCAGGAGACATGGAAGTTTATCGTCAGCAACCACACCGCAGCTATTCACCAGGTGGCTCTGTGTACCGCGGAGTGTCTGTTCACACATACCGCAGCGCAGATGGGGTAAATTGTTATTTTAATATGTCTAAATGAAGATACATTTTTTTATTTAAAAAGGACGGTCATCCTTCATAAATATTAACCCTACAGCTGCGAGCCATTAAATTGTTTGCAGAAGTGCGAATAATAAATATCACATAAACGGTAGTGTAGTCTAGGAGTTAAGAAAAAATATTATATTACTGTATTAGACTTAAATTAAAGCTTCCTCATTTTAATGTGCTTAAATTATTTTCAAAGTAGAAGTGTAGTACATTTTACAGCAAGATTGACAAAATTCACAACATTATGTTTTTACCAATGTGCCGTTGTGTGTCAGTGCAGCGATACCAAACTTCACGTAGGCTTATCTTATAGAGAAAAAAATATCCAATATTAGTGATAATATTAAAAATTCAAACTCGACTTTCACTAGCGTTTATTTACATTGTGGAAGGGTTAGTGAGTTGACAAAAAGGACAACTTTTCTTCCGAACAAAAATATTTTGCAATAACTGTGATTTATCCAGCTAATAAAACAGATTTAAAACGACTATAGTCGTGCTTAACCCTTTCGAGCCTGAATTTACCATTGTCATCTTCATCCACTACAAGCCGCGAATTGCTGTCGCAATTCTCGACTTGTAGTGGATGAAGATGACTTGAAGAGGGTGGCTAAAATGACTAAAAAGATATCGTTATTATTTGAACAGTTCCATAAAATAGGCCTAATGCGTTCTAAAACCCTTAGGTGTAGGGAGGTAAGTCATTTTTCAGAAAAGCAAAATGATGCTCTGATGCATCGTTAGGGTTCAAAGGCTTAGCGCTTAAATGGTTAATGTTGCGTGTGTTAAATTTCAGAAGGCAGAAGAGAGGCGTACAATACGTGATGGGGAAGGCAATGAGGAGACGACTATAACTAGGGCCATAGGAGACCAGGTCCACTCTGTAACCACACATCAAGAAGGCGACACCGGCAGAGAGAAAAAAGTGGAAAATTACACCAACATGGACGAACGTACGTGTCAAACAATACAGCTAGTGGTTCTAATAGTCAACATTCATTATCAAATATTATCCTGTAATATTTTAGGCGCTACAACAGCAGTTTGCATTTGCCTGACACTGACCCATACACATTTAATCAATTAAACAGGGTTTCCACAAAATTTCAAAAACAAAAAAATCATGATTTTACTGACTTTTCATGACCAAAATGGAAGGTATTCATGACCCAAATGAAGCGTAAAGTGGCCATAAATCAGTGGATCTCCACTGATTTCCAAAAAGGTGGGCCCCAAGATTTTTGCGTAAATTTAGGTCAAGTTAGAGATATTTTTAAAGCAAAAATACTGACTTTTCCTAGCTTTGTCTAGATTTTTTAAAAATAGGGTGTTTTTCCTGGCAATGAAGTTTTAATTGCCAAATTAATTTACAATTGGCCTTTACCTAAGAATGTTAGGTAAAATGCCAATTGTAAATTATAATATAATTTGGCAATTCAAAATCTTAGATAGGCACCTGGACAATTTATAAATTTTAGTCAATACATTTGCTGTAAAAAACCATCAAACATGGTATATTTAATCTGTGTGGGTTGAACGTTGGGCCAGCGTCGCTGACGGTGGACCAACATTAAACCGTCCAACTTAGGTTAAATGTACAGGGTATCTTTTTTGTTTGTTGGTTATGGGCTTAAAGGTATCACCCGTACTTGTAGTGTTGATTTTAATACAAATTCCAATTGTTAAAAATGTCTATAACTAATCTCTGTCTGCCCTCTACTCAGACTGTTTTTGATGGTTTTACAGGTGATAAGACGGATTTTGACAGGAAATGGAACACCCCGAGCAGAGGACCCGGTCCTGATATCTTTAAAGATGATGATGGTCTTGATGATAAATCTGTCCTTCGTAATCTCTTTGGATTTGGCTTCCCGGGATTCGGAAAATCATAATTTGATCCACTGGTTATATTTATCAGTGAATAATTTTTAAAAGGAGACATTAAGGCATATCTGTATATACTCATCATAAAGTCATTGCATCTAGTTTCATAACATTAACTGTTTGGAAATTAAATATAATGAAAATATATTCTAAACCAAAAGTTAATGTTGTAAACATAAATTTTTTGGACATTAAAAAAATATTCATTTCATTATTATTATTTTGAATATATTATTAAATGTATTTTTTTTCAAAATATTTTCTTTTGAATATAATACTGCAGTCGTGTGAACTAAAACAGCAAAGTATTCAATATTGTATCAGCAGAACCGATTATAAATATCTGAGTTGTCTTTATTACGTCCACTCACATCATAATGTAAATAGAAATAAATTATTCGAAAACATGTTTTCATTGTTAGTTTTCTGTACAAAGTTAAATCGCTGTAATACTCGATGGCAACATCATCTGTCTTTACTGCCTTGATTTGCAGCCCACATAAAATAATATTTAATTAATATGAATTGTTGTGCCTTTTTACATGTAAATTGTTAAAAATAATACAAAATCACAGTTAATAAATAAACTAATAATCTTTTATTTACCATATTTAACAAACAATACCTGTCACGGAATCGATTCCACCACTGGAGTGTTGCACTTGTCAAACATAATAATCACTAGTCCTGTTAAAGTGGTCATGGTACACTTCCACTTAACAGTGGAGATAATCGTGATAATACCTTGATTTCACAAGGTTAATTGGGCCTTTCACTGCGGCGGCCGTTTTTTGGGACATTGAATCAATGTTGGGTTGATATTGGGCCAGCGTCGTAGACGATGGGCCAACATTGGTTCTAATGTCCCGAAAAAACTGAACTCGCACTGAAATAATTTAAATTACTTTTAATGGTCATAAAATAGGCATTCAAAAGAGCTTACTAATTAAGTAGGTTGTCTTGCATAGGGTCACAAAGTATTACAGCACTGTGCCAGCAAACATAAGACGTTGAGCCAATGTTGGTTTAAAGTTGGAAAAGCGTCGAAGACGGCGGGCCAACATTAAACCGGCATTGGTTCTATGTCTTGTTTCCTGTGGTAATCCAGGGCCGTGCTTCGAGACGATCTTAAAAGTTAAGTTATGAACTAAGCTGCTAATTCAATACATGTATAAATATACTCAGGTGGGTAGGTTGGACCTAACAACAGTTAACCCTTTAACCGCCACATTATTTAATTGTAATTTTCACCCACTTGAAGTTGTGTCTCGCTGACGCGATCCACAACTTCAAGTGAGTGAAAATTATTCAGATTCGACAAAATGGAGGTCCACGATTTTCAAATCTTGTTTATTGATGTCACGTGTTATCTTTAAAATGTTTAAAAGGTGGTACTTATTGTGCTAATAAAAAATGAAAAACCGAATATAATCGGGACCGGTGCTTGAAGGGTTAACTATCAGCTTAACTTTTAAGATCCTCTCGGAACAAGGGTCCCTGTACGAGTAGATTTGCGTTTCACAATGTCAATGCAGTGTTTGCCCTTTTTAAGCTGTTATATCAGATGCAGGACCACACCAAACCGGGTGTGTATGGCACGATACATGGGGCGCGCGGTGGGATAGACATCAACTTTATCCGCCGAGGTGTATTCGTTTGGAGCTTCTGTCATGTACGCGCTGAAGAGCGTGGTACTGCATCATAGTCTGTTATCGACAAACTGAAACAAAAATGGGATATTAAAACATTTCTCATGTTGTAAATAATCCAAGGCATTTTATATGTAGCCTACATACATTTAGGCTTCACATTATGTTCGATTAAAGACTAAAAGTATGAATCATGCTTAGTAAACTATGTTCATTTGGAGAGCGAATACAAAACTAGAATAGCGGGAACAAGAACTTTTTACAACGTTCTTGGCCGGAAGGATACTACGTTAACGTTTTCTGTATTTTGATCTTTAATAGAAGGACTAAGATATATGAAACTGAGTCTCTATTCGTACAACAGAGTTACAATGGCAGTACATGTATGTGGTAGCCTGTCATCCCATAAACGAGGCTGCCCATGCGTTACATTATCAATAATCACCTACGGTTAGACACAACCGGTAGACTAGTTGTGTTAGTAAACGAACCCAGCACCATAACCAACTTATGCTATTTGAAAATAACTAAGATAAACAATGGCGAAGTATGTTTCTAATCATTTATGAGCTTCGAGAGGAGCACATGCAAATATTAGTATAGAATATATTATTATCAGCATATTAGGGGAAACCGAGGCACAGTGAATCACGGGGCACAGTGAATCAAAGGCTTTTAATAAAATATTACAGCGGGAATACGACGTGTCATTACTTTTTGTATTTGGGGATTCCCCAAATATTAGAGGAAGATCAATAGATATCTACCTGCAATATAGCGAGGTAAAGTGAGTTTTTGTCCACCAAAAGTACATTTCTGTGACATGGATTTGTGTGTCGTGTAATGTAGATCGTTGAGAGGTATTAATTGATTAGTATTGCAATGTTTTACTGAACAAGTGTTTCTTTTGACATTGAAGCTGCATGTGACCTGGGGAGTCAGTTATAGGTCATTGAATACAATGGGGCACCGTGAACCAGGGCACAGTGAATCATGATTCACTGTGCCCCGCGATTCACTGTGCCCCAACCAATGTGACTGATTCACTTACCCCAGTGAGATATTCCTTTTGTAAAATATGCTTCTCAAAATGCATTAACAGTTATAGGTGTTTCTTTTTAAGTGTTTTACTTTTTAGTAAATCAAACCACTCGGTAAAAACGGTATCATGAACATGATCAAGCAAATTAGATATATGTTACTGTTAGTGGTGGTGATTGTTGGAGGTGATTGTGGTTGGTGGTGCATAGTGATGGTGATTGTAGGAGGTGATGTGGTGAATGTGGTTGATGGTGCATGGTGGTGTTGATTGTGGGAGGTGATGTGGTGAATGTGGTTGGTGGTGCATGGTGGTGGTGCATGGTGGTGTTGATTGTGGGAGGTGATTTGGTTGGTGGTGCATGGTGGTGGTGATTGTGCGAGGTGATGTGGTGAATGTGGTTGGTGGTGCATGGTGGTGGTGATTGTGGGAGGTGATTGTGGTAGGTGATGCATGGTGGTGGTGTTTGTGGGAGGTGATGTGGTGAATGTGGTTTGTGGTGCATAGTGGTGGTGATTGTGGGAGGTGATTGTGGTTGGTGGTGCATAGTGGTGGTGATTGTGAGTGGTGACTGGTTGGTGGTACATGGTTGTGGTGATTATGAGTGGTGTTGTGGTGCCTGTGTTTGTTGGTGCATGGTGGTGGTGATTGTGGGTGGTGGTATGGTCGTTGAGGGTGGTGGTAGTGATGGGTGGTGGTGTTCGTGGTGTGTAGTGTGGCTTAGTTATGATCATGCTTAAGATGATTAATCACAACAGGGCTTTCCAAATTATTCTTAACTCTACTCAATTGAAATATATTTCTATTGATGAAAAATAGACATCCCTGAGGTACATGTAGAATTATATGATCAACTGAGCATCTTCTACAAACTAGTTCGGTTTACAACATATTGAAAACGTATATCCCAGTACTCTCTGCAAAGGCAGTATCTGCTTACTTGTAAAGTAACAGATACTGCTTTTTGCTTTTGCCTGTATTTCCTATTTTTGACATGGTTGGCAAAAATTAGAAATCAGGAATTTCTGGTGAATGCGCAGCACACAAATTAAAAAAAATTGCAGTTTTAGTCTATGGGCATGTTTACATCATATGGTCCTATTAAGAAGCCTGGGCCAGTCCCTTTAACCTAATTATCCGTCGTTTTCATACCATTTGTTGGATTGACATATTATATATATTTTGATTCAAATTGTAAAGATGTAAGTAATTTTTACCCAATTGAAATTCTATAGCTTTAAGTGTTAACATCCTGTGGGATGCTAGATAGCCATATTTAAACATTTTCAACTCTTCTTGGAATACATTTTTGCTATTTTTTTGCTTGATTCAGTACATACATACTTTTTGTAGAGGATATAATTTCTAAAAATCCAAAAATAACTCGTCGGCCCAGCATTGGCCAGATTTAGTCAGACACCATTCGCAACTCATCCCTCCTGTCGTTACCAAATTTGTATTAATTATACATAATGCAAGAGTTACAAATTGAACTACACCTGAATTATCGCCAAACTAGTATCGTATCGGGAGATATATCAACTTAGAATCAAATTAGTGAGATACCTTCAATTTATCCACATTTCATTCGCATTATATCTACACTTTCATCAATGCAGATTCTGATGAGAATCAAATTTATCACACACTGTGAGTGAAGTGTTTTTCAGAATGCTGGACAGATATCGCATTGAATCAATGTATGATGACGTCCTATATTCCCAGCTAACACGGGGTGGTGACCCAATGTTGATTTATTGCTGGGCTGCCGTCTGTGACGCTGGCCCAACATTAAATCAACACCAGGTCAACATCCCATGTTTGCTGGATTTGCATGCTGCAACTGACATTGAATATTACAGTACAATTTGATCTCAAATAAAACTAACATGACTAAATTTTACCCACTTGAAGTTGTGGGTCGCGGTAGCGAGACACAACTTCAAGTGGGTGAAAATTTAAATTTATTTAATTTTTAAGGATTAAAACAGGGTCAATGTCGCCTGGGATGACATCGCACTGAAACAGCGGACTGTCAACATTTATGGACAGTTATATTGCCAACAGGTTCATTTAGATGGAAAAGCTAAAACAAATAACTCAATTTGGGAGGTGTATTTTATAAAAAATACACATCTTTTTCGTCACTAGAAGATGGAAATTGCAATTAGAAATTTTAGCTTCAAATGAATGAAAACTAGTAGCAAATCAGCAGAGTGGTCTTTGGATAGGATGGTCGTTTTGAGCAAGTTCGGCTGAATCAAACATCCTCGTTTTCTATGAGTTCTATTCATTTAAAGTGCAAGTATTTTTCTGGGACATTTTTGACATGAAAAACTTTTACATTAAAAAACAAATACACACCCACAGTGATACAAAACATAAAGTGATAGCTCTGTGTCCGGTGGCGAGTTTTACTTGGTATTTTTTATTCAATTGAAGCTGATCATGTGAAGAAAAATACCTGATTTAAAAAAATAGACATGCACTAAGTGAAAACGAGTGAGATATCTTCCCCTTGGAGCTGGAAGGGTGTATCTGCCACTTTACTAAGTAGCTGATAAACCTTTTTACTTTCAAAGGACGATATTTGATCCATCATAATTGCAATGTCTTGTCTTTCCCGTATACATTGTTTGTTGACAACAGAAGTTTTAAAAGAGCCAATATTTCATCCACACATTGAAAGAGTAACATTTGTGAAAATGTTTATGGATCTTATTCACCCAATGAGTGTGTTAGTATGACAGCCACTTTTCATGAACATGTGTAATTGAGTACAAAATAAATAATGACATTCACAACTCAAACAAGACAGTGAAAGTATTTGCAAACTGTTCAGAAACAAACATGAAAGCAGCCTTGTTTTACCGCCACTCATTTTGGTTTTATATGTCTTGGATTTTGACATTGTGCAACACACATTATGTAACATAGGACAGGTTATATTATTATTACTCTATCATTAAAGATTTCTGAAATATGAGCAAAATAAGAAAACAAGAGCGCACTCAACAATAGCACGCTGCCATTATTGAACTTGGAAGTTATCGCGCCCACAAGGTCGAATTGACTGAAGATGAACATTTTGCATTTCAGATATTATCGAACTTGTCCGAGAAATGCTTATTATTAGCATGCATAACAAATATGGGCAAAAGACATAAAAAAGTTATCGAACCCACAAGGTAAGATTATCGAAGTAAAATCGCAATAAATCAGCCTTTTTGATTTTTTTCACCCATTATTGAACTTGTCAACTGGTCATTAGTAACAAATTTGGGAGGATACCGGTACATGAAAAAATGTAATAGCCAGTGTGCATGACTGGCACTCGCCCGCTCGCCAATGCGAGTAGGAAAAAAAACGGGCCAGTCCATATGTCCAAATATTCTGTTTTTAACATTTATAAGTCATAGCTTTTTATCAAATGGGCGAGTGATATAATCAGTTGATTATTCACACTGAATAGCCCATCTTCTTTAATTAAAAAGCGGGCTAAAAATGGCTTGCCAGTCAAGCATTTTGAATTTTACTGCAATTTTACTATTTGTCATTGGTTAGCCTTGTCTGAGACCTTACATTTTGTCGTAGTGATGTGTTTCTTTATTAGTAATAAAAGGGCTGCATATATGGGGATCAAAATGTCATCAAACAAGCATGAGTTCATACATAGGTTTGTTACTATTTAGAGAACAAATAATTGTGGCGGTTACAGACCGTGTGGAATTCAAGGGCTGCTTTATAACTACCAGCTGATAATTCATCTAAACTAGTCATTTGCAAGTAACACTTTCACCATCGTTTAAGTTTTCATTGTGTATACCCGGCACCGTCTACCTTTACACACCTCTACTCATCTAGCAGTTCCTGGGCGCGGCACCGGCTGGCACCTAAGTCAGCAAACGTTATCATGAGCACCACACACATAACCTACCGTACATATTGGCATAAACTAAACCATTGTGCTGCTCAGTTGTTTATTGTCATTCATTTGAGGCAGGAAGTTTGTAACACAATTTCTAGCTTCAAAGGACGAATATTTTTTTCAAATTATAAAAAGTAGACAGGTCCCAAATTAATTTTTTTGCTTAACTGATCATCTGCCACAAACGATTTGATCAATTTCAGGAAAATTTAATTTGTTTAAAAATTGCTTTTAAATGTAAATATACGGTCCTAGCAGCACAAGGGTTAAAATTTACTTCAAGCAAAATGTGTAATTATACTTGCACAATAATCAGACTACAACACATTTGCTAAATTTAACTACATTTTTTTCAGAACAAAATAACATTTAATTCTTTAATATTGATACATGTAAGTAGTAAATTATCAGTAAAATTTGTTAGCAGAAAGAAAATCTAAAAATCTAATTGTGTATTGCATCAAACTATCTAAGTACATGTGCAGGGGTGGAAAATTATTCCAAGACTGAAAAGAATATATTCCAAGACTGAAAATAATATTGCCCACTAGAATTGCCTACTCTGAATTTTTTCAAAAGACAGAAATCCATCTGTAGGCGGAAATTTCCCACCCCTGCATGTGGATGTATGTACAGAAAGACAAATTGTACGAGGAGCACATCACTACTGTGTAATAAAATTGATTTACTAAAAATTAACAGGTACATATCAGAGATGCCAGACAGCAAAAACGTAATTCTTGAGACGAAAGATGGTAATTTGACAACATAAACATAATCAGACTGGGACACATCTACTACATATACTAACTCAAAGGCTGGAGACATTGATTTATATTGGAGATAATTTAAAAAGCAGTCTGGTTCAGTGTAAAGTAATGTGCTCTACTGATACACTGTGTTAACCCTTGTGCTGCTGAATTGTTTACTTCTATTTTTCATTCATTTGAAGCTGGATTTGCTAACGCAATTTCCAGCTTCAAATGACGAAAAATACTCACATTTATGAAAAATAGACATCCCCGCTATTCAAGTATTTGATTAACTAAGCATCCACCAATGATTATTTTATCAAATTTAGTGATATTTCTGTTGATCTAAAACATGTTTGAAACCGTAGACGGTTATAGCAGCATAAGGGTTAGAAAGTTGCATCTAGAATAATTTGGCCGAGCATAGCTGGATGTTTAAAATGGTGTCTCCTCCGCCCAAATCTTAGATGTTGGCATCTCTGATACATCCAGACACGAGACATTCAGCCAATGCTGGTACAATGTTGGGCCGGCGATGATGGTTGAACATCTCGTGTTTGCTGGGATATATTTACTGTGATAAAAATACTCATTTATAAATAATATTTATTGTTTTTAAATAATTCACAACACCTCATCAAGTCACAGCACAATCTAGCTATTTAGGCTTGTACCAGTCAAAGCAATACATTTGTACAACAATTGATCCTTCTATGCGCCAGTCACAACAATAATTGCTATTAATTCTTCTTTTTTGTACTTTAAATACAGGTAGTAGCTATTGAAGGTGGAAAATGTCTTCACTGAGCAAGGTTTGAAAGAAAACTTCGACACACACCTTGAGTGAGAATTTTGATTTGAGAACTTGGCAGCTAAAGTGTTAACAATTTAAGTAGCTTCAACACCAGGAGATGGTTTCTGTCATTCCTATTTGGACTTAAGTTACAGAGTTATATAATTATAGCAGTATATTCATGTAGTACTTCACTGACTTAAGTTTTTTCATATTGTTCACGTTGTTATAGAAACCGGCTCTTGGTTTCCAGTGAGCTTGAATTTATTTTTCTTATTTCACACCCTAAACAATTAAAAATGTTTAAATTATGTTTAAATTAAATTATTATTACACAACACTACTGGGGTTGAACAATTTTTTAATTGAACTGGTTGTGGTTGCAAACTGCATTCAAATACGGTAGTAGCAGATACATGTATCTTACCTTCCAAGCTGACCGCCTGCCATGGTGAAGTATTTGTTGAAGTCTATTCTCAGCAGTAACTGGGCGAGATGAGGACTGGCTTGATGGCTGCTCACACTAGACAATATCTTAAATAACAAGCTCGACTGTCTCTGAAAGCTCTACAGAAACAAACATAAATAGGCTGATCATACAATTTGTTTTTTAGAAATTATCAAATGTGTAATTACAAATAACTGCGCTAGGCTAGCAGAGCAGAATAAACTATATAATTATCATAATTTCTTGCCGATTTATTTATGAAAGATATGCTGACATCGATGTCTACAGCAAGCAAAATAACACTGGTGGTCAATGTTACATTAAATTGGCTGTATGGGCGAGAATCATTAACCATTTAGGCGCTAAGCATGATTACAATTGTTTTCAATACTTTTTTATTATGTCAAATACCAGTTTTTGTGATATAAATTGATGTTCAATCAGTAGGAATTGTAAATGTTTGGTCTCAAATTAGACAAATATGAGTAATTTTCACCCACTTGAAGTTGTGGATCGCAGTAGCGAGACACAACTTCAAGTGGGTGAAAATTTGAATTAACCCTTGTACTGCTGAATTGTAGCTGGAATTGCTAACGCAATTTCCAGCTTCAAATGAAAGGGAAAAAATATTATTTATGAAACATGTTCCATATTGAATTATTTGATTAACTGATCATCTACCACAAATTTCCGTTGTATTTTATTTAGTTTGAAATTTGCTTGAAACATACTGTCTTAGCAGCACAAGGTTTAAATACAAATCTGAGTCTTATATAAATAAACAGTGGAATCAATCTGAAAAAATGTTTTGAATTTTTATTATGACCTTGTTAGCACATAGTAAGCAGCTGAAACCATGCATATGAAATACACTACTTTGTCATACTCATAGATTTAGTTAATCTAATGTAGGATTTGTTCAAATTTTGCACGCCATTCTTGGACTCGCAGCGAATCAGTGTCGAGAGGGTGTGAATGGGTGAAAAAATAGGGAGTTCTTGGTGCATGTTTTCATTGGATGGGTAATTATGGCATCCATCTTAAGATAAAGACATAAGTTCAGGAAGTGCGAACCAATAGAGTCGGACCAGAGCTGTGACCGTTATTATCTATTTCTCCATGAGCTGTAATGTGAGTTATGCAACAACTCCGGTATAACATGAAATAAATGCAAGGATGAAGCTCATCAACATAAGAAAATAATATCTATCTTGTAATATATACCTTGGTGATAAATTGTACTTGTGACACTTCTTGTTCTGTCATAACGGTTTCCTCCTGACCCAGTAAAGCACAAAACGACTGGCACAACTCAAAGATCTCCATCAAACAATGTGATACCTAAAACAAAGAAACAAACAGTAACAAGTACAAATAGGGTTAATTGTATAAATCTGTTTTATTAGTCCATCAAATCGTTGTTAGTGGGAATGAAATGTGTGTTTAAACATCAAGGTTTGCACATTTTTTATTTCAAATTAAACAATTTTTTTATGAGGGTAGTTTTCACCCACTTGAAATTGTGGGTTGCGATAGCTCTCCTCCATCAGCCAGCTTGTTTTTAATGAATTATTCTCAAAAGTTAATCAGATCATCAGAAATGTTTCAGAGAGAACCACCTCATCAAATTTGAATGAGATCTAACCAACGGTTCAAAAGATATCACGCCCACAAGCCTTTTTGGGCGGCAATTTTCAGCAGGAAAACAATAAAACATCCCGATTACATATATACAGTTCAGTTCATTAAAAATATCTACCACCCCAACTAGAAAAAAAATAATCAAATTTGGAGATCGCCACAATAAAAAAATCTAAGTAAAAAAATTACTCCCACCATATAATTTTTTTTCAAGATGTCCTCCGTCAACCAGCTTGTTTTTTATGAATTATTCCCAAAAGTTAATCAAATCATCAGATATGCCTAGAGAACCACCACATCAAATTTAAAAATAATTCAACAAACGTTTCATAAGATACTGCGCCCACCAGCTTTTTTGGTGGCTACTTTTACAAAAAGGTCTTCGTAAGCCATCTTGTTTCTGATGGGTTCTCACAAAAGTTAATCAGATCATCAGAAATGCCCAGAGAACCACCACATCAAATTTGAATGCAATCCAACCAATGGTTCATAAGATATCGCACCCGCAAGATTTTTTGGCGACCATTTTTTCAAAATGTCTCTCGCCATCCATCTTGTTTTGAATGAATTTTTCCCAAAAGTCAATCAGATCATCAGGAACACCAACGGTTCATAAGATATTGTGCCCACAAATTTTTTGGCGGCCATCACAAAATGGCCATTTGCTGCTCGGTGCAAAAAAAATATATAGAAAGAATTGTCATATCTGTAAAAAATAAATATAATTCATCAGGTAACATCTTAGTGAGAGCTAAATTTCTGATACGCCTTCAGTGGCAGCGAAGCAGAAAGACTCTAAATATTACCATAAACATCCGGATAGTATCGGGGATGCTTAATAACCCATGACCTAGTAATCAAATAATAATCAAATCAATCGATATCCTTGTATTTTCCACAAGGGTTAATATATATTTTGCCACTAAAACCTGAGTATAATATCCCATTCGATGTTTAGAAATGGCTATAGACAAAAAGACCAATTTAAATGTAGTGTTAGACAATTAAAATATAAAATACTAACAGGTTTCATCAGGAGAAAGGCTTGGCTGAGTAAGCATGCCAAAAAATTGTCATGAGCGAGGCGAATAGCTTCGAAATCTCTTGTGTTCTGCACTCGCTCTTGAAGTAGACCAAACTGAGACTCAATCACATCCACCTGATAAACGAGCAATAGTATTTGAATCAGGACAATTTGATGTTCGATCATGGTACCACAGATTTAATTATGAAATGAGATGTTCTGGATTTGTGAATTTTAAATATATTTAAAATAGTTTAAATACTTTATTCCACTAAAGTAAACAGATAAAAGAAATTTTAATGGGCTTAGATTAGATTTTCTGAACTACAGTATAACGGTACCAAATGTTTTGAATTTTGTACAGAATAAATTAAATAACCTGTAAATAATACTGGAGATTGTCAACCAGGAACGCCATATGATTCCGCAGCCACCAGCGGCTGGAGCTCAGCTGATCAGTCTGTAGGTGTTTGTGGTGCATCTGGAGAGCCCAACAATGCTGTAACTGTAGCTGCACGCGCTTCACCAACAGGAGAAACCGAAACAACTGGTTGTACCTGACAAGATACCATATTATTATCAATATATAGGGTCACTGTCACATATATACACACACAACCAGGGTGTAAATGGTCAGCAGCACATTGCTACGTCTAGTAACATATATTAACCCTTGAACTGCTATTGTCGTTTTTTATCAGATGTTTAAATCACAGTTATTGGGAAGGAAATGAGTGATTTGCAAATGTTTGTTCTCAAATTAAGCACGGGAAGCAAAAAGGCTAAAAACGGCTATAGACGGCATCAGCAATCAGTTGGGTTGATAGAATATATTAAGCAGAAAGATCAACAGTGCAAAGATATAGGATCAGGATTGTTCAAAACATAGAAATATATATAAGAAAATTGCATAATGTTATGTGACTTCAATGTTAACTATATAACATACAAGACAAAAAGGGTTTGTGGTAGAAAATGACCTTTCTAGTACAGCGGGTGTGAAGATGATATGTAGTGGCCAGTCTACAGCACAATTGAGACTGAGCAAGCTCCAGCCAGAAGAGAACGTCACTGCTCCCTCTCTGTCGACTCCACTGTCTAAAAAATAATAAAAATAAAGAGTGAAGCATGTATAACACATCTAGCCTTCAACCAAATATGGAGTACGATTAAAATCCTTTTGAAATATTTTTAATAGCAATAATTATTCACCCATTGTACTGTTGAACTGTTTACTGAAAATTTCCATTCATTTGCTGGACTATACCACACACTGGTCTACAAAGTGCAAAAGGTCAAAATAGGCCTTTCTTGGTGCTTGGGCCTTACACACCGCGCACCCTTTATTTACCTGGCAGTTTAAAATATCGCTGTGACACGGCAGTCGCCGATCTTAATTGTGTGCTAGTAAGATTGATTTGTGATGGCTCAGGTCCTAGATTTATTAGATTGTGTTTAATATTATTATAATAATATAATAATAATTAACAATCAATACCTTCATGCTATAGTAAAATGTGTAGCGGTTCAATAAAGTGACGTAATTAACACGAATATACACACGTTTCTGGGAACTAGCTAGTGGTGGATAGTAAGTACACACATACCCCCAACCGCCAGACGGTAATCAGGTAATGGGATCTTTAAAGGTGTGACATTTAACTGCCATGGGACGCGGTTAACCTGCAAATAATTCACCAGCGAATATCATCTTCAAATTTCTTATGTGGGCATGACGATATATAAAATGAACGTTGTATCTAGATACATTGGAATATTAGAAATGAATCGGTGAAATATACCTTATGAACTTATAAAATAAATTTCACATAGAAGGCTTAATTTTAAACGTGCAAATCCCAAAATGTCCTCCCAAACGGGACAGTACACAGGCCGGGTCTATGAAGTCACCTGCATTCTCCCGCCGTTGACGCACACGAGGTATCATGTCGTGTGGTGTATGCGTCTTGGCAATGTCTACTGCGATGATAGACGTGTAAATATCACTTGCAGTTCGAAAGCTTCCGTATAGCTTCGCCTTAGTTGTTAATGTTGAGCTGTGTCTAACCTGCTCGTACTATACCGGTACCCTGCCTAATGAGCTGTGTATATTCACGCGCCAATGAGTCTACACACTCGCTGTATAGGTCATATCGGCGCCAGCGCGATGACAAAAACTAATGACTTTTCACGGCTCAATGCTCTAGCCTGAGCTATCAGAAATGTCAGACAGGTTAATCAGTGCTCTAGCCGCACATACTGTGCACATTAACCTAACATTTTAAAAGGTCAAATATGTCTTACATGTATGAGGAATTTTTAAAGATACAGTACTTGTCCTCTGAATTTACAAATGCAAATAATTTTCACCCACTTTTGGGTCCCATCAGTTATTACCTTTTGTTTGCTCTTTGTCTAATTCATGTTGTGGTTTATCCACATGAAGGGTGAACTTCTGCATCATTCCTTCGTCCTCCAGTAGAATGTTACGAGCGGATTGCTGCAAAGCCACATTTATATCTACAAGCAGAGAGTACATTTATTAAACAAAGTACATGTAATAATAATTTGAACCTTATCTCCAGCAAAATGTCTTAGAAGAGAAAGCTGAAACGCCACATTTAAATCTAGAAGTAAACAAATTAAAAATAATTTTATCCTTCCGCAGTTTATTAAATAAGGTAAAGATAATTTCGGCAATGTCAAATTAAATCACCTATAATATTGTTTTGCAAATGCTATGTTAAAATGATTTACTGCATTGCAGCACATTACAAATACATTTGGCTAAAATTGGTCTCTTTAAATAATAAAAAATTAATCAATAAAGAATATTTCTTTCTTTATTTCTAAATTTAAAAAATATCTGCCCCTTCTCGATTTATTTTGTTTATCGTACTTGAGCTATATAAACTATATATTTACTATCAGAATAATTTATTTGGCTTCACAATGTATAGATAGTCTAAGCACATATATAGTATAACAACATTTAAAAGTTCAAACAAAACAACAAAAATAATTATAGTAAAAAAAATCGATTTTTATAGATGGTATGGTTTTCATGTTATGTGCTATGTGTGGGCTATTGTATTCGGATCCCTGACACAGTTCGCCATTTATAGATGGGAAATGCATGTACAACAGAAATTCCACCTTCAAATGAATTAAAAATAAAAATAAACAATGCAGCATCGCATGTCACATATTACCATGCTCTGTTGTGGCGGTAGGACACATTTTTAACAAGGATCCAGATTGGTCGATGAAAGCTAAAAACAATTCTCCTCTTCCCAACAGGAACATGTCCTTCATGATTCTTAGTTGTCCCATCAGATCTGCCTCCTCCATAATTAACTGCCAAAGTTGCTGAAAAATACACAGAAAAAACATGCAATAGCAACAGTGTATGTTTATGTGTGGCTAATTTTTAGTCGATATCCAAAAATTAATACATGTATTATTTATTTTTGGAAATTTTATTTTATTTTTA
Organism: Flabesymbios commensalis; assembly: GCA_964017125.1. Classification (NCBI taxonomy): domain Eukaryota; kingdom Metazoa; phylum Annelida; class Polychaeta; order Terebellida; family Flabelligeridae; genus Flabesymbios; species Flabesymbios commensalis. Next base: position 37,346,648 of record OZ024908.1, read on the forward strand.
GAATTTTTTTCTGTATGTAAAAATATACTATATTCTACATACTGTATATATTCTAATAATAAGGGCGTTACTTATAATATATCGTGAGATTACAGGGGGATGGGCGCTATTCAGAGTAGTTTTTAAATGATCATAGGTTTTATTTTCAAATCAGGGGGGTGGACGTTTATTGGAATATAGGTGTTTATTAGAATGAATATGGTATATTACAGTTACAATTTAGTCCAAATTTAGTCTATGTAATGATTAGAAAATACTACTAAAATATCACATAAAGCTACATTACCTCAGCCACACAAGCTCTAATTCTGTCTATAACATTCTCAAAAGACATGAGACTAAATTCGCTCTCCTTCGCTAATACTTGAAGCTGCTTGGCAAACTCATCTTCTCTGTTTTTCAAAATTGAGCCTAAACACAAAATGAATGCCATATATTGTGACATTAGTTCATGTTATACAGATGGAGGCGCTCAGACAATAACAGAACTTGCAACCCTTCCCGTGACAATCAACACCATTAGCATTTTTCATCCTACTTATTTAAACTCAGATATAACACAATAATGAATGAAATATTCGAACATAAAAAGTAAAGCCATTCATTTAACCCTTTGAATGCTAAGTCCGACCATAATGGTATTTAAACCTTTTTATCAACACTTTAAACAACATCCCTATTGTAGCTAAAATATGTCCCTGATCGGAAAGATTTGAAAGTATTTGACTTCCAAATTGATCAATTCAAATACCTTTACCACACTTGAAGTTGTGAGTTGCGTCAGCAAGAGACAACTTCAATTAGGTACAAATGTCAATAGGATGACTTGGCGGTTAAAGGGTTAAAGTTATAAAAACCTTGTATGGCCTGCTGGAGTGTGGTCTGCTTTTGTTCAAACATTTTGATGGATTCACCAATAAAGATTATTTTATCCGCTACTCTTGTAGGAATGTATGAGGGTAGCATTTCGCCACGTAGACTGTATTGTTCATAGTGTGTGCTCGATGGAAGGCCTTCGTGTATAGTCTACAATAAGAATAAATGAGCAAAAAATAAGAAAAATAACTGAACAAAAATTCATAATAAATATGAAGGTTGTATCTTATAATGTGGGAGACAGTCATTGTATTATGAATAACATTTGTTTCAGCTTATATCAAAATGAGTATCATAACTGATCTTCAGAAGACTGATCTTCAGTAGAATTTTGCGGGAAACAAAGTGTTAAAGGATTACACTTTTCTCCGTGAATAGGACTAGTGGTGTTTTGAAGAAAAACAACACAAAAGACATTAACCCTTTAACCCTTACAGCGCAGGGATAGACTTTAATGGGCAGAATCTGACGTCTGTAGACGTCAGATTTTGACGACTAAAATCTATCACCGCACTGTAAGAATAAAAAGATTTCTAATATCTGCAGACCCATAACATAGGTATTTAAATGAATCGGGAAGAACTAACTAAGATATTTATGCTGATTTCAATTTGAAAAAAACCCTTTGGTCTCCATGATTTTACAAAATTAATTGTAAGGGTTAAGTTCTCTCGTCACATTTATTCATCACATGGCATATTTTGTAAAAAATTCATTCAAAGAAAAATGACATAATCCATCACAATAAGGAGTTTCCCTAAGCTCTTTCATTTGATATATTATCAGAGACGCCAAGTTAGAACAGAGAAAAAATGGAAGATAAGAAAAAAAATAGTAAGATGACAGAAGATCGACAGTAAGGTCATTGCGCGACTGCTCACCCGAGAAATTTTAGAAGACTAAAATTTATGATTGCACAGCCACTGATTTTAATATAAGTTTGAAGTAAGAGTAATATATTGAAAATTTGATAAAATTGACCATGTTGACAGGGCAATTAGGGGGACGGAAAAACAGGTGGAAAATCGGGAGAACTCCGTGAAAATCGAGAGATTTGTCACCCCTGTATCATACGTGGGTATTTTATAAATCACCACATTTTTATTTAGCGCAGGGATCCTCGCACTGAAGACTTAAATATTTATAATATGCGTAGACCCATAACATGGTTTATACAAAAATATTCCAGCGTAGTAATTGTTAAGACAGAATAGATATATAAATGAGCCCGTGCCATGATTTGTTTCAGCTGTCGTCCAGTTACACCACCCAATCCTAGATCATCTTCCTCCACAGTAGTGACACCCGACAGCACAGGACGCAGCTCACGATAGATAAAAAACTCATCGTGATGATCAAGCAATTGTCCGTGAAGCATCCATCCAGCTAGCTGTTTGTATAATACACCATGACAGTGCCAGAGAACTCTGTTTGGTAAAAACACAACATTTACAAAACGAAAAACGTATTTCGCATTTAAACATGCCATTGCTTATTTTTTCTATTATAATTTGTTTCCATTGAAACTAGAATATTGACACAAATTGCAGCTTTAAATAAGAGAAACAGATAATTGGAAAAAAAAGCTGATATTTACAACATGATATATTTTGATGTAGATAATGATATACACCGTATATTATACAGCCACAGCATGACAATTATTATTTATCCCAATCAAGGTTCATACTTATTAGTACTAATAAAATTCTAGAACTTTTCCAGGACAGATTACAAATTTTTCCAGGTTCGACAAAATTTCAACAGGCAGATAAAGAAACACTCAATAAATTTATTTGAAAGCTGTTATTTATATAAACAAGAGGCCTGAAGTCCCATATCATCCGCCGCCATAAATTAGGCTCGAGTTTTTGCGGTCAAATATTTAAAAAGTCGACTTGTGGTGGCCATTTATTCAGTAAAATCATCTGCACATTTACAGATGGTGGGTAATGTGATTGTAAAATGTGAATTATTTCTGCCTCATATTTTTGAGTTTTTGCACCCACAAAAAATTATGAAGTTCATCCATGGCGGCCATTTTGAATTTCAGTAAAACCTCAAAAAATAACCTGCACATCTCCATATAATGGGGTATGTAATAGTAAAATTTGAATAATTTCTGACTTTAAATTTGAGTTTTTGCGCCCACAAAAAAATTGGATTTGATCCGTGGCGGCCATTTTTAATTTCACCCTGAAAAAGTCAACTGCACATCTCCATTTCACGGGGAATGTGATAGTAAAATTTAAATAATTTCTGATTGCGCCCACAAAAAATTTTGGAGTTGAACTCTGGCGGCCATTTTCAATTTTTGTAGCATCCTAAAAAAATCACTTGCAAACCCCAGGTGGCTAGAAAGTGATGTTAAAATTACAAGAAAAATTGACCACTAGTTTTTGAGTTTTTGCGTTCACAAAAAAACGTTACGCCTGACGGAATCCTGGCGCGACTAAAATCCCTCTTCCCCTACGGGCGGGGGATAAAAAGTGAGCACAAAATAAAGGAAATGTTGCATACATGTATTTATTGTAAATGAGTCTTTTATCTTTGAACACATGAAAGCTACAAGAATGGAATTTTGTAGTAGTATAGGCAAACTAAGACATCATAAATTGTGCAACATCGGTGTAACTATCGGGGGAGTTTTCATTTATAATTCTACACTGATGTAATTTGATCAATCTTACTTCATTAAAGCTGCCTTCACTATTGGAATTCCTGAGGCAGCAGCCTCGTAGATAATCTCAAGGAATTGGCAACCATGCGCCTGAAAAAATTTACAAATAGGAACAATGTGAGGACAGAAATCTGGATTATAAATTGTATATATGCGACTTTTCCAAGTTCTCTTATAAATTTCCATTATTTTATATTTCGCTAGAAATACTGGATAGAGAATCCGGGTTAAATTATGTGTAATAAATAATGGATTATGTAAAACTTTCTCAGCATCAAGGAAAATTATAATTGGTTTTAATACTTTTTTATTGACACATAAAATAATTGATTTTGAAAGGAAATATTTGGTTAATTAGCCAGAATCAGGGATGCCAACCTCCGATAAATGAAAAATGTAATTCTTATGCTGAAAAATCATAAAACATAGTTACCGTAAGTGGTACATGTATTACTATTTTTTTTCAGGTGATTAAATTGAGGCTTCAGATAGAAAACCAATTCTGGTATAATATTTGCACACCGTCTGCGATGCTGGTCCATTATTAAACCAGCATTGGGTGCAGTCGATGATATCACTCATGGTGTTTGGTGTATGATGTTACATACATGTAACTTCAAACTGAACCAAGAATTGAGGTGGGGTTTGCACCTTTCTAACAATATAAAGAACAGTCTGAGTGTGATGACTCGAGCTCATGTAACCTTACACAGGATCATACACTCACCTTCTGGAGTTTGATTTGCTCGAGCACAGATGAGATTGCGGGGAACATCAGTTGATACTGTTAAAAAAATGATGTAGATTATTTTAAAAACTGAGATTTGATTTATTTTAATTATATCTAGGTGGATCAAAAATTTTAAAGCTCCTCCTTGGGCTGATATGTTGATTTTGAAAATCAATTTCATATAAATTCGAAGTAATCTTATATTAAATTTAAAATGTATAACTTATACACTGTATCAGCGAAATTTGTGAAAATAGCCATTTTTACGCACGGTGTTGCTATTGACAAACCATGTATGTACACTATGCCTGTGCATCACTTAAATTCTGGACATCTACAAACCAGATTGGTTGTTTATTAAGTTATAAATAGCAAAAAAAGATAGCGTTTTTGTCTTGTCTGTAAATTGGCAAACATTCTCTCATCCCACACTACTTCTACGAACATAAATGTGTCCCATTGCATCATGGGACTGTTGTAAACACTTTGCGCTCAAGGTGGTACATGACATGCCTCAAGTTTGAGGGAAATCAAAGTAATCTTGTATCTCTTGTGATTTGGAGTGATTGTAAAATTTTCAACTCTATACATGTATTATACTTTATAAAGTTTAAAAGGAACCTTCTGGAGAACCTTTATGTAGTGCTCACCACCTTTGTGAAAAAAGCGCATTCCGGCGAATGCTTGGCAAATCATGCACAAATGTTAGGCGAATGTAGTTGTTCACTGAGCACGGCAAATACCCGCTAAAACCATATCTTCGGCAACTGTTCGTCATGAATGCAAGTGCATTTCAAATTGAGTGAGTTTGTCAAATAATCGCAAAAATTTTAGCTAATTTGAGGTATAGGCTAAGAATTGCTACTGATGATAAGCACAGGTGCAATGGCTGTACTTTAATGCCATAAAAAACTGATCAGTCAGTTACTAAGACTGGTGATTAAAAGAGAATAATGGGAAAATCATGTTCACAAGATAAAAACTGCTGTGATAAAATCTCAACAATTTTACAACTTTTTGTCAATGTCTAATTTGTCCATGAACTGGTCAGTTTAGAGTTGTTGATTTTGACTGCAAACTTTATATTTCGGATAAAGGATTTACATCATATATCTTCTGTGTCCTGGCAAGCCTCACACTAATCAAGACTTCACCAATAAATAATTATCAATGACATAAAATTTAAAATCATGCATTGATAAAACTGTAAAATCAAACATCAATAAGTTAGTTATAAAATGATAACACAATTATTAGGCCAGTTTAGTTATTTTTGTATACATGTACTTATGATAATATAAAGAGTTATACAGCTATATCCTTGAATATATTTTTTTATAGCTGATAATTAAGATAACCTGCTCCAGTTCAGTTTGAATATGAGCAGCGGTTAGATTTTGGTCTGCCAGAACTTGTGCTTCCAACTGTAATAATGTATTTCTATATGGCTGCATCACTTCCACCAATCCCCTGCATACTGCACGTACGTAGAGTCCATTACCTGTAAAAAAGTGTCTTTTTTAGCATATTGATTGTTAAGTTAACCCCTAAAGTGCTAAATTATAGAGTAACATTTTTTCCCCACCTGAAGTTGTGTTTCGCTACAGTGACCCAAAACCTCAAGTGGGAAAAAAATATTTAAATATAACAAGTACAATTTGAATCAACACATGTGCTAATGTATCAAATCTAATGCTCATTTCTCCTTCAATGTTTTTGTTTGAAGGACAAATAAAAAGGCTGAAAACCGCTATAGACGTGACTGGCACTTCAACCCTTCACACGCTAAATTTTATTCATAAAAACCTTGGAGGCCAAAGTGTTTTTTTCGATTTGAAATCATCATAACTGTCTAAGTTATGTCTTTTCGATTCATTTGAATACCTATGATAAGGGTCTACGGCCATTACAATTTTTTTTTACATTTACAGTGTAGGGATCGACTTTAGTCGTCAAAATCTGACTACTAAAGTCGATCCCTGCGCTGTAAGGGTTAGTGATTAAAAAAATAATAAAACTACATGTACATGTACCCTTTATTTCATAATTGCTTTATTACCCTTTCAAATAATTTCATTGTTTTGATGCTAGCTTTGCTACGCAATTACTAGCTACAAACATAGGAAAAATGTTCCTATTTTAAAATAAACTAAACCAAGTATATTTATATATCTACAGATAAATTTCAAAAAAAATCACAAACCCTCTTATTACTCAGCTATTTATTCTTAAAAGATGGCCTGCTTTCATGAACAGAGCCATAGCCAGGGTAGCAAGACAGACCTGAGTCAGATCTGATAGTTTTTAATGTGAGATAAAAAAAAGTGTGAAAAAGGAGAGAAAAGACAAGACGCGCCTCGTATGCCTTATGCTGGCTAGATGAAATACCAACTTTAGGCAAAAGTATAATATCTCAGACATGCCAGGTGGTTATGGGGAAAAATCCATATTTACTTTTTTGAAGATGAAAAAAGAAAATTTCTAGGCCATTCTGATGCTATTTTTGGGCCATTTTTCATAAACCTGGAAGTTGAAAAAAATCTGTAATTACGACAACATCTGTTACACTGGCATCTATGATATCGTAAATGAAAATTCATAATGTACCTACTCTAGCTATGAGGGATTATAATATACCGGTATATGGGCATTTGAAAAAAAAAAAAAAATTCTGTGTGCTCTCAAATTTTATAGAAATTGAAGAAAATAATATATGTATCAATATGTTATTGAAAAACTAAAACTGTAATATAAACATCACTATGTCAATTTAAAAAATCAAGTCAATTAAATCACAACCAAGCTATCACTTTGAACCAAAAATATCATATATAGACCTTTTAGGAATTCATTGTTGTCATGTTCAGATGTTGTGCTTAAGATAAGTGGTCAAGATGCCTTGTTTGCATAAGGTATATTGACAAGAAAGGGAATACAAAATCAGATTATTCATCAGAATGTTATAAAATGGTTCAGAAGAAATTTGATAAAAAGTAAAAATAGGAATCAAATATTTACTTGACAGATTTTTCTCGTCTTTCGATGTGTTTTTTAGAGAATAAAAGTCATTTTAATGTCATATATCACATTAGAAATTTTACCCCCTTCTCACACTTTGGTACAGTACCATTTTTTCTAAAAATTCTCATATACTATTTATTATTCAATAAATGTTATTCTTAATATTCTATGTGGTGAATAATTATGACAAGGGAGCTTAGAGGGTTAATTTATGATCTGCAGTCTGCATATTGCATTAATTTAGGGAATTTTTCCTGTTAAAAAACAAACGATTTGGAGTGTTGAGCCATAGTAAGCAGGTAAGTATTAAGCTTTAAGATGTTTTTTATTAATCTCACAAAGTTTATTGTGCTTAACAAGCGAGATGTTAATGCAGTCATTGAATAAACTATTATTTCAAAACATTATTTTTTCTATATTTTATATATTTACCTGATGCTCCACTGGATCCTTGGCATTGAATAAATTGGTTGAAATGAACATAGTGTGTGGAAAGTTTGCAGAGACGATTAAGAAGACAGAGTTCAGATGGATGTATAAAAGGTAAATCTCCGGCTACCTGAGAGAAAAAGAAAAATATAAAATATAAAAAAAAATATTAAAATATGTGTGTGCACAATGCACCTATATAATTATGGGCAACACTTATTTGTAGGTATTACCTGTCCCTATACATGTACATCAGTGCACAATTTTGGGGTGAGTCCGCGTGGCCAATCGTGGTTTTAGAAGTGCAGGACACGCTGGCATTTCACCTTTTTTCAGTGGTAAAATCTGCTGAGCAGTTCCCAGATTCCCACCAGGCGTGCCTGTGCACGCTTGCCACGGCGGCGTTTTATATGGTTGCGTGTTGTCTGATATTGGAAAAGAATGCGAGAGAGGGAATGAAGGCCTATTTCCTGGACACAAACCCTGTTCTGGCCCTCTGGTCAGGCCCTATATGTCGTCGCCGCTTCACAGACAAACTGTCAGTTAACATAACGTTGGCCCAGCACTGTCTCATCGTTGAGACTTCGCTCACCTTATCAAGCTAATGAATCGGCTATGGTAGTGTCCGTAGTGGCGTGACATTGGCACAAATCCCGCAAACAGGCTTTTTCGTGGTATTGTCTCGTAGACGATGCAATCAAATCAACTCTGGGTCAATCTATTGTGTCCGCTAGAAATGCGCTGGCCCGCCGACATTAACAGGGTAGAAAGCATGCACGCATAAAAGGCGGGTTTTCATACGGGCCCGGCCATTTGAAAAGGGCCAGTGTCGTGTATTATTGTGTGGACGTCTTTATTTTAATGGACGCCAGCATGAACTGATGTTAAATGAATAAATAAGGTCATAGAAATAATTCTATCACATTCATAGCTATAAAAACTATTTAATTAATTGCTGAGAGTGAATTACAATATATATACTATACTTTCTAGTGATCGTATTTATTTTCACTTAATCAAACTGTGATGTAATAATATATTGTAGCTATGACCACCACCTTAACTTCTCGTCATGCGTAAACAATGACACGGTAGAATTTTTTTTTATATATGTTCAATGGGGCTTGACAAATATATCTATAACTTAGCCGCATCATTAAGACATCGGTCGTAGCAATCATATCTAAAATGACAAAAATATGTAAAAATATCGTTCATTTTTTGTAAATACATCCCTTTTGACCCTCGTAATAAGGTTGGTCAAATAAAAAAAAATTAAAGACGCCATAGTTGAATATCTTATTATTGAATTAAATCACGCAAAAAATTTTTTTTTCATAAAAAACATGTTTTTCAATGACGATGGTGTGAAATCAATTTTGCTACACATATGGCTGAAAGTATTAAACCATTGCATTCGTCAATGTCGGTATTCCTTTATGATCAAAACAATATAATTGCATGAGTAATGATTGAATATGTATAATAAGTCAAATATTAAACAATATAAATTCAGAACCAAATGCATTGGTGATTTAAAAGTAGAACGGGTTTCTGGGTGTTTTTCGCTAAAACAGGTCATCGTTATTGGGTTGGATAATTTTAACATTACGGAAGCAGACACTTTTTCTGACCCTCACGACAGCTGTCATTTTTCTGTCTATATATTATATCTAATTTATATTTTGGCTTTATTGTATGTTTATATTAGTAGCAATATTCAAACCCAAGCGTGACTTTATAAGACTTTAATTAAATAAAACAGACACATTTCTGCTAGAATCACTCATGCATGACGTGATTCAGACAGGTGATTAGGAGGATCACATCTCTTTCACAAACATTATAAATAACCATGAATGCGCTAAAAAATTGCAACCAAAAAAGTAATTTGCGCCTAGCATTAAAAAAAAAATGCAAACAAGACTCTTTAGAATTGGACAGGACTCTCTGGATTTTGCAAGAGAGAGTCCTTCTGCCACACTGGAAATATGGTCTAAAATTGTGCACTGTACATGGACGTCTGCTAATAAGCTCTCGGCCACACTGACCCTTTAAAAGCGGCCAGACCTGTATAAAAAGCCACCCTTTATTTGAGTATGCTTTCTACCCTGATTAATGTAATGCTGGGTTAGCATCACCCTGCCCCATCAGGTCAGACCGTCAGACTACCAGTCTGAACTTGACAACAGGTGTGGGGGTGCGAGCAACTTGAATATTCATTATGACGTTACCGGTTTACTGACTGTGGTGTGGAGGTCACACTCAGGTCAGATTGTCTGGCCTGCAGGAGTTGGCCAGGGAAGAGGGGGGTTCTAAACTCATAGCACATACACGTGATATCCAGGAGCCGGTAGCAGACAACTGGATAGATGAAGATGGGTTAGCATAGGCCTGTCGTTTCATTCATTTAGGTTAGTTGGCTGTTCATTTAAATGCCGTTTAATCAGTGTTTCATTAACACAACACTGTGTCAGCGCCTCGTATTTGTTTGACGAATGACTGGCACTGTCATTAACCCTTGGAGCGCAGAAATATTTTTGTATAAACCATGAAGACCAGTAAAGGGATTTTCAATTTGAAATCATCATAATTGTCTTAGTTAGCTCTTTCCGCTTCATTTGCATGTACCTACAGACGTCAGATTACAGTCGACCCCCGCGCTGTCAGGGTTAATCTAGGTGACTTTGTGACAAGAGGTGTAGCCCGGGGCGGTGGCACAACGTTCATTAAACATTGGTTCAATGTGTCGTGCTCACTGGGACATCTGATTCTAGACCACGCTGCTGTCTTGGATGGCATGCTCTGATCCAAGCCTGGCTGTGATCCATGCGAGGGGTGTGTTGCTATCAAATATAATAGCTGTACTGTATAACTCCCGCTGTCAGTTCTCTATGCAGAGGATTAACTGCTGGTCAGTCATATTCACGGATCTTGTCCTGTTAAATCATGTGGCGTATTTGGAAAAGGTTCTCCACCAAGTAAGAAAAGAAGCAGACAACAGAAGAAAAACGAGCCAAAGGCCGTGAATATAACCATCGAAACCGAGTCCGAAATTTTTGACAATAAATGGACGAAAGTTTGTGTTCCCAAGGGTCTAATTAAATCAGACACATGACAATGAGACAGAAATTTATTATTGATGCTTATTGAAAGTAAGTTCACAATCAAAGAATATAAACTTTTTTGTTTGTTGCTTGACTCAAGATGACTATTTCAGTATTCCTGTAAAAAAAAACTATAAATAATATAAACACAACTAAGCAAAAATTAGGAGGATCCCATCGCTTTCACAAACATTATAAATAACCATGAATGCGCTAAAAAATTGCAACCAAAAAGGTAATTTGCACCTGGCATGAAAAAAAAAATTCAAACAAGTCTCTTTAGAATTGGACAGGACTCTCTGGATTTTGCAGGAGAGAGTCCTTCTACCACACTGGAAATATGGTCTAAAATTGTGCACTGTACATGCAATATGATTGAAGAATTTGCACTCCAGGGTTGATGTCAAACAATTAAAATTACTACAAGATTCTTTGAGCATGTCTGGCAGGCACGAAATAAGGGCATTCTGGACGTCCGAGACAACTCATTTTGCCGTCGAACAACCTAGTATCAATCTCAGGGTTTCCGTCAGACAACCACTCAAAAATAGAGATTTACAAAAATATGCAAATTGTTTCTGTGCACAGCGCATTAAATAACCCTTAGTTTAACACTTTAAATAAGCATGATAAGTGGGAGATTTGCAGGGAATCACTAGCTCTATTGTTTAAAATGAATTTATTTTGCAATTGTTATATTGTTTTTTCATGTTTTTATGTCCCAAAATTCGAACAACTAAAACATCTTGCGGAAAACCTGGTGGTCCGGTGGACAACCAGGCTAACAATCCTTGTTTCATGCCCTGTCTAGGCTACATGTAGCTCATTATAATGCATAACATTTTTACAAATAAATTTAGCCGGTGATGTAAAACTTTATGAGACTATTATAAGTTTACAATTATTTATTGCGTGGGGAGAAGAATTCTTGGATCACATATAAACATGGAGATACAAGATTTGAATTTCATCTCAATATCTGTGTATCGTAATTGTAGACAGAAATTCTGTCTCTAGCATAAATTCAGCTGTCAGTCACTGACTCAGTGAAAGAGCCATGAGAGGAGTGTGCACAGGCTATCATAATTGGCAATTGTGACAAAATGTGAAATCATCGGACTTATTCGTTGAAAAATAAGTAAACATATTGAAACGTATATATAGGCCTACTAGTCTATACTTGCCATCACATTAAACCAGGATCGCATGATTATCGCCGATTGCTCCGTCAATTCTGAACCGATTTCCTTGAAATTTTTGAAAGGCCATTTTCTATTTTCTAATTTCAATTTATTGCATGTCAAATGGTCTAAGTTTTGAAATACGCTATGTAATTTTACGAAATTTTCAGGGCTGTTCGGATTCTTTTGAAAAAAATAGTGTTAGCAAAATTTCATGATAATCTGTTGAGAATTGACTGAGAAATCAGCGAAAAACATGCGATCCTGGTTGATCAGTTTTAGTAATAATGCGACTAGATCTAGTAGGCCCATAGGCACTTGTGTAAACATAAAACTGTGGTCTAAAAAAAGGAAATTTATGACGTCGTTTTTTGGGTCGTTTTTTGCATATATAGAAAAAGGCTATAAATGTTTTGGTCTCTGAAGGCACAAAAATGTGTTTTATTTATTTGAAAAAATAACTTTTATGATGGTTTAAACTTGGAACTAGGGTCTGGAACAGAAATAGCGGCAAAACCTGTATTATCACCCAATGTACAGATTTCTGAAAATTAGCGTGTACTTCTATAACTAAATATTTTGTTCTGGGACCTAGTACAATAAAATAACCTATTGGTACAGTTAAAGTACATATTTTCAAACATGCCTGTAAAATTTTATGAGAATCAATGGGGTAGCAGATACTTTTTTTGAGGCCACAAAAAATTGCTCGTAAAATTTAGCATTTTTTTCTACAGAAAAAAATAATTAAATGTGCAATCACGTTCCATGATATTTACCGAACCTAAAAATGTGAGGTTATTAAAAATTTGAAAAAGTATTGTTAATTTTAAGAAAAGTTGTGATGTTTTTTCATTTTTTTTTAAAAATAGCATTTTTCCTGCAAAAGTTCTGCGGTTTTTAACAATACCATAGAAAAGGCAAATTTGCATCTTAGGCGAAAATGACAATATCTCAAAAACTATTTGATATATTTAAAAAAAATTAAAAAGCATATTGTTCCTGTTTTTCCATAAAAAAAACAGTAAAAAATCACAATTTTATTTCAATGTGTCTTTATGTTATCATGCACAAAAAAAAGCCTGTTTCAAAATACATTTTTTGCTGTAACTTTTTTATTCCTTATCCAATTTTGAAAAATGAGGCCTTTTTAACATCATAAGACCCTTTAAGTATGTAGAATAAAATTAATCAAACACTGAGCAGAGTTAATAAAAAAGGTAAATTATTATATTTTATTTTCAAGTAGTCTACCTACCCTAGGTCTAGACTACAGGAATATTATTTTCATTAAAAAAAAATAATTATGCCCTAGGTCATGCTTTTTCAACAACGGCAAAGTGCAGCCCATATCACCAGCAACAGCAGCCCATAATTGCAGCAGCCGCCCATAATTGCAGTAAAACCGGAATATATTCAAATAATGAATGCTCCTTTGTTATTATATATTTAGCTTAGTAATGACAATAGGACACTGCTGAAGACTTGGCGATATCTAGCCATACCAAAAAATTAGGTATTAAAATTATTTTGGGTGAGCTAGAAGCATTTACGCCTAGGCCTAGCAGTGTTTCTGATCTGTCGTCATGTCGTCAGAATTGACGACAAGCTTCCCCATCTGACGAAAAACATTCCATTCTGACGAAAATGATATATATCTAGATTTTATTTTGAAAAAATTTAGAATTTTATTGAAAAATGTGTTGTTTTAAAGCTTAAAATGTACCTTTAGATATCACTAGAAGACACCTGAAGCCTCCTATGAAACAAAAATTTCCCAGTGGAGCATGCCCCCGGACCCCCCTAGAGTTGTGATCCCCTTTGGTGGCCGTTCACCGGAACCCGCGCCTGCATGCTGACTCCAACACCAGGTTTGGAGTCAGAATCTTCATATTGTCTGACTCCAACTTTTTTCATAGCCAGAAACACTGCCTAGGACCTAGGACTAGGTGTTAACCCGCCCATAATACCCTCCTGGCCTCCATTACTCTATACTCGCCGTCAAATTAAAAATGATCAACCAGGATCGCATGATTTTCGGCGATTTATCAGTCAATTTTGAACCGATTTCCTTGAAATTTTGCAGAGGCCATTTTCTATTAAAATCCTAACAAGGGTAGAAATTTCGCAAAATAATATTCAATATTTTAAAAGTTAGACCATTTGCCATGTAATAAAATTCCAAAATTAGTTTAATGGGTTGAAAGAGGAACGTCGTAATTTCAATTCATAACATGTCAAATGGTCTAACTTTTGAAAAATAATGTAATAAGTTTCTACATTATTTATTTTGAAATATTTAGATCTATTTTATAGCCTACTGAGTACTGCACTCTGCACTGTCTGCAGCGTTTTCCTCTTTTTTAACAACCATGGCATGAGCGATAATAGGTGATAAAATAAATTATATTCACTTTCACTTCGTTATTGGCGCCTTTAACAAATATACCCCCAGGATAACCACTCAATGCCAGCAATAATTCGTGTAGCATTCTTCTTATTAATTATGAAAGCAATAAAATAACAAAAATGCCATTTGTTTAACACTTGTTAAATTTAGTTGTTTGGATTGACCAGTATACTTTGCAATCGAACATGTCCGACCTCGAAAGACAAATTCGAGTGGTGTATGGCGGGAATTTATTTGACAGCTGTCATGCGTGAGACGAAGCAGTTTCACTTTGAGTCGAAAATTCAGCGTTAACATAGTTTAGGAAGCTCAAGACATTAGTCGTACATAAAGGCAACACTTAGGCTAGACTCTTTATATAATTTAGTCTATTTATGCAATGTTTAGAGTTAATAATTGTGTTGATAAAATGTACAATTTATCATAAATTATGCTTGTCAACTGCAAAAATGCGTGCCAAAATATCCTATTATCGTCCTTGTTATCCACACACATAATATTAGGCTATAGCGTCAGTCATAAGCCTATTCTTTGACTTTGACTTGGTACTCCAGCAGCACCTCCTTTTTGGAGTATCAGGCTGGAAGGGGGAAAGGGCTGGTGGACTTAGCCTTAGTCAACCAGCTGACTCTTGAATGCTGCAACTGCAAGAGTTTTTGATTCTATGCATGGCAGCTGCCGGGAGAGAATTCCAATCATTATCAATATCAGGGACAGGGATAGTACATGTAGTCTAATACTAGTTCGATGCCAAAAAGAATTTTGTCCCAGTGTGGTGTTAGCTCTAAGTAGGTACATACAAACAGTCATTATGATGGGGTTTTTCGTGTTTTTTCAAGATTTTTGTGAATTTGTGATACACTGCAATAAAAGACATATTTTTCTCTGTTTGTTCTTCTTGCTCACTATTACTGGTAGAAATGAAGCCATTATTGTAGCATTAAAAAAGTAATTTTCTTTGAATGACACTTTTATCACCTTTTCCGAGGGTTCCCATCATTAGATTTCTCGCAATTATGAAAAATGGTGCCAGCTCTCTCCTTTAATTCCATAATTGTTGCAACAAGTGCTTGAAGAGGTAAGTGGAACAGGCATGCTGTGGTCCCTTCTGCTAATTTTTTTTACGCAGGTGCCATTTTAAAATTTTTGTAAAAAAATGCAAAAAATGAAAATAGACTATGTCCACTGCCCTATGAGGAAGTTCTGGAGGACATCATTAAGACCGTTTGGACAGAACAATGTGGGCATCTCGAAGAATTGAGATGCCTGGGGAAGGCTGCACTAGTTTGCCCATGGTAAAACCTGGGTGAAGTTTTGTTTGCCTACCCTGCACTTCCTCATGTGGCGCACCAAGAGTAAAAATGGAAGTTTCATGGCTATAAGAATGAGAATCCATCAAAATTTTTTTTCTTCCATGACCCCCTCGTGGACTTGAAAAAAAAAAAAGAAAAAAAAAACTGGGGCCGGTGGCTATGCCCAAATTTCTGATTGTTGTGTGACCTATTTGCTCTGTTACAGTATTGCGGGGCACTCATACGGATACAACATCTCAGTAGTTTTATTCAGCTGCTTCAAAAAGTTCAAGTGTCTGGGTGATGTTTTGGCTTCTGTATCCCTGCCGGAATTTGCAAAATTAAAGTCACAGCTTTTGGATGTTTTCATAATTAGCTCAGATTTTGATCTGGCACAGCATTTTTCTTGCTCAGTGAAAACTGTGGAATGTGGTCAATTATTTATTCTAGCATGTGGGCATGCAGTTATGAAAAAAGGCTCAGCATAATTTTATTGGACAATTTTAAAATTTATTGAAAGTACCTACTCTAAGATGTTTATAGGCCTGATTGTGCCCATCACATGTTCTTCTGTCCGCTGGGATTAAACAGTCATTGATAGGAATTTCGACTAGGGGTCTAGCTCATTTAAAATTTTGAACATGCTTACAAGTTTAGAATTTTCACGTCTTGTTTTCAAGTCAGTCCAGCCCTGGTTCTGATGAGAGATGTAACACTGGCTGTTTGTCTATAATTTTGGGTGACAAATTTTGCTGCTGATCTTTGAATTTTTTCTAATTTATTAATATATTTTTGTCTAAAGGGGTCCCAAACTGCTGAAGAGTATTCTAAGGATGGTCTGACCAGGGAGAAATAGGCAGTCTTCCTCAGTTTCGGGGGACATGCCTTCAGGTTTCTCTGAAGGAAGCCCAGAGTGGAATTTTCTTTAGGCCTACTTGTAATTTTGTTAATGTGGGCCTCTGATGAGACATTCACTAGTGTTTCGCCTTTAAGAGTGTACTCAAATTCCAGTTTTTTTTATTTCGGCCTGGACACCCTCAGGACCGAACATTTCGAGGGGTTGAAACACATCCCCCATCGATCTTCCCAGTCCTGTAACACAGATAGGTCTCTCTGCAGCTGCTCCTGATCTGCTCGACATTTTATCGGGCGATACAGGAGGCAGTCATCTGCAAAGAGAAGAACCTGAGAGGAGACCGTGGAAGGGAGGTCATTAATATAGGTCAAAAAGAGTAGGGGTCCGAGAACAGTACCCTGGGGCACACCGGACCTCACGCAAGCTGATTCTGAAGAGCTGCCATCAACAACTACTTTTTGGGTTCTATTGGTCAGAAAATTTTGAATCCAATTAAAAGTTGTTACCCAAATTCCATAGTGGTCAAGTTTGTGCAAGAGGCGTTGGTGGGGGACAACGTCAAAGGCCTTACTAAAATCCAAGACAACAACATCTGTTTGTGTCTTGCTTTCAAAATTTTGCATAAATTCATCAGTTGTAATTAAAAGCTGGCTTTCGCATGAGTGTTTTGATCGAAAGCCATGCTGTACAGGTGTTAAAATTTTGTTTTCCGAAAAATAGGACATAATTTGTTTACAAATGATGTGTTCGAGTAATTTGGCACAATCACATGTGAGGGATATCGGCCTGTAGTTTGCAGGAGAGTGTCGATCCCCTTTTTTGAAGACTGGGGCAACATTAGCCTCTACCCAGTCATCTGGTAATTTGCATGTCTGTAGAGATTGGTCAAAAATAATTTTAAGAAAGGGAGATATTTCCTTGGCAGCATTCTTCAGAATCAAGTTCAGGAGCTCGTCCAGTCAGGATGCCTTTCCGCCGTTTAAACCCTCAAGTAATTTAGTTATACCTTGAACGGTAATTTCGAATTTAGGCATTTCAGAATTCGGTGGTCCTGGTAATTTAGGTATATTCTTGGTGTCTTCCGAGGTGAGTCCTGTCGCCACAAATGGCTACTTCCAGGTGCTTTGAATGGTCATTTTTTAATATTTACATTACATACAATTTGCCTCTGTCGCCACATATGGCGATGTGGCGACCACTTTCCCACCTCTGCTATTGACATAACATAGAACTTGATTTTGCAGGACTTCACATTTGGAAATTGGTGGCGAATGAAAAAAAACTCACCTACAAGCTAGACATATAATATCTGTAATCAGATTTATAGACTAATTAGAGCCTAGACTAGACTAGTAGGCCTAGCAGTGGCGGATCCAGAATGTGTAAGAGGAGGGGGCGTAAGCCACATTTTGGCTGAAAAAAGGGGTGTTAGCTTCACTTTATTAAAAAAAAATGCATAAAATTGAATTATTTTCACCAATAAGGGGGGGGGGGGGCGTACGCCGGTTACGCCCTATGCTGGATGCCCACTGCCTAGGCCTATATCTAGGCTATAGGCCTAGATCCATATATGATTGAAAAAATGTGAAAAATATTTATTTTTGTCTAGATTTATATAATGAACTCACACAATACAAAGCCTCAAAGACAAAGGTCAAAGGCAAAGCCCACCCTCTCATTAATTATACACCCCCCCCCCCTCCTCCCCTACCTGTTAATCAGTTTGACGAATACACCTAATATTTGCATGAAATAGAGCAGCGTATTTGTTATTAAAACGTCTACCGGTACGCCTTGTGTGATCCCATATCTTGTTGGTGTAGATCCTTTACACCTTCCATTCCTGCCTAATGTCACAATTCAATCCAGATGTTAATTAATTTACTACACATGGAGCACAAGATGTCTTCATATCTCGAGAGTGTTAATACTAAATGGTCCTACATTGTTATATCTATAGATAGATAGATGGTTTTATTGACCGAAGTAATACATGTAGCCTGTTATAAACATCTAGTGCGCCTACATACTCTCTTGATGACTACCACCCCCTGGCATAACTGCCTAAATAACTGCAGGGGTGGCGGATCGTGTGAAATACAGTAAGCAGCCTGCCTCCGACAAGGGCTGATTAAGATCTTTAAAATAATTCTCTAATTATTAATAAAAAAAATAAAACAACAACTTATTAAAAGACATGACTTTCAAAGTCGACAGAAGAAGTGTAGACGTTTGCAATAATATGAAGGGCCAATTTAAAAAATATAGATGCAATGTCATTTTACAGTGAGCCAGAAGATGAACTTTGAAATCAACATTGCAAAAACATAGGCAATTTCTCTTCTGAGGGGTCAACTCCAAACCTTTTTTTAAACATGTTACCCCACTTAAGATTTTTGGAGATTTTTTCTGAAACTCACTCGTGAATGCTTTCTGAATAGTTTGCACACTAAATGTTTCTGTTGTATTTTTTCTATGTTGGGTCTTTTTTGAATGTACATTGGATGGACTACAGCTAGAGCAAGTGTCTATTAAATGAACTGATGTACACTGATAGGCAGCCTTGTGTGCGCTCATAGACATTTACACTGCGGAGACTCAGACCAGATGTAGCCATTATATGCTGAAATCACATTATTGTACAACTCATATTAGACCTGTGTTACGTGTGTTTCGCTGATCTCTCAGTCAATTCTCAACACATGTTGTAAGTACTCTTACGACAACATCTCTAAAAATTTAGTTAAATTTGTGTGGGCTTTGAATAGGTCTGAACGATAGACCAATTTTACATGTAGTGACATTTCAAAATTAACCGAAAAGCTACTAATATATATATCCAACAACATGGCCGGTAAACTTTTTTGAAGCGAATTAATTGTTATTATGATGTTCAAAGTTTTTATGCTCAATGTTACCCCATAAATATGTTCAACCATCCCCCCCCCCAAAAATTAAAAAAAAAAAATACAAATATAAATCCATCTGTAAGGTGTAAGTATTTGATATTTTAATGGATGGATTGAAAATGATCACTTCTATTTTAATCCTTTGATCTATTAATATTAATAATTGTTAAATCAAATGGCACATTTAGAATCAACCACTCACTTCGGTGTTAACCCTCACTAGAGGTAGCATTGAACACAATACAATTTGTTGAAAAAGTATACCCGTTAGCTACAGATATCAAATATTTCTCAATTATATACAAAAAGTCACATTTCTTCCCCTAATTTCTCATGTTCCTATATGCATGTGAATTTCTTGAATATTTCAGCATTTTCTGACAATTTATGAATTTTAACTCCAAAAAGTGTTCTAAGTTATCCCAGTTGACGGTACCGGTATTTGAATTTTACAGGATTCATGATGTCAGATACTGTTGAAGATGCTTGGGAGGAAATAAAAGAGGAGGAAGAAGAAGAAGACTGGTCAGCAGCACTTACTAATGAACCTGTCAACATGGACAAGACTGTTGAAATGAATAATGAATCACCTCAAAGTATGAACCTTTACAATAAACATTAACCCTTAGTTACAGCCCGTGGATCGACTCTAGACGTCAGAATCTGAGGTCTAAAGTTCCTGCACTGAAGGAATTGAAATATTCATAATGGCTGTAGACCCATTACATAGTTATTCAAATGAAGCAGGATGAGCTAACTAAGACGTTTATGATGATTTCAAATTGAAAAAAAGCTTTGGTCTCCATGGTTTATGCAAAAATATTTCAGCACTTTAAGGGATAAGTAGGCCTATTAGAATATTGGTGTAGACTATACATGCTATATTGACCTCTCAGTGTTTTTATCAGCACTTGTGTAGCCATTTGTTAAAATTAAAATATGCCTCAAATACGTACTGCACACGGATATTTGTTGCCACTTGAATTTGACAATTTTAAGCACCTGGTACTTGAATTTTACTTGAAGATTTGTGGATAGCTGTAACTTTAATAAACTAAAAAATGTATTTTAATAGCTCATTGTTCTAAAGCTTTAAAAGTACTGAGCACTATCAATGTTTATTTTCTAAAATCCCATCCATTTGGTTGTCAAATTAATTGTTTTACCGTTTTTAAATGTTTATGTCGAAAATTGTAATATTATGCTAGATCATGTGCTCCAATAATATTCAGATTATATCTCCTTGTATTACATTATTGTTTATAATATATCTTCTGGAGATATTGCCACATTATGGGCATTGCTGGTTGTTGTTCATGAAATACATATTTTTCAACAGGGAAAGGGGAAATATCTGTTGACCACAATAAAGATATTTCTAAATGTCCTGGTACAAAGATGGGAGAAAACAATGGAGCAGATACAAAGCCAGTGTTGACAAGGATGTTACTAAATGATAACAAAGCAGGCATGGAAGGCTTGGATAGAGAAAAAATTAACAAAATTATATACGAAGCATCAAAAGGTATGTTAATTGTTTTGTAAAGATTGACACTGAAAATTCACTAGAACGATCAAGAAAAAAGATTATCATGTATTATGAACAAGTCGAAGTGCACAGTGGTAATTGCAAGTTAAACTCCTAATTTGCCCTGGCGGAGACCAGCCATGCATGGCTATTGGCAATCCAAGGCTATGTGGAAAAACATAATATAATAAAAAACAATATTCTTATGTAGTCCTAAATTAAATTAAGTGAACCAACCAACAATCGCAGATGTCCTATATATGGACCTGACTTAAAGTATTGTACCCCAGCTCTTGATCTAAATAAGCCGATATGTTATCATGGTTATAGGACACATCAGGTGCGCCTATCATGAGGCTATATTATATAAATATATGGTCAATTCCTATGAAGTTTCTTTAATGTATGTAGAAAAAAATTTCAAAAGATCTATAGGATAGGTAGGGTATTCCTAAAGCAGCTCCAAATTTATGTACACATGAAAAGTTTGAAAAACCAATGTATATGAAAATATAGCCTACTGAGCTTGACTAAAATGAGAAACAATTATCATCAACATGTGAACCAATGCTGTGTTAGCATTCAACCATCCTTTAGGTGTACAAATAGTTTGTTCGGGTTTTGTCTGGATTCTTAGAAATGTTCATAAAATGTTTTTAAAAATCTGAAAAAAATTAAATCTTGATCTGCGGGATCCACTACTTCATTACAATACTAAATGTCAAAATTGATGTCATCCCACGGAGCCCCTTTAATGTTTGAAAGTGATGATGCAAGTAGAGTTCAACATTATTAAACTCTAGATTAACCCTACACACACTCAATACCTAACTTTCATTCTATATATATATAACTCCAGTGGTGAGAGTGCATGTGTTAATAAATAATGTGCACACTAGTAAGTTTTATCAACAATTGCTGAAGTGCATTAAAAAAATGTTTCATATATTGTGTTCTTTAGGGTTATGCAGCTGTCATTTATTAGAAAAAGGTCATCGTTTTACATTTTAATTGAAATTACTTTGACAGTCAAATTAATCAATATAAATATAACAAAGATATACATGTATATATATATTAAAGTTTTTAAAAATGTAAGGACACTGCAAAAGCTACAGCTAATTTTTAATTAATAAACTTGATTAATAACGAAGAAGGAACACCCTTTTTCCGAATTCTCGTGAATAAGCATACTGCGAAATTCTTTCGGTATCCATGCTCAAGGTTGACCAAAGTCTGATTCTAAAAGTAGACATACCGGGTTACACAAATCAAACAAAAAAAATAGACACAAAATTTCCTGGTTCGACCAGGGTTCTGATGCACTACTTATTAATACTGCAAAATGACCAAATTTAGGCAATTAGTCGACAAGGGAAACATATTCGATAAATACTTACACTGAATATGCCATAACTTTAAAGCAGATCAGTCGTTTTGCTTCACTGATTCATAATATTTACTTTTGATGCACCCCACTTTAGAACGTTGATCATGCTGCACATACAGCCTATGCTCAACAAATTACGACTATCCACCTACCTTAAATGAATTGCAGATGATTTGCAATGCATTCAACATAATGAACTTCTACAGTAACTGAATATACAATCTTTGAAATGTATGTTTTACATTTTGCATCAGGATCAAGATTTTTTGAAAGTGAAAAGAAAAAAGAAGAGCAATTAGACTTGAGAATTGAAGAGCAAAGAAGACAGCTTGAAAAACTAACACCATTCATGATTGAACAAGGTGTTGCTGAAGTTAGTGGTTCCATTCTATACATTTTTTTATATAAATATTTTGAAAACATATTTCTACTATAGTGAGTTTCCCAATCAATTCTAGATCTATCAAAATGCTGCCTGATAGAGCCAAGTTATCTAATTTAAATTTTCACCTACTTGAAGTTGTGTCTTGCTACCATGACCCACAACTTCAAGTTAATCAAATAATGTCACTTAGTAAAATTCAATTTTTTCGAACAAAAATATTTTTTATCTCTTGAACCATGTAAAAACTAGTTGTGATTTTGTCAATGTAGATCAGTATCTCAAGATCTATTATAAAATTCCCATCACTGTTTAATGTAGTCTGTGTTGAAATGTACCAATACAGGAGCTGGGCTGTTCCTTTTTGCTGTGATTCCCAGGCCCGTACCCAGGAAATTGATTGGGGAGGTGCGTTTCAGTATATTATTGACCTTAATTCTGCCGTTTTTGTAGGGGGTTCGAGGGAGTGCCCCCCCCCCCAGATTTTTTTGGAAAATACACAGTGTGTAAATATGTCGTTAGAATGTGTTATAAAAGTAGCACTTAAGTGCTATTTTTATAACGCATTCTGACGACATATTTACACAGAATAAAAGAATCAGCAAATCTCACAGGTGATCATTAGTAGAGATTACGTGTACCAGAACAAAAAAACCCCCCAAGAATGAGGAGGCGACTGTTTTGTGGCGCGGGGGGGGATGGGGTTGGTTTGAAAGTATCCCCTCTGGATTTTTATTTTATTTAAATACACTAAATAATGCATTCTGGCGACATATTTACACAGAATTAAGGAATCAAGCAATCTCACAAGTGATCATTGAGATTATGTTTACCGTTATAAAAACTGATGATGTCTCCCCCTCCAGCAGCATAACCATAAAGGTTGATAGCCAATAGATGTAGTGGCAATGGCTTTTGTGATTAATGTTATTAAATGGCTCATGTGAACAGTAGAGTCTACATATAAGGTGGAATTTATTTTTCTGTTTTGGTGCGAAATTAATGTCAACACTCCCAGCAAACACGACGTTGACCCAATGCTGGTTTAATAATGGCCCACCGTCTGCAACACTGGCCCAGCATCAAACCAGCACTGATTCAAAGCCTAGTTTCCTGGGCTACGTTCAACCCTGTAAACACAAAACATTTAAGTATGACATTTGTACAATGTTAGGCCAACGTCAAAGCCATTGTATCGACGTTGTACAAATGTTTATTAGGAATAGCAGCTGGTTTGCTATTGCTTAATACTGCCGGTGGCGATTACAAGCCGACACCGACCCAATGTCTGTTAAATGTTGGGCCATCGTCACCGGTGCTGGCCAGTATCCATTCAGTCCTAGTCAGTACTTCATCCTGCGGGTACCTGCATGTTGGCAGTACGGGCACGATGCTTTGAACCAAAGCTAGGTTAATGTTGGCCCACCGTCTGTGACGCTGGCCTACATTCAGTGTGGCGCCAAACATGTTAACCCAATACTGGGCTGATTTTGGGTCAGCATAGTAGACGGTGGGCCAACATTAGCCCAGCATTCGGTCAACATCTCGTGTTTGACCGTCTGCAAGATAGAAAGTGCTGGAGAGAAATGAATGGGAGACTCACAGCACAGACTGAGCGGACAGGGTCCTCACCTCTGTCTACAGAGGAAAGACATATAATAGACTGCTTGCACGAGCTTGTGCAGTGAACAATTGTCTGATTAAAACAGTTCAGAGTTGCTCACTGTGTGGCGTGTTGTCATTGAAAAGTGTGTAACAGTTGTCTGATTAAAATAGTGCAGCGTTGCTCACCGTGTGGCGTGTTGTTATTGAAAAAGGTGTATAAGAATGTGGAGGCGGCCGTTTTTGTAACGGGAGGGGTACGGAGACATGCCCTCCAGAAAAAAATGAAAAATACACACTAAATAGCGCATTCTGGGGACATATTTACACAGAATTGAGGAATCAAGCAATCTCACAAGTATAAATGAAGTTTTACCGATATCTGAAAAATAGCCTTAGAAAGTGGACTTTTCGGTCTGTGGGGGGGTGCAAACGCACCCCCCCCCCTCGGTACGGGCTTGATTCCCCCTATCAAAGGTTGATTATCAAATGTACCTGCAAGTCTAACACAAAAGTCATAATGACAAGAAAGGAGGAGGGAAGACGATGAAGTGAACAGCTCCAGGAAACTGCTTTCTGTCTGTAAAAACCTGGGGATTCCTCACTCCCTAGATGAATGTCTGTAGGCATTGGGATATCAATGAATAAAAGTTTCAGCACTGATTCACTGTCAATGCTGCATGTTAAGCATTTTTTCAAGGAAAGTTGTTTTGTTTAATCTTTTAATAGTGCTAGACGTAATCATGTGGTTACTTTGATCATGCCATCTGAGATGGTCAGTATCTGTGGTCTGATGTGCTGTATGGTGTAAACAAACTTGTTTACATGACAATATACGTATTGGAAATAGAGCTAGTTTTGTCTTTTTCGGTGCTTTAACATTGTTTTTTTACGTTTTTAGCCCGCCTTTTAATTTTAATTAAAAAAGGTGGGCTATTGCATTTGAAGTTCGGCGTTGTCGGCGTCGGCGTCGGCGTTAACATTTACTTGTGGGCGCGATAACTTGAAAAGTTTTTTATGTTTCCTTCCCAAATTTGTTTTGCATGTTACTAATGACCACTTCTCGGACAAGTTCAATAATGGTTAAAAAAAAATTCAAAATGGCCGACTTATTGCGATTTTTCACCTTTTACGTCAATAATTTGACCTTGTGGGCGCGATAACTTGAAAAGTTTTTCACGTATCCTTTTCAAATTTGTTATGCATGTTACTAATGACCAGTTCTCGGACAAGTTCAATAATGGCCGAAAAAAAAAAAAAAATGGCCGATTTATTGAGATTTTTCACATTTTACGTCAATAATTTGACCTTGTGGGCGCGAAAACTTGAAAAGTTTTTCACATATTCTCTTCAAATTTGTTATGTATGTTACTTATAAGTAGTTCTTGGACAAGTTCAATAATGGCTGAAAAAAAAAAAAAATGGCCGATTTATTGCGATTTTTCTCATTTTACGTCAATAATTTGACCCTGTGGGCGCGATAACTTGAAAAGTTTTCCACATATTCTCTTTAAATTTGTTATGTATGTTACTTATAAGTAGTTCTTGGACAAGTTCAATAATGGCTGAAGAAAAAATAAAAATGGCCGATTTATTGTGATTTTTCTCATTTTACGTCAATAATTTGACCTTGTGGGCGCGATAACTTGAAAAGTTTTTCTAGTATCCTCTTCAAATTTGTTATGCATGTTACTAATAAGTAGTTCTTGGACAAGTTCAATAATGGATGAAAAAGAATTCGAAATGGCCGATTAATTGTCATTTTTCGCATTTTACGTCAATAATTTGACCTTGTGGCTGCAATAATGACTTCAAGTTCAATAATGGCGGCGGGCTATTGTCGAGTGTGCTCTTGTTGTATTTTATTTAAGATCAGTACCATATATCCGCGCGTATAGTGCGACGCCATGTATAATACGAGTTAAGATTTGAGGCCTCGGATGACCCAAAAAACGCCTACCGTATATCCCCGCGTATAGTGCGACGCCATGTATAATACGAGTTAAGATTTGAGGCCTAGGATGACCTGAAAAACGTCTACCCCTCTGTATAATACGACCTCAAATTTTGGATGTCGGCAGCGTCCCGGTCGGCAGCATTCC
This sequence comes from Flabesymbios commensalis, assembly GCA_964017125.1. Classification (NCBI taxonomy): domain Eukaryota; kingdom Metazoa; phylum Annelida; class Polychaeta; order Terebellida; family Flabelligeridae; genus Flabesymbios; species Flabesymbios commensalis. The sequence continues at coordinate 37,373,143 of OZ024908.1, forward strand.
GGGCCATCTAAATGTGGCGCATGGAAATTATCTTATTCTACTAGATAGCGTTGTGACACCTGCATAGACGATGCTCAATGACGGGAACAGCGGCAACAGTACAGCTCTACAAAACCAAAGGGCAGTATCTGCTTACTTGTAAAGTAAGCAGATACTGTATTTTCATTTTCCACGGCAGAGTGGATGTCATCGGGACTGTCTCGATGGGCAGACATTCTGAGGCCTGCATAGGCTACATATATATACACACAGATTTTAAAATACCCGTATTTATATTTCGCCGACAAATTTATATTATTTTAATTTATCTATTACAAAGACCATATTTTAACATCGTCGTGCTCAAATAAGAACTTTCCAAGATGCAATGTGATTGTAAAACATTTGCAGACTAGCCCATTGTCTAGACACAAGAGGTGTTTGGTTGTATAAGGTGTCCGGGTGCAATAACACAGCAGCGCTTCATCATGTTCATGAACTACAGCTAACAGATACCACCATTTGCTCAATACCGTATCAGCCGCGGCAACAGCGGTAGGTGTTAATGTTATCCCAGCAATATGGACATTCTGAGGCCTATATGTATAGAATTTGCGATAGGAGATATAAACAGTGATATCCTGTTATATTTCATCAACGCATTCTCTCATTCCAATAGGAAAATATCATGTTCAGATTTGTCGTACACAATAGAACACGCCCATATGAAAGGCGATCTTAGATTAAATCATTATTAATATAAATGAACAGGTCAGGAGTGTGAATTGGTTGCAGACTAACGGCGTCATATATCTGCCCGTGGTTGTCAAACGTGCCACGCGCGTCGGCGGGAATGTGAGACGGGGGCTCCCAGCAAACACGACACATTCACCCAATGCTGGTACAGTGTTGTGCCAGCGTCGCTGACGGTGGCCCAACATTGTACCAGCACTGGGTGAACGTCTCTTGTTTGCTACTAGTTGCAAAGGCACAGTCTTGTTGTATCGTGTGTATAGGCCTGCTTACCATACACGCCGACTAACCTACGTTTCTACCGCTAGAAAACGTACCGCTGAACTACCGCTACAGAGCTAAAAAATTGTATTAAATTCTACATCTATGTATAATACGAGGTGCCTTTTTGTGACATGAATAGCTAAGAAAAAACATCGCATTATACACGGGGATATACGGTACCCCTCTGTATATTACGACCTCAAATTTTGGATGTCGGCACAGTGGACGTCATCGGGCCTGTCTCGGTGGGTAGACATTCTGAGGCCTGCATAGCTACATATATATACACAAAGATTTAAAAATACCGGTATTTATATTTCGCCGACAAATTTATCTTATTTTAAATAATCTATTACAAAGACCATATTTTATTATCGTCGTGCTCAAATAAGAACATTCCAAGATGAAATGTGATTGTGAAACATTTGCAGACTAGCCGCATTGTCTAGACACAAGAGGTGTTTGGTTGTATAAGGTGTCAGGGTGAACACAGCAGCGCTCCATGAACTACAGCTAACAGATACCACTATTTGCTCAATACCGTATCAGCAGCGGCAACAGCGGTAGGCGGTAATGTTATCCTAGAAATATGGACATTCTGAGGCCTACATGCATAGAATTTGCGATAGGAAATATAATCAGTGATATCTTGTTATATTTCGTCAACGCATTCTTGCATTCCAATAGGAAAATATCATGTTCAGATTTGTCGTACACAATAGAACACTCCCATATGAAAGGCGATCTTAGATCATAAATATAAATGAACAGGTCAGGAGTGTGAATTGGTTGCAGACTAACGACGTCATTTATCTGCCCGTGGTTGTCAAAGGTGCCACGTGCGTCGGCGGGAATGTGAGACGGGGGCTCCCAGCAAACACGACACATTCACCCAATGCTAGAACAATGTTGTGTCAGCGTCGCAGACGGTGGCCTAACAATGTACGTACCAGCATTGGGTGACTGTCTCTTGTTTGCTACTATTCGGAAAGGCACAGTCTTGTTGTATCGTGTGTATAGGCCTGCTTACCAAACACGCTGACTGGCATACGTTTACAGATACGTTCTACCGCTAGAGAACTTACCACTGAACTTACCACTAGGGAGCTAAAAAATTGTATTAAATTCTATATCTATGTATAATACGAGGTGCCTTTTTGTGACATGAATAGCTAAGAAAAAACATCGCATTATACACGGGGATATACAGTAGGCTATATAGCTTCATATAAATTAAATTGACAAAATTGAAAATTATTTTTTTGTTATGATAGTCTGCCAGTGAACATCGTTCAGGAGTTCCGTGGGCCTCTTTTTTCCCATTATATATAGAGGCTTAGCAGCAAAAGGCTGAAGTGAAAGTTTTGGTTTATTCACTGATTATTTGCTTTTCTGTATTCAGGCAGACCAGCTGTTGGAAGAACTGGAAAAAAATTGTAATCTAACTCGCACAATTGTCCATGTGGACATGGATGCATTCTATGCAGCAGTTGAGATGAGAGATAATCCTATTTTGAAGGAAAAACCAATGGCCGTTGGTAGCAACTCGATGCTGGTATGATTAAATTTTGCATCATTTTTTTAAATCTTGACAATGTGCATTTGGCTAAGCATTTGATAAAATAACCAATAATGATGCAGCAGCATCAGTCAATTCACTAATGCTGTGAAGTTGGTGGCAATTTTATGCAACCTGTCAGTGGAAGAGCTACTCAGAAACTTATGAATAAGACACTGAATGTGTGATAAACACTTAAACTGTGTGCATAGTAAAAATGAAATGAATCGGGCTTTAGGCCACCTTTGTGCACATATAGGCTAAACTGGGCCAGGAGAACCTCCTGAGGATGGTGAGATGATTGAGATGACACTGTCCTCCAGACACAGGATTCGAAATTCGAGCTCTGGCGGTCTGAGGCCGAGCACGCTACCTCTCAGTCACGGGGGCTCCCCGCAATACTGACTTTCACACGTGGATGGGGAAGAAACATTTTTGTTTTTTTCAAACCGCCGAGACCGGGAACTGAACCCTGAACTCTGGCGTGAAAGGCAGCGGTGCTAACCACTACCCTAGGACCCCCGCCCGTGTGCATAGTAGAGCATAAATGTAGTATGAGCATGATTGCAGCTATTGATGAACAGTGATATTTGTGAAGATACCATAAAACACTCAATTATGACTCATAAATACAATCAAATAACTTATGCACAGATGTACAATAGAACCTAGCTGCATTCCTACTGTATCCCCACGCATAAAAGTGCATGCAATTATAAATGTAAGTGAAAATCAACTGTTTTAGGCATGGCTTCAAAAATATTCTTGTTCATCATAAATGCATGCACTAGGCCTACTGTATAACTTACCTACAGGTGTCAATAATATTGATATGTATTGGGTATACAAACCCTTACTAGGATAAGTCAATGATAATTAAATATGATGCTGATCGTAAACACAAACTACAATAATTATTTTATTTATTAATGGGTAGGTATTAGGAGAAAATTGCTCCATATCATGGATGTATACAAAGACAGTTTAAACTGTCAAAGCTACAGTGTGATAGCTGAATAGCTCCGGCATATGAGGTGTGATATATGACAGCTCATGTAGTGTCAACACCTATTGCCTGGAGTCACTTGCCGGAAGTTAACTATAGAGGAACAATCAGTGATCATTATTTTAGTTTATTTTTGACTGAAATAAATCAAATAATTACGATTTTAAATCTATTTGTATTTATAAGTGCATATCACCTATATTTGAACAATAAGTGCTTCTTCAAATATAAGTGCATGCACATTATAGCGGGGGAAATACAGTAAATGAGAAAAACTTTCATCAGTCAGTAAATAAATTAAAATTGGTCATCATTATTTTGCATTCTTTTAGCTGATTAAAATTGTATGTATGGCCAGAGTGTCTGAAAACTGTCGGGGATGAGAAACACATATTGTGACAAAGTTCACTTCTTCTGTCCTTAATGTTTACTTCTGGCTCTCACATTGTGGAAAAGATTTTAAGTCAAATAAAAAACTTGCCATGAAAAACAAGACAAACAATGCATGCATTCACCTTCTTTTACCAGACTGCTCTTTAATGACCTAATCCGAGATCGAATAACATTACTTAAATACACATAGGAGGGTGCACATGGGTCCTGGAAATAATGGATTCTTCCCAGTTCACTTTTTATCCATTTTTTGGCCTCACTATTCACTTTTTATAAGGGAAAAATGATATAATTATAGATAAAAATAGATATACACTTTTAGGTTCGTTTTTTACACTATTTGTAAAGCTGCAATCCTCTGTGTTCGGACCCTAAGAACAGGCGATTCGCCATTCGTTCGATTCGTTTTTTAACCCATGTACACCCTCAAATTTTGCAAGCATTATTTTCTAGCCTTACGGCAACTGCCCTGAAAGTTGTCTAGATTACAATTTTCTTATCTTTTTTATTTCTCCTGACTCAGGGTCTGGAGTTCACCAAGAATAATATTAAAAAATATTTAAAATTTTTATTTTCTCCGACCCTGAGGTTCAGCAAAAATAATTAAAAAAAAATTTTCTGGATAAAATTTTTCTTCTGTCCTCCGACCTCATCCGGGCAAAATAAACCGGTAAACCAAAAAAATAAAAAACTGGCCTAAGGTAGAATAGGTGTAAATGTTGACTCTTGGTTTCTGCATTTAAAATGTTCTATTTTTATAACTAAATTATGGCTTATTATGTTTTGAAACAGTGTGTCTGCTATTTATAAGAAGTCACCAATAGGTCTGAAATTACATGTAATTTTGGAAATTACTGTTGTACTAATCACACTACATACAATTTTGGTTTAAACACCAATACATGTATAACTAATTATGTTGATTACTACACACACAATAATTAGCGCAACATGTGCTGACCGTTCCAGCTAACATGGTGGCATTGCGCTAATATTGGCTTTAAAATGTTGAATTACTGATGGAGATAATAGGACAATGTTCTGTCAGAGATGCAATCTAAAAACAACAGAATCTCAAAACAAGCAATTAAAAGTTTACAATGAATAAAAAAAATGTGGATAATTAGAGCGTTGATGGAATTAATAACAAGATTATTACTGTTTTTTTTTGCCTGCTTCAGTCGACATCTAATTACTTGGCCAGAAGATTTGGAGTGAGAGCAGCAATGCCTGGGTTTATAGCCAGAAAACTCTGCCCGCAGTTGATTATTGTCCCCACCCATTTTGACAAATACAAAGCGGTGAGCAAAGATGTCCGTGATATATTATATCAATATGATCCTGAAATGTGCCCCATGAGTCTGGACGAGGCTTACCTAGACTTCACTGAACACATGATTAAACGACTGAGTTTTACAGAAAAAGACAGATCTTTTGTCAAAACAATACCCACAAGCGATTGTTGTATCTGTAAACAGAATGATGGTAAAACCCATGATGAAACTAACATCGATCTGAATAATAGTAAAACACGAGCTGAAGGTGAGGAAGCTGATACAGCAGGTAAAGTAGAAAAAAAATGTGATTCCAGTTCTTTATGCCGGCACTGCGGCTTAGCTATATTTTCACCTGAAACAGAGACATTTGGATTGAGTGTTGAAGAGGCAGTAAGAGAGATGAGATTTCAGATACATCAGAAAACAAAACTGACTGCTAGCGCTGGTAAGGCTGAAGTGATTGATGTAATTTATATTATTATACAACCTAATTGTCATACACTTTAGCTCATTTACTCTCTCAGTGCAGGTTTTGAACGCTTTTACCAGCATTGGAGCCCTCAAAGTGCCAGTTGGAACTTTTTTCATTTATTTTAAGCCGGCCATTGTGTTGGCAATGCCAGCTTAAAGCTGCATAACTGTTTTGTTTATTTCGATAAAATAACCTCAAACGTACAAAACAATCATTGATATTGTTTTAAAGGCCTTATAAATGCACTAAAACTGGGTAAATGTAGCGGAATTAGTTCACTATGCGATACACCATCAAGTATTATGAAGTATAGTGAATCGGTTTGTGTACAATTTGTATGTAATAGTGGTAAGGTTAGGGCCAATATAATATTACATTGGCCAACAACAAACCACCCCCTAATAGCAAACACGATACGTTGAACTGAATCGGCATTATGTTGGACCAGAACAGCAAACGATGGGCTGACTTTAGTCTGCCATTGGATCATTTCCCCGTGTTAGCTGAGATACAAAGCCCACATAACCAGCCTTAGATCTAGATGTCCGAGACTGGGTCAAATCGGTTACAGTAAAGTCTGATGTTTTTAAATAATATTTTATTTTCCTGCATAGCGCGATTTATATCACTGTAGTCTATGTGATGATTTACGATAAAATAAAATAAAGTCTGATATTGTCTAGTAGCATTTTGGGTATATTTTGAAAAGTCCATGATATACCGAATAAAAAAATGCAAATGTTTTTTCAAGAAAATATCGAAAATCAAAAGAGTGAAAAAGATAATTTCCTCAACTGAATTTGATGCTAATTCCGACTGCAATTTCCTACTGTCTGGGGAGAGCGTTTTAATGGTGGGCCAAAGGCTCTGATGCTGGCCCACACTTAAAAGCACCATACTAAAATAGAGTTCTATTTTTTAAGTTAATGACATTCTCCATACTGGTATGGAAATTAAACATGACATTACATGCAGATATCATCCATATCACACAAAGTAATAACTCCTAGATATGTCTAACTGATATGAGACAATACACGTTGTACTGTGAAATGTATTTATGATCACCTAAAAAATAACACCGTTATCTGCCACTTGGTACTTTTTATGTACTGATTATATAGACAGTATGTCTTACTCCGCTGTGATCAGGTTTGTTTTGGTGGGGCAACAATATTAAAAAACAACAAACCTAAATCCTTAATAACTCAGTAACCGGAGCAGTAAAAAAAAAACACCAATTTCCATGGATTGATCTTTTAAATAAAATAAACAAAACAGTTATGCAGCTGAAATGAAATGAATTTCAAGAGTAACCTTTTCAGCGCGGGGACCGACTTTAGATGTCAGATTCTCTAGACGTTTCCAACATCTAAAGTCGATCCCCGCACTGAAAGATATTTATGATTATTTCGAATTGAAAAAAAATGTGGTCTCTTTGTTGATATAGAAAATATCTCAACGCTTTAGGGTTTAATCTGGTAACGTGCAGGCTCTTTAGCTTCAAATAGAGGTCTAAGTTAATACTGGTAATATAGTTTTGTAGTTTTTGTAGTTTTCAGGCCTCAGCTAAAATGTTGGCGGATGCCTATTGTCGTCATCAGGCGCGTCCCTCCGTTAGTAGGCCTGTCTGTCCGCCACTTTTTGCACTATAACTTCTTTTGCGTAAGTGGAATGCACATTAAACTTCACATGTATACAGGTTAATCATGACTAAAGCTTGACTATTTCACATTTAACTTTTCTGTGACCCCTATGACCTTGACTTTTCCCGATCGACAAATTTTCTCGTTAACACGATTCACTCAACATTTTTTTTATGTATCGCTTCAAAATTTATACCATATATCCATTTCACTAATAGGTCGGATGAGTTCAAAATTGGGCAAGATTCAGACAGAAACTATAGTCATGGCTGTCAAAAAGTGCCGATTATTGGTCATTATTTTTGTAATATATATGGAAAACCGGACCAGATGGCTAGACCATTACTATAGAACAAAATGTGCAGTTTCAAATAGGGATATACCATGAAAAATTTCAACTTGATCAAATTCATAATAGCCAACCTGCGTCCGCTTCCGATCGACAAATTTTCTCGTTAACGCGATTCACTCAACATTTTTTTATGTATCGCTCCAAAATTTATACCATATCCATTTCACTAATATCTCGGATGAGAAACTAGGTCATGGCGGCCAAAATAGCAGATTATTGGCCATCATTTTTTTAATATGAGTAATATCTAGAAAAACGGACCAGATAGCTAGACCATTACAATTTAACAAAATGTGCAGTTTCAGGTAGGGATATACCATGAAAAATTTCAACTTTATCAAATTCAAAATGGCCGACCTGCGGCCACTTTCGATCGACAAATTTTCCTGTTAACTTGATTCACTAAACATTTTTTTTTATACCATATTATATCCATTTCAATAATACAGTACATGTAGCTCAAATGAGTTTGAAATTGGGCTAGATTCGCACAGAAACTAGGTCATGGCAGCCAAAATGGCCGATAATCGGCCATTATTTTTGTAATATGCGTAATAACTGGAAAACCAGACCAGATAACTAAATCATTACTATCGAACAAAATGTGCTGTTTCAGGTAGGGATATATGCCATAAAAAAATTCAACTTGATAAAATTCAAAATGGCAGACCTGCGGCCACTTATGTCTTCAATATGCGTAATAACTGGAAAACCGTGCCTGATAGCTGGACCTTACTATTGAGCAAAATGTGCGGTTTTTGTACTGCATGCTGCTAATAACCAGTTCTCGGACAATTTCAATAATGGTGACGGCTATGGTCGAGTGTGCTCTTGTTTCAAATGATTTTCAATTTTTAAACGATGATTAGAGGCTGAGGCCTAATTCCGTCGCTGACGGGCCTTGTTTTTAAATATAATAAGTATTCATTTAGACCTCTATTAGAAGCTAAATACCCTGGAAGTTACCGGTACCATGTTTTTGTCAACAAAATATTTTTCGAGAAAAGTCTGGCCTTCACCATATTCACATGTATGATAGAAGCTGTTAGAAATGATCCATCACGCCCCGACCTGGATGACGGTGGTACTTTCAACCATTTTTCATAATTTATGTGTTTATGTCTATGTGACCTGGGTCTGCTTTGGTTGAAAAAATGTTATCAATCCTCCAAATTGTCCCTCACAGATAGCAAGTTTCAATAGAGTGGAATTCAGGTTCTGCTCTGCTTACCTGCTTCTAAGATTGTCAATACATGTATTACAATTTTCCGGCCTCTAAGCCACGACAAACTGTTAAAAGCTGTGATTTTTCAGGAGAGGCCAGTTATATATTAGATCTGCTGTCACGACATAACCTGGGTAATTTATAATGGCATCACTAAGTAACCAGAGTTACCATGGTGACTTAGGTCTGGGATGATGGATCAAATGTGAAAAGCACTAATCGAAAAAAATACGTAACATGACTTACCAGCAAACGCAAAACATTTGTTTCTGCCAGGAGGGGGGGGGGGAATCCCGGGGGCGTACCGACCCCCCCCACACTCAGCAAAAAGGGGGGATATTCCCCCCTTGCTGGCATTTTTTCGTCTGGGGGAGGGCCCCAAAACTCCCACCCCTTTCGGACCCCCCCCCCCCTCAAAAATTCCTGTGGAAACCATGAACGTCGAAGACCTTGGGCCGACGTTGTATAAATGTTATTCAGATGTTTTTTGTTCACTGGCCAGAAACTTTTATTGTGATTAAATGGTGACCATATCCTCTTCTGTAAAACAATTGCTACATAAACTTTTTGTTATTTAACATAATAGGTATAGCACCAAATACGATGTTGGCAAAAGTATGTTCAGACAAGAATAAGCCAAATGGTCAGTATCGAATACAACCAACAAGAACAGCTGTTATGGAATTTGTGAAGATGTTACCAATAAGAAAAGTATGTCCAATGTCATTATAATATCAATCTATAACATCTATTTAAATTTATTTGATTTTTTATTCCATAAATTACCCAATTAGAAAAGTTTAATTTGTATACATAGTTGTTTCTTGAGGCCATTACAATATCCGAGATTTATGTTTGAAAGTGGTTATTGCAGGTTTCAGGAATTGGGAAAGTTTCTGCAAAAATGCTGAGTGCTCTTGCTGTGACTAACTGTTGCGACTTGTACACAAAGAGAGGTGTACTGTTCCACCTCTACTCAGAACTCTCCTTTGACCACTTCATGACCATCTCCCTTGGTATCGGCTCAACTAGAGTTGAAAGGTATTTCTTAACCCTTTAAGCTCCATCATCACCTTTGTGAACCACATAGCATATTTTAAATAACATTCATTGAATAAAATGTTATAATCATATTAACCCTTAGAACACTGATGTCGACTACAGTAGACATTTTGTGTTTTTCTTATAGCCTGTCAAAAATAAAATATGTGTTCAATCTTGAAATACTGATGTTGGGACTTAAATTTCACAAATAACACAAATTTTCAGTCACTTGAAGTTGTGGATCGCGGTAGCGAGACACAACTTCAAGTGGCTGAAAATTTAAATTTCTTAACTCAGTGCTCTAAGGGTTAAGTTGATTCTCAACTTTCTTTTGAGATATAAAACTTTGTTATTTCATAAAATCAAGATATTTTTATTCCCATAGAGAGGTGAGGATTGCAGCAGCAATTCTAAAAAATGTAGGCATTGGGAGAGGAGGGGGGGGAGGTCGTCTTTTCTTGCAATTTTATTTTGAGGTTCATGAGATGTTGCAGTGTTGTTTTTATTTTGGCTTATTTCAGAGATACTGAGAAAAAGAGTATCAGCACAGAAAGGTATGTTACAGTATACTTCTTCGTTCAAGTTCGTTTCAAAACAAATTGGCTTAGGGTTCATACTGCCAATGCTACACTAAATTGAAGCACCCTTTTTCGAAAAAAATTGAAGCATTTTCAAAGTGATTAAAATATATTTTATTCAGTTAGAATAACAACTTTAAAATCAAAACAACTAAACAAATGAACAGGCTGGCCTATTTATTGATTTTACTTGCACCAACAATCTGAATGTCCTCAAAATAACTTTTCTTGAAAAATGACCTTTCTTTCTATTGAATTTAACAAATTTTCAAAATTATTTTTGAAAATCAAGCACTTTTAATTTTTTCAAGCACCAGTACGAACCCTGCAAACATAAGGTGTTCACCCAATGTTGTTTTATTGTTGGGCCAGCAAGATGGTTATTTATATATATATATAACTCGTTTATTATGATTGAAATAATTTATTAATGTTAAAATATGCGATGAGTTTTAAAAAATAAAATCTTAGTATTAGAAAAAAAATTTGATGCCATCTTAGAAAAATCGATTGTTTACATTAGAAAATAAGGAATATGTTCACTTTGTCGTTCCATAGTATAGACCCTACTGATGTACAAACATGTTCACGCTAATTTGCCCTGTGAATTGGGTACTGATGTGAATACAAATATAAACAGCGATTGTTTGCTTGGGTTTTATATGAACTACAGTACTACCTCGATATAATGCCAACATTGGGACTCTGTATTTTTTGTATTTTTTTTGGCTTTATGGCGGGGTGGCATTATGGTGCGGGAGGTGATTTAGGCCTGTGGATATATGCCAGCTGATTACCATTATTTCCGATACATATTGAGTGCTCTCACGCATTTAGTTTACAGTAATACAAAACAATACAGTCCACCCTATGTAATATGGTTTTATTCAGATCAATATACCAAAAAATAAGATTTATTAATGCAGGAGAAAAAAAAACAAAATATGATTGGCATTTGGATCGGGGTAATTCAATTTAAAAGTAGGCCTACATAGTAAACCCTATGCCTATTCCCGCGATCAAAGGAATATACCAGAGGCGCCAGTCAGTGTTTAGAAACAATAGGTGTGACATGCCGCTCACACCACGGAGGGATAATCAAGTGTTATATGTCAGAAGCTTATAAATGCGAGTGTGCATCATACTCATGGAACCCGATGGAATTGTGAACCTACTCGATAGTGTGCTATGTTATGTTTTTACTTCCAATTACTCATGAGTCAAGTCAAATAGTGGTAGTTTATATCGAGCGTCTGCACTAGGCCCAAATCTCTGCGTAAAATAATATTGTTGTTCAACCAGTGTTTTCAACGCTGGCCCAACATTGTACCAGCAATGGATCTCATACCCGATTAGTTATTATTTCATTGTAATAATGGGTGATAATGGGTGTATGCTACAAGAGAGAGTCAGACGTTCGTTCAGTGGTTTATCAATGTGAATGCCAAAGATTAAATAAACAATGGGCTAACTGCTTTTATTCGCTCGTATAAACATGTCACTTTCAAGTTTGTACCTCAGGCCTATTGATAAACATGTTCTGTTGCATAACCCAATTAGTAGGTCCCCCCTACCCAGTGTTTTATCTCTGTCACGCTTTCCAAAACTTGTGAACGCCTATATGCCCACTGGCATGTATGTGTGCAATGAACCGCAGTCGGCCTAGAGGCGGCGATTGTTGATCACCCAAGAGTGTTTATTTAACAGTCACGATGTCTGATAAATTATGTTGGCGATACGATCAGGGGAAAACATATGACAAAAGTGACATTGGGACTTCACAAGTATTGGCAGATGGCAAATACTGGGGATGGCACTGTACCGCGGTAATTAACGTTGGCGGAAATCCGTTTAAATACTTTACTTGGCATAAGGCGGGGCTGGCATTATAACCGGGGGAAATACAGCGGGGGAGCACTGTATTGATTATAAATAATAATTTCAAATATAAATTGTAAAGCTGTTTGCAAGCTGGGATTGTGATCAGTAGACTATCCTAAACCATATAACATTAGTTTTTAAAATTTGATATCCGCCTATAGAGCTACTTTAAATGATAAATTTTCACCCACTTTAAGTTGTGGGGTGTGTTAGCGAGTCACAACTTTTAAATGGGTGATAATTTAAATAAGATAACTTAGCGGGTAAAGGGTTAAATAGGTGACTAAATGAGCTGAATACACAAAAGAAAGCTCAGAACGTCCTTATTTTTTTATGGATATTTCTAGTTAAATAAACAGATGAATTGTTTGTTATGTGCAGGACATTTAAGGAGCTGAGTCAGCCATCAGAGCTCTACCAGAAATGTAATGAGATGTGTGTGGCGTTAAGTGAAGATATGCAAGAAGAACAGCTGATGGTTTGTGAACCATGGCCCCTAGAGCCATGATGTCGACTGTAGTGTTTTTCTATATTTATATCACTCGTGTGAACAGTTTTTTAAAGTTAAACAAGTCCTAACTGACATAATTTTATGTTATGACTTAACCCTTGCACTGCTAAATTGTTAGTGAGTTTTTTCATTCATTTGAAGCTGGAATTACTAACGCAATTTCCAGCTTCAAATTAATAAAAACTAATTTTATTAATGAAGAATAGACATCCCAATATTGAGTTATTGGATTAACTAAGCATCTACCAAAAATATTTTATCAAATTTACTGATATTTCTAATGATTTAACCCTTTCAGGCCTGAATTTATCATTGTCATCTTCATCTACTACAAGCCGTGAATTGCTGTCGCAATTCTCGACCTGTAGTAGATGAAGATGCTTTAATGGGGTTTAAAAATTAAAGAAAATTACCATGTGTTGGTCAACCAGCTTAATGGAAATTTTTGTTCTAAAACCCTTGGTTGTAGGAAAATTAAGTCTGTTTTCAGGGATGTTAATGATGCTTTAATGCATCGTGAGGGCTTAAAGGGTTAAGACATGCTTGAAACCATATATATATACGGTTCCAGCATTACAAGGGTTAAAATTCACAAATCCAAGTAACTTTCACTTACTTGTAGTTGTGATTGCAATTGTAATATATATGGTTTTAGTGAGTGGTCATCACATGTTTATGCTGAGACAGAGTACAGTTTGTTTCGTAAGTCATTTTATCTACTCGTGCCTCTCAGAGTGATGGTCAGCAGTCAGCACATAATTTGATGCAAGATGTTTTAGAAATCTTTTGAAAAAATGATGGAACATTAAAACCTAAAACATATCATGGTCTAGAAAGTTTCAGAGATTTTTGTAAGACTTAGATTGCATGTAATTTTATGTAATTTTCATCGACTCCTCCCCTCATTTAAAAATGATTTCAATTAATGGTGCTCAATGGTTTGTTTTATTTTAGCATAAAAGCTCATGCTATTATTATTATTTTAAAATTTTGCAGACATAACCCTCAATTAACCTTACAGCATTAATATTTTTTTGCATTTTCTGAAACATTTTTGATTTTTTCTGTTGCTGTGAAGTTAGGTTGATAAATATAATATGCACAGATATATGCTATCTATTGCAAAATATACCTTCCAGTTTCATATAGGTACTATATATTTTCAGATTTATTGTATTGTAGAACAATATTTTAAATGATTTGTTCAAATGTGTTTCTTTAACCAGGGGAAAACTGTGACTCTAAAGATAAAGCTGGTGAACTTCGAACAGAAGACAAGAGCACATACATTAAGAAATCACACACAGCATTCAGAGCAAATATACGCTGCCGCAAAAGAACTTCTCAGAGTGGAAATACAAGCTTCCAGTCCTCAGCCACTACGTCTCAGACTAATGGGTATGTTATCTGGTTATGTAATGTTTTCTAAGTTATTTATTTCATTTCAAGATTGATTTGATAAAAACATATGTTTATCAAGTTAAAAATAACAAAAAGCAGGAGGGTCTGATATTTAGTGCATATTTTCAAATAACAAATTATAATATTTTAATACAGTACCTTAAATATTGTAAATGACGAAAGTTGGAAACTTTGAGATTGACTGATGTTCTAGAATCAGTTTGTCTAAGCATTTACTTAATATTATTGGGGAATTCTTTCCAGTTTTTCATTTTGTTTTGTTTTGAAGGGGATTGGGAATGTAAGGCCAGCCTTAAAAATATGCTTGTTCCGGATCTCACATCAGCCAAAAAGTTATGCGGGTGGGAGGTAATTATTTTATTTTTCTCCTGCCAGATCTTGAAAAAACGTTTTTTCGGATTTCTCAGTGGGTAATAAAGTCATGAGTTTTTTTATCGCTTGCCATACCAAAAATTAACCAACAACAATATTTAACAATCTTTAAAACTTCCATTTTTTATATTCTATTAGGACTGCTCGAAGAATTTGATGAAACCCAATCACTGCATGTTAACCGACTGACCGAGTATTTTCGGAAAATAAATCCACAAAATTAGTTTGGGAAAAACGAAAAAAAGGTTATTCACCCGCAGCATTTATACCCACCCAGCCGGTAAATCCGAAACAAGCTTACCGGTATTTTTAATTTAGGCCTAAATATATATTCAGGCATCAAAGTAAAACCTATAAACCTATAAAAACCTTTAAAAACCTATATTTGAAAAAGTAACCTATATTTTTTTGAAAATAGCCTATATAACCTATAAAAACCTATATTTTGATTTTGCTTGAACAAAAACATTATGTTGACCTATATTTTATTTGTGGGAATGTGTTTGTGTCAGATGACTTTTTGTGTTTTAGAAAGAAATGCTTTAAATATAATTTGATTCCTCAAATTAGTTCGAAAAAAATAATTATTTAAGCTTATCACTATCAGCTACATAATTCATTAAAAAAAATTGCAGGCTCACTTCGCTCGGCATAAATTTTACTACACCTTGTCTGATATTGGTTCAACCTATGTGGACAATTTTGTTTTCTATAAATAATATATATTCACCTCCATCGCTAATTAACTTGTGTGAAGAATTGAGTAAGTGCAATAAATAATTTGTCCAATTCAAACACTCCAGCCCTCCTCTGATTGAACATGGCTCTGTTAAGTCGAGCGGTTCGTCTTATTGCCTATATAAGTTTGAAAGACCATACTACATGTATTTAACTATAAGCTGATCACCCAGTAAATGACGATGGACATACTGTATAAAAAAGTATGCATTTTTCGGCACTATGTAGGCCCTATTATACTGTATATTCAGAGGTGTGTACTATACAGTATACTTCCTGAAATATGGTAGATATGACTTTGGAATAGTAAAAAAGTATGAATTTTCACATGGCGGGTACATTAGTGTTACTGGAAAACCTATAAAAACCTATAATTTTATGTCAAATAAACCTATAAAAGCCTATATTTTTATGAAATAAACCTATAAAAAACCTATATTTTGACCTAAATGGACTTTGAAACCTGTATATTGTGTAAGTCACAGGAACAGACACCTGAGAAACTATCTGAGCACAGACCTGGGGCTGTGTTTTGAGATTCAAATGGTAAGCTGATATTTAAGTCTATCTTAACCCTCACAGCGTGTGGATAGACTTTAGACGTCAGAATACGTCAGATTCTGATGTCTAAAGTCGATCCCCAAACTGGGAGAGTAAAAATATTTATAAAAATTGTTGACCCATAACATAGGTATTCAAATGAATCGGAAAGAGCTAACTATGATGATTTCGAATTGAATAAAACCCTTTGGCCTCCATGGTTTATATAAAAAATCATCAGCACTTCAAGGGTAAGCACTACATAACATTCATATGGGGAATTAACAGCTTAACCCTTTAAGCCCATTTCACATCATTGAAAACATACTTGATTTTCTTACAACTAAGGGTTTCAGAAGACAAATTTCCATGAAACTGTTCTACGAATACCTGGTAATTTTCTATAATTTATCACCTACTTCCAGTCATCTTCATCCACTGCCAGCCGAGAATTGCGAGAGCAATTCGCGGCTTGTAGTGGATGAAGATGACAATGGTAAATTCGGGCTTGAAAGGGTTAACATTTAAGATCGTCTCAGAACACAGCCTCTGGTGATTGTAGCAATATTAACTTTGAGTCATGACTGGCAGTCATCCGGTGAAGTCATTATATCATTTTCTTGATATTTCATGATAATCTTATTTTTTTAAATTAAAATAAATTTTCTATATTACAGAAAGATGTAGGATTAGAGGCACAGAATTATTGTCTATTTTTTTATGTGCATCAAGTAACTTACCGATAATAAAATAAAACAAAGAACAACATTCATCATTTTAACTTGTATTAGGTACATATCATGTTTTCAGACATTAATACATTTACAAAACAAATATATAAATGTCTCAATTCAATTCAATAGATATAATGTATTGTAAATATACGGGCTTTAACTATAGACAATCAATATACTGTAGTTCCGTTTTTTCATGAACATAGAAGTACAATTAAAAAAATGTTCATTTCTAAATGCACTTATCAAATATTTCTACCATTGACCGGCTGCAACTGAACTAAACCCTCTCTCTTAAAAACAGTCAAGTCTACTTCCTATTATTCCTTTTCATTTAAACAGTTTCTATTATGCCTATGTAAAAAGTAGTACTAGCCTCTATAAGCTCAGTGAGTCTCATAAAAAAAAGTATAAAAAATAACACATGTGAAAAAATTCAGATCTCTGGTTTAGTGGTCATCAAGATACTATAAGTACATACATATGAGAAGCGTTACACACAAATTAATAATATCTTTCATATACTGCTGATGTACCGGTATTTGTATTCAAATTCGATTACATTTGCAAGTATTCAACCCCATATCTGTATACCGAGTATATCACATTCAAGCAAATGTAGTTAAAACATATCTCATAAAATATGACGCTTAGTAATCTAGCACATGAAGCTCATATGCTACACAATACATTCAACATAATCAGTTAGAAAAGTAATAAGCCTTAGTTAACCTCCTTTATCTCTTTTGGTACATTGTGATTAGGATGTGATTATCAGTGGTGGATTCAGATGGGAGTCACGGGTTCTCTGTTCCCTTCTTTCAAGAGCTAACTTGTCCAAACATTGCTCTAAAATTATTATTTAACAATTATAATTTTCTCAGTGCTTCCCTTTGCTACCGTTTATTAGCCGGAAATGATTTTTAAATATTTTTACACCTAAATGTGAAAAAAAAATTATCAGACCACCCTTTTTTTTAAAGTTCTGAATCCAACCCTGACTCTGATGTATTATTTGAGTGACTGTTATTATCCAATACATTAGAACATTTCGGATCACTCCTCATTAATACAAACAAAAAACATATTCTGAATATCACCACAGCGTGATTAGAACCAGGCATGCCTAACCATGCTACCTATTTATCATATTTATACTAATAAACGTCCATATTCCAATAAACCCGCCTAGCCGTTCCTGATTTTAAAATAAAACCCACGATCATGTACACTATATGATCATTAGAAAACTATTCTAAAAAGTACCCACCCCCCCTGTGATGTCAGGGGGTAATCTAATTAATGGCCCGGGCATTTATTAGAATAAATACGGTATGTATATTTATGACAAAAAAAATAAGTCAAAAATGACTTAATGTCTGTCCGTCTAACAATTGAGTTAAATACAAACATGTGATCTAGAACTTACATTAATGACAATAAGGAATATACTTCATATAAGAATATTTATGTAAAGTATATGGATTTCAATCAATTAATATCAATATTGAGAACAATGACCTGTGTAAAATGTGTTTCTCTTGATTAGAATTCTGATAAATATATTGACTGTATTCATATATGATATGTGCAATTGCTTAGTTGCAATTATATAAAATTATTATATATATATTACATAACTTCAAGGCTTTTGTTGGAAAATTGCACCCAGACTCCTTCGGCTACCTGAAGTCAAAATTATGTTTCCCATATTAATCACTATGTACATTGGACGAGACAAGAATCTATCCACCAGCAAGATTCTTTAGCTATAGGTTGACGACTAATAATTATAGGAAATTCAGCTGTCATTATGTCTAGCAGTGCTCCAGATAACCTTGTAGACTGATTGAGCATTGACCCCATTAATTTATTGTGAGTGGTCTAATAAAATCTCCAAATATTTTACTCTTTTTAAGATAATCATGTGTGCTGAAAATGTGAACTACCAGTAGTGTTTACAAATGAAAAGTCACGTACATGTTTTAAGATCATAAATATAAATGTGATAAAAATTCGAGCTCAGTGAAATTAGGGAAGAACTACCAGTGGCAAAATAGACTAAGGCATGACGAGATGAAAGCATGCAGGACAAAGTAACAACACAAGAACCACAAGCAAGTTATGCAACAACCTGTGTACGCAAATTTAAACAAGTTAATCGTCTTTGAACACTAAAAATAATTTATCACTGTGTATTTCTAAAAAATGATTCGTAATTGCGAAATACATACCTTATCTGGAGCACTGATGTTTAGTGTATATCATTATGGCATCATAACAACAATATGTAGATCTAATATAGTATTAGCGTGAGAAAAATATAAGTGAGATTTCAAATAAAAACTAGCCTACATAATCATTGTGAGAGTTGGTAAGTCAGAAAATTAATTATCCTCTACCTGATTCTTGTGCTCAACCACCACTCCTCAAAAATTCTTAATAAATAATTTCACTTGATTGATACGTTGAAATAATGTATGTCACTCTTTGTCTTTTTTGAAGCAATATATCCATGTATATAATATACATCATGTATTATTTTCGTAATAATTGCATTATGATATTAGAATTTCTATGACAATGGAAACATATGAAATTACATGTCTGAGAGCAAAGAAAAGCCACAATGTTTTTTTCTCTATTTTAGATGAGAGAAAATACAAAATCTAATGAGGAAGGGTGGGAAGAAACATTTGAGAAAGAAAAACATGGAAACTATTTCTGGAAAAGTTAATGAGGGCAACAACAAAATATGACAAATTTCTAGATAAGTTAATGAGAGCGGTGATATAAAAAAAACTTTTAACGTATTTAAAAAAAAAGATAATGAGGGCAACGAGAAAAACAAGCCAAAGAAAACATAGGCGGATGATTATATTTATCTCCCGAACTGTTTTTTGGGAAATTGGCAACAATGGAATGCGTGCGCTGGGCAGAAAAAAAGGGATTTTTTTGGAATGCGCGTCCTTAATGTAATGCACACCCTCATCTAAAACAGACGAAAAAAACACAGTGGCCTAATAGTCCGAATAATAATTTTGAAATTATATTAGTTACAAAATCAGTTGCTAAACATAAGTTATACATATTATCCTTATGTTATTTAATAATTTCTGTGCCAACATTCCCGCCCAGTTATCTTCCCGGAAAATACCTCTCGCAAGATTTTTAATATTATCATTATCACTTCATTTTTAACATGATATAAACTGACTTCAATATGATAATTGTTTCTGAAGTTGACAGTTGAGGTTGTAGTACTTAGAAAACATTATATGCCTTCACAATCCTGAAGGGCAATGTAATAATGAAAGTCATAGAAATACAAGGGCGAAATCTTAAAATTATTATTCTATGTTGTTTTATGTGAATAAAAACTTACACATGCCAGTAACAAGACAAATACAAGACAAGTCTAAGCCATCCTTTAGATTTAGGAGAATAATTATAACATTGTATAATTATATCCATGATAATGTGTATACACGTATAACTTATTTATGAGTAACTACTGTATATCAGATAAGTGAGATAAGTATGATAACATAATAAAGTGTTATATCCTAACTCTATTCAATTGAAATGAGCATTATAATAACAATAGTTGGAAATTAATATCAATGAGAGTTTTTATCACACATATACTCTTTTGAGATTACATGTACATGCATCAATATTTTCTAACATGTGCCACTACAGTTCTGACTTCAGCAGTGAGGCATTTGCTATGTAATTACCAGTATAACTTAATTGAACTGAAGTAAATATAATAAAACATACTGTGTTCTGAAATAATCTTTTAAACTTTAAAAATAGTTAAGTTATGAGTTACGTTTCTAAATCACTACATGAATGTCCCTAAGAATGTACTTAGCTATCACCTCAACTTATAACATTGTCTCAGAACACGACCTCAAGTGCACTTGATAATGAACGATCCTAGCACATTTGGTTGTATTTGATCCACAATGAACAATACAATAGCAATAAGGTACAATAAAATAGTTTTGTTTATGATGTAGTCAATTACATGACAATTACATTCATCTTGGCGGTGAAAATAAATGTACATTTTTACAAAATACAGCACATGTATCTAATACTAGTATAGGCATGGTGCTCGGTCAGTTTTGTAATGGTTTGCCTGGGTGCATCTTAATTAAAGTGATTATGAAATATATGCATACTTATCTGTTAAAATGATATTCACCACAAGCACATATAAGATTCATGATGACAGTTTACAAGTTTTGTCCTTACATGTGTAAAAGTGTTTGTAAAGAAACAGTGAGTATTTACTGCATCATACAACCTAGCTTTATATACAATTAGTGCAACATGTCAGACACGCATGTATGTAGTAAAGCATCATTTGTGATAGTGTTTAGCATTCCTTCGTATTGTATGAAAGTCTTCACAATATCTAAATTGTTAGTCATGGTCAGATCTGGTCATGGTAAATCAGCTGTAGTGAACACATCACTGGGAGTGGAGACATCATTATTATAACACTCAGCTCTATAAGATGTGCCATAATTGTCAAATGTGTCATAAAGATAGCTAACAAAACCAATGAGACAAATAGCAAGCAGCGGTCTAAATATTCTACAGCAGCAGCATCCTATGTGATTACATATACCCTTGATATCGGGGTATTTACAGCTACAACAATAGAAAAATGATTTGATTAGCTTCCATATTGCACTAATTACAGCACCCAGCAGGGCAATACGTCCTGTGAAACTTTCCTCAAAGATTCTGACAAACAGGCTGCAGGAGCCTTTTCTGAAGGTAACATACATAATAACTGTGACGGGGAAGTCTTCCAGAGCTAACAGAAGGAAGCTCACTGTCTCTTCCCATCTCATTAACTTCTTTTCTTCGCTGGGTAACACTGGTTTAGGCTCGGAATCTCGGTTAAGTCTCTCTTTCCTCAAGTGCAATCGAAAGGAATTGACACAGTTTCTTACTTCCATCACAAAAAGGATGGTGGCAATAATACAGAATACACCAAGGGGAGCAGTTAACTTTCCACCTCCAAAGAAACAGAAATCTTTGAAAACCCACCAATCACTTCCCAAATCGAAGACAGCAACGGCTAGTGACACAGCACTGACGGCCATAATAAATTTGTTGCTTCTCAGGAAAGCCATATTGAAGAGTTTCTTTTTTTTAGATCAAATTTATAAGACACACGCAGTTTCAGTGCTGGCAGGGGTAATCTGTCACCTGAAAATAGAAGAGCAATGAATACAGTTAAATCAATAACATGTACCGTAGTTGATATATTTTTATCTTAGCCATACCATCAACCAACAATCAGTATCAACAAACTAAATAAAATACCCCTTTATGGATTCATTTAACCCTTTAAGCCCTCACGATGCATTAAAGCATCATTTTACATCCATGAAAACAGACTTAATTGTGTTTGAGAATGAAAATTTCCATGGAACTGGTTTGCCAATACATGGCAATTTTTTCTAATTTTCACTCACTTCAAGTCATCTTCATTCACTACAAGTCGAGAATTGCGACAGCAATTCGCGGCTTGTAGTGGATGAGATGACAATGGTAAATTCAGGCCTGAAAGGGTTAAAGTGATAATTATGTCTATGGCCCGCTTTTGGCCTTTTAGTTTGTCTTACAAGGAAAACAAAATTAATAAAACATTAGCATTACATTTCTTATATTTTTTTATTTATATTTATATTGTATATAATTATATAAGTACACTGTAATGGTTACACACTTGAAATTGTGGGCCGCTACAATTTCCAATTATATTTAAGCACTTCAAGGGTAGTTTTTGGAAACATTTTAGTGCTATTCTGATTCTTTTTGAGAAATTATGAAAACGTTTTTAGCACTGTTTTAGTCATACAATAATTATATACTTAAGCCGAGTAAGTTTAGTGTTAGTCTAAGTATTTATATCTATAAATCATCAGTTTCACAATACATTGTGCAAGTATTTAGGAGTTTTACTTTGTTTTCTACATTTTTCCAGTTTTTCTGCTACTAGATATAATAATACATGTATGTGGTTATATTATTCTTGTTTTTTTGGAACAGGAAACAAATATTTACTTAGTAAATGATGTAAAGATTTGAAAGTGAACCAGGGGGACAGGTAGCCGCTTCATCACATTGCTAGGGAGTGGCGGATCACATGATTTGTGAATTGTGATGCTGAATCGTGTAGAGATGAAAGTGTTGAAAGAAAATCCACTTTTAATTCTACTCAGTACTGTATGACAATTCCACTTAACTTGATTTTTATGTAGGTATTATATATTTATAAAACAACAGCTTAATTATTCACAAAACTAATCCCCTTCTATATAGGTACTGGTATACACATGTACATATATTTATATGATAAATAAGTATAAAAGACTTAGTGAACATTGTCTGTTACCATCAACTGAAAAATACACTAGAGTATAGCATTATACATGTAACTCAATAGCAGAGTGTGGTGCTACATTATTAAATATTAAGTGTAAATAATCAGTGTAGATTGGTAATATGATTTCAGCTTTTAATAAGATGCGAAATAAGAATAATTAATTTAAGTCATGCTCAGTGAGACAGTATCTATGATATTATTTGGAAAATATATACAAAGAGAATCATGGTATCACTGACCTAGTCTGCTCTGGAAAGCCAAATGGCAGTGTCTGTTTACTTGTAAAGTAAGCAGATACTGCCTTTTGCAGTATTAAACTTTATTACAAGTAAGCGGACACTGCTTTTTGACTTTGCAGGGCAGTATTATTTTTTTTGTGAGGCAGATGCAGCAAAGAAATGTTTAAAAAGCACGGAGAATTTACTTGAAAATTACTCTTTTACTCCTGTGCATGATTTCAAGGGTTGTGTGATATCAATGCAGGTCAGATCCAGCAGAATGTGGCTACTCGGGGCCTATGTGATATGTTGAGTTCTATCGAACATATAAGTCACCAATTCACAATAATTAATACAGACTATGCTCTGCACAGAAACAATATTTGTTTCATGACACCTGGTCCTATTAGGCAACCGTACACATACTGGCAAGCTTGCATGTATACACCACGTATACATTGTCAATGCTGTGACGATGTCACTCAATATGGCGACTATTACATCGGGGAGCATAGCTCCTATGCAGATTCAAAAAACAAAAAGTGTATCATTGCATTAAATTATGTCGGTCAGCTGAGATGTTGCATGTGGTTCATTTCATAAGTTTCTATAGTTGGACATCTCAACTACATTGCGAACGACTCGAAAATGTTTAGAATTTTTATTATGGTTGGTGCCAGCAATTTCCTTCTGTTGTGCCCCCCGTGATGTCACGTTCTTGCTACTTTGTAACTGCATTGTTGAAAACAACATTGGACTAACAGCTTTCGTTTCCACTGTATTTGTTAGTATATAATATGAATAAGTAAGTCTGTACTTGTTACTGTAACTGCCACTATGGTAATTAAAGTGAGTATTTCTCTATTTATTTCACATCGCCGTCGGCCCAAGAGGGTATTGGCACCCCCATATCAATCTCTCTGTCATATTTCAACATGACGTAGTATTGACTTTGTATTTTACATGAGTCAGTGATTTTTTCATTTTTCCCTGATTGACCTTGACTCAGTTTTATGACCAAAGACAAATCAAGGCCGTAGGCGGTGGGGGGGGGGGGTGCGTTGGGTAAACCCAGGGGTAGATTACGGCAACTCCCAGATTCTACCCCTCCCTCCCAGGATCTACACACCTAAATTGTTATCATGTGAGGTGTCCTTGGCTCATAGGATCTACCCCTCCATCCTAGAATATATCCCCTTTTTCAAGAACGATATGCCATCCTTCCAGAATCTACCCCTCTCTCCCAGAATATACCCCTTTTTCAAGAACTATATGCCATCCTCCCAGAATCTACCCCTCTCTCCCAGAATATACCCCCTTTCCAAGAACTATATGCGACCCTCCCAGAATATACCCCTCCATCCCAGAATATACCTATTTTCAAGAGCTATATGCGACCCTCCCAGAATATACCCCTCCTAACCAGAATATACCCCCCTTCAAACATATGTAACCGGTCATCCCAGAATCTACCCCTCTCTCCCAGAATAGGCCTATACCCCCTTTTATAAAGATATATGTGCAAATCTCCCAGAATCTACTCCTCCTTCCCAGAATATACCATCCCCCTTTAAACATATATAAGCGACCCTCCCAGAATCTTCCCCTCCCTCCCAGAATATACCCGCACTTTTAAAGATATAAATGCGACTCTCCCGAGAATCTAACCCTCCCTTCCAGAGTATACCCCCCCCCCCCATTTGCTCCCAGAATCCACCCCCTCCCTCCCAGAATATACCCCCTTTTCCAGAACTATGTGCGACACTCCGAGAATATAGCCCTCCCTCCCAGAATATACCCCCTTTTAAACATATATATTATGGGACTTTCCCAGAATCCACCCCTCAGTCCCAGAAAATACCTTCCCCTTTACACTACTATATGCGACGCTACCAAAATCTATGCATCCAAGGTCATTTCATCCAAGATGACTATTTATATATATATGCATATTCATGAGAACTGCTCAGCTGGATACCAATACATTTGAAATAAGATATAATTGCCACTCTATAAGTACAGAGTTGAACATTACCGGTATTCGACTGGGCTGTTTTGGTGCAGCACCTCTGAGACGTGCAGCATTTTTTGTATTCGGGTGGTCTTACACCCAAATTGGTGCACCTTGGTACAGCACCTTTTTGCACCAATTGAAAAGAAGGTGCAAAATGGTGCAGTAAAGTTATGTGGTCTAGCACGTTATTGGTTACCGTATTCTACACTGCACCTTTATCAAAGCGTATCCAGCTGGTACAGCTTGGTGTATCACTTTTTGTCCACTGCGCAGGTGCGTTTGGTGTAGTTGTTTTGCACCCAAAATGCCCAGTCGAAAAGGCCTAATTGTTATACACAAGTTATTTGAGCTAGACGGCCGCTATTTTGAAAAACCTGTTTTTTTTTATTTTCTTTAACTGAGCCATTTTGGTACAGATCAGATTTGTATTGTGAACATATTTTTTCTATCAAAAAACTGCAAGAAAACATTGTGCTAAGCGATTTGCAAAGTTCTGGAAAAATACCCCCGTTTTCCTCCAAACTAGCATATTATATGTCTCCAGAATCCATGTCAGGTGCTCTCAAAAGTCACACAAAATACAAAATTTTCCAGCGGCTCTGATGGCCCGCTTATAGATCCCCAATACACAATCACACACCCCTCCCCCTCGGAACGAGACCAGCCTACGGCCCTGAAGGTCATTAACATAGTGTCATTATAATGTATGTGATTTGTAATATCTACGCCTAGGCTACATAATTGAAGCAGATCACAGGACATGAATTGGAAGATAATTATTTCGCTGTTGAACTTGAAAAAGTGAATATAGTAGACTGTTGCTATGCTAATCTTAACTAGATTATTAATAATTTGGGAATGAGTGGAATTAAGTTAGAAGCCAAGTTACGTTATGACCTAGGCCTATGGCTATTTACGCTGGAGTTAGACAGTTCTCGATGTTGGTATGAGATAAAAAGACAATAACATGGCTGAAGTTGTATTGTCCCTTAAATCAGCCATGATGTCCCTTACATCAGATCCATGACCCTGCGGTCCGGAGACGATGCAAGATCCATGACCCT
This sequence comes from Flabesymbios commensalis, assembly GCA_964017125.1. Taxonomy (NCBI): domain Eukaryota; kingdom Metazoa; phylum Annelida; class Polychaeta; order Terebellida; family Flabelligeridae; genus Flabesymbios; species Flabesymbios commensalis. Next base: position 37,399,599 of record OZ024908.1, read on the forward strand.
CTGGAGAATACAGCTAGGTCGGGTTGATATGCAGGACAATACAAATTTAGCCATGATATAATCTATAGCTACATGTACGACCCGGGATGTACGATGACCACATAACACAATGCCGGTTATAGGGTGTGACACGCCAGTGGTCACAATGTCGTAGATGCAGTTTGCTGTACTAGATGTAAATATAGTAGGTACCGGTAGCGTAGTAGCACGATAAACACCAGATCAACTAAACAAGCAACTAAATAAGCGGAGGGAATCAATGTGAAAAAATTAATGGAAAGGTTATTAGTGCTTTCTACACAACAAGCAATGCAAAAAGTCAAAGGCAAAAATACATCACCATATATACTGACTGTTCTGTTATTGGAGACGATACTGGCAATTCATTTGATGATGCTAGAGCCTAGAGGGTTTGCTGTATTGAAGATGTTGATCGTAGAAGCATTATCATAACATTCACTCCTGTATGAATTGCTATTTTCAAATCCATACAATATGTAGCTTGCCAACACTATCAGACTGACAGCCAATGTGGGCTGTAAAACCGTGCGAATGAAGCAGTGAATGATGTGATCGCGCCAACCCTTTATACCTCTACATTTACAGCAACAACAACAAAACAATATGGCTGACTTGATTAATTTCCACGTAGCGCTTACTAAAGCAGAAATCAAGGACAAACGGGTTCTGATACTTTTCTCATAGATTTCAAGAAATAAGCTACAGGAACTTTTCTTTAAGGTGAAGTACAATATCACTGTAACTGGAAGATCTTCAAAAAGTAAGATTAGAAAACTTATGATTTCCCATTTTCTATCCATTTTTTCATCTTTCTCATCCTCCTTATCCTTTGACATTGAAAGCACTTGATTAGACTCGGCACTCATCTCTATATCATTGGATTTGGTGCATGATCTATATTGTTTATTTTTTTGTTTTCTCCAGCTCAGATAAAACGATGCGATAATAAAACTAACCTCCACAAGGAAGAGAATGGTTGCAATGCCACAGAACACACGGATTGCTATTGTTAATGTACGATCTCCAGAAACACTTGAAAACTGGAACATCACTTGCCAATCAGTAACCAAATCCCATATAGATAATATTACGGTTATGGTTCTGAATATATTGTCTTTTATTATGTTTAGTAGAGCCATTTTGAACAGTTTACTATGTTGTGGCCAGAATATACTAGAATAAGCTACATGTATTATGTGGTGTGGGGAATGCAATTCAATAAACCTGAAATTAAAAACAAAACTGAAATAAATAATAAAAGAAATCACAAATGTCATATAACTTTTTTTAATGATTTAGACAATACGATTGAAGTACAATAAAAGAGACAATATCATCAAGGTTTAGGGGAGCGATAATGTTTATTTATGTATGTATGGTTTTTTTTTATATTTGTTGTATGTATATAACTAATGTACTATGGAATTTAGTTATGTCGACTATAGGTGCACATAATAATTACTTTACCTAAATATTGAAAACTAAAGAAAGTCCAAATAAAATATTGCGTCTGTACTTCATTTGTCATTGCTTTCTCCTATCTTAATGCTTTTGGTTTTGCTAAATTTAAATTATGACGATTTGAGACATAGTATACATATATGTAAGCACACAGTACATAACATGTATACGATACCTATATTCTCTTATCTGTTTATATCTCATAAGTGGTGTACCTCTTAGCTCAGTTCTTCAAAGCAGTTGGGCAAGTTAGAAATTCTACAATTGAATTGAAAGAATACATTTGAAGCATTATGTCCGATATTGTATAGACGGATCTAAAACATATTAAAAAATGCAAATAGTAATGTACACACATGATTTATATGTGATGCAATACAACCTGATATTGGGAGCCAACCGTGGAGCAATAAAATAGACAAAATGACTGTTCACAAGACAAAACGTTTGTATGGTATACGAAATGCCGTATTAGAGACTGTCCAAATGTCCCCCACAAGAGGTTGGTTGCTCATAATGGTGGCTGCTCATAACAGGGTTCCACGGTATTGAAAGAAAATATATGAATAATGATTTATTAACCCTATGTTTACAGCTGCTTTCAGCCTTTTCACTTAACAATTAAACAACAAAATGTGGAGGAAAAGAGATAGGCATATGTTTTCACTCAAGATGTACTGGGATGATTGCTAATAGTAGTAATTTTTGCCCCCCATCCGGGGAGGGTCATTAGGGATCTGTTCCATCAGTTGCATGGCATGGTACGGAAGCAATAGTCTACAGCAATCATCCAAGGGAAGCTGCAGCCTCCGCGTATCTGGTCATAATCTCCGGGCGGATTGCCAGTGGCTAACCCTGGTTCCTCTGCTCAACTGCGGTGCTAATGCAGCTCTCGCATCAATGCTGGCGCTGGTGTAGGCTGTGGTAGCCTTAACCCCATTACTACCATACATGACGGAAATTCCGTCGCCATTCGTCATGTTACGTAACCATACATGACGGGAATTTCTGTCAGATTACTATAGGTACACCAGGATCCCTGGATCCTGGCATGCACCAGGGCCTGGAAATGAAGTGGTTAAATGACCGGCAATAGCGTGTTTGACATTAGGTCTCTCACGTGGGATGAATGGAGTTACCCAGAGGGACTTATCCTTCCTATTGTTACTCTGGGGACTATCCAACCCCAGTATAGCGGAGCTGCGCGAAATGCCAAGGAGTTTCAGCATTAAATTGCACAGCGAAACCCAAGTCTCCGGCCGTCTGGGCATGTCTGGGGGTAGATCCCCTAGACATGCCCAGAACCCCTTATCGGGTGAGCGAAGGAAAACGCTCTCAATAACTCACCATGCTCTATCACCCCCACCCTCACATCATCATCTGTACATCATTTCATCTCATCAATTGACTACAACGTTTTTATCGTATTACAATGTCACTTAAAAGACCCTTTGAGCCGTAAAGTGAAGTAAAGCAATGATTTACTACTACTACTCGACCCACTTGAAGTTGTGCATGACGATAGCCAGATTTCAAGTTGATAAATTATTTTAAAGTTTTAAGGTTTAATCATAGATATATAATTTTCTTTGTATGAATATCCATGATAAAAATTTCAATCTAATTAATATTTTGACTTCTGGTTTGAATTGAAGGTGTTAGAATGTCCAATCTTATGCAAGAAAGCGAATTTTCCAGCATGCAGAAACAGGCCACTATTACAGATCTTTTCCAGAATATGAAGGGAAAACCAATGAGGAATGTTGGTGAACACCAGTCAGCATTGGTGTTATCTAAAGTAGAACCGCGCACATCAGCGGTTACAATATCTCCCAGAAAAAATGAGAGATCACCACGGAAAAGTATTCAGGATTTTTTGTCAAGTCAACGTTCAAAACAAAACTCTACAACAAGAACAGATTCAAATGTGACAGTTGAACATATTGACTCGTGTGATGATACTGATTTCCCAGATACTGTGAAAGAAAATTCTAAGTTTATGTGTCCTGTGTGTGCCAGCGAAATAACTTGCGAGAATCTCGGCGGACTTAACAATCATATCGATATTTGTCTGGAGCAAAATTCATCACAGAACAACACACAAGGTCATTCACAGAGACATGTAGACCATTCAGGTCAATCAGGTGATAATGATAAAAGGACCAGAGAAGCGGATTATGAGACAAGCCCAACTAAGGTTTTGACGTGTCCTATCTGTGACAAACAGCAACCCACACAGGATTTACATCAGTTTAACCTGCATGTAGATTCGTGTTTAAACAAAGATACGGTGCGCCAACTTGTTGATCAACAAGACAGAGAATTGTCTGACACACGCAAGAGGTATAGTATATTTGTATTTACATCCCAGCAGTCACGAGACTTTGAATATGTTTTTTTAATGCTGGACCAGCTTCGCAGACGGCGGTCCAACATTAAAACGACATTGGGTGAATGTAGTGTGTTTATTTATCGCCTTGTATTTTGCTGCTATTATCATGATTATGGTTGAATTGTGACTGATGTCAATGTTATGATTTGTTATTAGTATTAAGTAGCCTACTTATTTAACCCTTACAATGCTAAATTCACCATTTAAATGTTCATCCACTGACCACAAGCCGCGAATTGAAGTAGGTGACAAATCAAATAATTTTTGCCATTATATTATTGGTCAAACATTTTAATGAATATTTTTGTTCTATAATTAAGTCAACTTTCAGCAATTGAAAATGTTGCCTTGATGCATTATTGTCTCACCACCCCAAATGCCAGTCCCATTGAAACACATGTAAACTGCCTAAATTCCGCAGGCCGATTTCACCATTTTTCACCCTATTAGATATTTAGTGTGACATGTCAGGATAAAGCTTGAGATGTACTTGTTCGAAAACAGGCCCGCTATGGGTATGCTTACCAGAGAGATTTTGAGCTACGCCCCATAGCCCCTGTAAAAAGGTCACTACTGTTAAAATTGAGCTATAATCCGTACTCTCTTTCACAGAACAGACATCATTTAAACCCACTGTATCCCTGCGAGGTTATCATGAAACAGTTATATCTGATATCCTTAACAAAGAAGATAACGTGTGCTTATTAAATATTGTTTCAATAGAGGTTGGAACAGCCGCATTAAAAATATTTTGTGTGATGATTCCATCATTAGCAGACACCTCCCTGGATTTCGGCTTATTTAGGGTAGTGAGACCATATGTAGAGATATAATTGTCTTTGTTTATTATATTTCGGCTTGGTATGAAGCTTGAAGGTGTTCTGAACAATATAGTTTTTGCATTAGACAAATATATTGAAAACTGTTGCCCTCGGAGCCCTTTGAATAATTATTGATATCATGAAAATCGGCCTGGTTTTCATAAAAGTCGCATTGAATAAAACAGTTAAATGAAGTGGCTATTCCCGACTCTATTTCGTCACAAAAAGTCGTCATGGTTACCTTGTATTTCGAAAGGTGTTGTTGAAATATGCCACAAATATTAGAACGGACTGTTACTATTAGACTAGATTACATACCTAAATTCACTATTTTTCATTTGCGCCCATATGACAATCTAACTACCAACCCAGGCATTTCATCCATGACTTATATATCATCAAAACACGGCCTCTTCAGATCTCTTCTGGACATATAGTTATCACATTTATTCACCAATTATATACTTTCTAATCAAAACTATTACACTTAGATTGTTACAGCGATGGTAAAACTCAATAAAATATAGATATCAAGCTGCAGATTTTTTATCAATCAGCTGGAATATGTCAAGAAAGGACCAGAACAGCAGATACCTCCCCGGATTTCGGTTTATTTAGGGTGGTGAGACCCTATGATCATGAGCTTTTAATGGGATAACTCAGACAGAGCCGAAATATCTCAGGCAAGCCACTTCGACGGTACAAGACGGACCTCGAGATAATCGTGTTTTGTGACGTCTTGAAAAGTACATTTTTAAAAATGTCCTGTCCACAGAAACATACATGTATATAATTATTATACCGAGATTGACGTCTTTGATGAGTTAAGAGAAAAAAACAATTTTGGTCAAACAATTGTGTGTTTATTTGTTACAGACAAGTTGACACTGATGTACGCTTGCCAGCCAACAAGAAGAGAAAGAACAATGCATGTAGCTCTGCATCCATCCACAGCTTTTTTCATTGATACACTAATAATGTATTCTTCGATGCATGCATAACAAAATGTATTATCAACTGTACATTTCATAGATAAATCACTTAAAGCTAAGTGAATATTGATTACTATCATACTGTTATATCATGTAATATTAATGATATTTTTAATTCTCGCTGTACATGTAGTAACATCCAGGCGCTAACAATTTGTGTTAATCATTCGCTATAGTGAAACTCTTGCAAATGATCCTCGCAAATTGTGTTCACACTGACACGATTTATTCCCATCGACATAGATATCAGCTGAACTACGATAATCATGATAATAAGTGATATGAAGATTTCACAAATCCTGTCAAATGGCAGCTATCGATTAAAACAACTGATTATGGCCATTGTATGTTGTCATTTTAATCATAATTTTATATGACGTTAGAGGTGAATCACAATATAAATTGTAAAAAGTTTAACATGTTTAAGGTACGAATAACTATTTAAATTGACGGCAACCTACAAATTATTTTTATGCAAGAGGCCAAATACCATAATCCCTCGCCCTGCCCACGTGATAAAATTTTTTGCAGGTTGCATCATTCCCTGAACTCTCACATTTTGTTTTACAGTAATGGTCTAGCTATGTAGCACAGCTCGCAAGATACTACATATATTAAATTCAATGATGGTCGCAAGTCGGCCATTTTAAATTTGGTAGAGTTGAAATTTTTCAGGGCATATTCCTCCTTGAAACAGCACATTTGGTGTGGTCAAGGTAATGGTCTAGCTATCTGGTACAGTTTGTCAAATATCAGGCATATTTAAGTGAATCATTTTTTTATAGTATGTAATAGTTTAGCTATCTGGCACGGTTTGCCAAATATATATGGTTGGCCATCACCCTCATAAGTAAATAAACCTTCCGAGGATAATTAAAAACTTTCCGCGGATAATTAAAAACCTTCCGCGGACATTTAAAAACCTTCCGCGGGAAATTATAACCTCCCGCGGATAATTGAAAACCATCCGCGGAGAATTATAACCTTCCGCGGATAATCAAAAACCTTCCGCGGATAATTAAAAACCTTCCGCGGACAATTTAAAAACCTCCCGCGGGGAATTAAAAATTAATTCTCCGCGGAAGGTTTTAATTATACGCGGATGGTTTTTAATTCTCCGCGGAAGGTTTTTAATTGTCCGCGAAAGGTTTTTAATCATCCGCGGAAGGTTTTTAATTATCCGCGGAAGGTTTTTAATTACCCGCGGAAGGTTTTTAATTGTCCGCGGAAGGTTTCTAATTATCCGCGGAAGGTTTTCAATTATCCGCGGAAGGTTTTTAATTATCCGCGGAAGGTTTTTAATTATCCGCGGAAGGTTTTTAATTATCCGCGGAAGGTTTTTAATTGTCCACGGAAGGTTTATAATTATCCGCGGAAGAATTTTAATTATCCGCGGAAGGTTTTTAATTATCCCCGGAAGGTTTTTAATTATCCGCGGAAGGTTATAATTCTCCGCGGAAGGTTTTTAATTATCCGCGGAAGGTTTTTAATTCTCCGCGAAAGGTTTTTAATTGTCCGCGGAAGATTTATAATTATCCGCGGAAGGTTTTTAATTATCCTCGGAAGGTTTATTTACTTCTGAGGGTGATGGCCAACCATAAATATAAGGTCTATCAAAGTAAAATAATGGCCGATAGTCAGCCATTTTGAATTTGCTGGAGTTGAAAGTTTCTGGGTGCATCCTTCCATGAAGTCTCGTTTTTTGTTTTATGGTAATGGTTTAGCTATCTGGCATGGTTTTCCAGATAATATGCATATTAAAGTCAATAATTGTCGCAATTGTCGGCCATTTTCAATTTAAAAGAGTTGACATTTTGCAGAGCATAACCCTCCTTGAAACCGCACACATATCGTGTAATAATAATGGTCAAGATGTCTGGCTGGGTTTGCCAAATATCAGACATATTACAGTAAATAAAGGGCGATAGTCAGTCATTTTGAATTTGATCGAGTTAAAATTGTTCAGGTCACATTCCTCCCTGAAACATCATATTTTCTTCATAGGAATCATCGATGTGTGTTTGCAATCTGAAAGTGTGTGGATTATGACATACAGATGGATGGTCGGACAGACGGACGTCTGGGGTAATGCCATAAACCCTGCCCCCAACTTCGTTGCCCAGTGGATAACAACAACGTGATTGTGTTCCAGCTAACAAGAATGTGTACTCGCAAATCCCAATCCGCATGTTTAGTGACTTCTCACTCTTAATTTAATTCGCATCCAATTATATCCAACGACCGAAGATAAAAACATATAGAGTAGTATTTTTGGAACAGGGAGTGATACAAGACAGAGGCTAGGCAGGGAGCTTTATTACTTTCATTCAGTCTTCATACAGGATTTAACACGCACTAAAAGACTAGAGTGATTTTACTAAATTCCTCGTTAAAACAAATTCCGATGATGCTCAGTGACCAATAGAGATGACAGGAATATCGGAGACTTAAATTCACGTGACCATTCATCCTGTTGTCAAAAGGTCCAATGAAAAATTGCACACATTTCGAAAAATAATGCCAATGGCCACGAAATCACTCTCAGCCACAATACAGACAGCTCCCGGAGCAACGAGCCCACATCAAACCAGCACCCAGGGCTGCCGTCTATCGGAGGTGAGGCTACATGGAAACCCAGACACAACGATGGACCAGCAATAGCTGTGCCTCCCTGAAATCTCTCTGTACACCCAATACTCTGTACACCTGCGAGCAGATCTTATGCCGGCCAGCTCTGGTCACCGCTCTCCACTGTGATCCAGCCCAGGATGGTTGAGACCCCCTCTCCCGACACTGTGGCATGTTCACAGGCGGTACACATTGATATAGTTCAAACAGTGTATACAACACCTAACCCTTCACGTTCGAGTCCAAAATTAACCATCCTTGACAACTCTTTTAAGGCAAGTTGATACGGACTACAATACATGTTATAGTGTAATTAAAGCCATAGACCATTCTATGTACGTTTCTGGTTTTAGTTGTACCCCAGTTGTCTCTATCTCTGTAATCAGCGCGGTGTTTTCTGGGTACAGATGTGTCCCGCTGTTCGTACACAGTGGACCACTCCTTTAATCTGAGTGGATCTATTTTAACAGTGATGTTTCAACCGGTAAAAAAATTGCAGAACACCACAGCGCTTATATGTTAGCCTACATTGTGAAGGTCACAGACAGAGTTCATCATATTACTTCAACGGTAAAAGTCAGCTTTCAAAATAGGCTATTTGAACAATTTATGCAAGTCGACAAAGTGATTAAGTTAGAAGTGATTAAGGCAGAAGTTGGTATGACAATAATAAACTCCACGTACAAACACATATCAAAAGTATCTGCTGGGGTCACATGATTCCTGAAGTAGCATGATTTGCCCATATATAGCTCTAGCAGTAATATAATTATTTAGTAGTAGCAGCGTTAGAATAAATCCTGACTGGTGTATCTGGTTGTTCGAAAAAGGCAAAAATGAGCGCTAGAATAAATCCTGACTGGTGTATCTGGTTGTTCGAAAAAGGCAAAAATGCACGCCTAAATTAACCAAAATTTCAGGAAATTATCGATTTTTCGGTAGAAAAAAATATGACCGTGCACATGGTAATACACAAACTACCACTACTAGAGGTGTGGCAAGCTTTTCGAGAGAGTGATGATGTGGTAAAATTTATAGTCCGGCAAAAGTAGTGGTAAAGCTGGACTTGAGAAGACATATTATTTTTTTCTTGCGGAATATCGTTGTCCAGACCCCCTATTTGAAGATTCCAGAGGGTGTAGAAATGTCACATTTGGGCAACTTATTTATTTACGATTTTTAAAACAGCCGCCAATGACCATATCTACAATCTTACTTTTTGAAGTAAAAAGATGTATAATACTACTTTTCCTAGTAAATGTAACATTTCGGCCTTATTTTTTTGCTTAGATTTATACTATGTATATAAACTTGGCCAAGATGGCCGCCACTACTGAAGCACTTTGGTGAGTAAATATTGATTTACGTCGCTTTCTGCACAATCATGGCAATATTGCGACAGAAGGAAGCCCGAAGTCGGGACTGCCCTACTCTTATCGAATGACTTAAAATCAAGGGTTCCTTATAGTACACAGTACCATAGACAACACTGCTCACCCCAGGCCTTTGAACAGTTTGGAGCACTACAGGTATATACACAACTCCGATGATAAACATCCCACCCGGTCGGGATTCGAACCCAGTACAGGTCTCTGAATTTCGAGCCCACAACCAGACTAAATGAGCTATCTGAGCCGGCCAACGCACTTTAGTAAAATTCCCCCCAGAAACCTTTGTGAAACTACTCTTTCTGATCAAATATCATCTGTGTTATGATATGACATAGTATAATTCCAGAGGGTGTAGAGGTGTTGCCTTTGGACAATTTTAGTGATTTTCAAAATGGCCGCCAATGACCACAATAGAAATATAACTTTTCGTCCTAGATGTATGTGTTTTATATACACATTTCTGGTAGGCCCTATTAATTTTGTTTAGAAGCCTCATTCGTATATAAATCCAAGATGGCCGCCACTACTGAAACATTTTATTACAACTCCACACAGGAACATGCGTGAAACTACCTTTCTGACCAAAATGTCATCAGTGGATCAAGGTATGATACAATTATGTTGCGGCCAAGTTGGAATATAATTTTAGTGCTTTAGAATACCTGAATGTTATAGACCTATGGTATGGCAATAAATTATGAAGTTAAGACTTCACGGGCTATTAAGCATATCAAGTAAATGATGATAAAACAGATTTTATATTATGTTTCAAGTGATGACATTTTAAAAATAATAGTGTTTAAGTTATAGCAAGTTTAGTCTGCATAAGCAGCACATCTGCTTGTCATAGATGGAATGATAATCAGGTAATTCATGACTTAAACTATGGAAGGCCATTATGAACAAATCGTTTACTATTTCTTAATAAGAGCACACTCATGTTTCTTAATATGAGCATAAAATGCCCTTAATAGACAATTTTAGGGAAATAGGGCCTTCATAATGTGCTTTGCAATGTTAATTGAATATCTTTTCAATAAAAAAATGTTTTTATTTAAATGATATATCCTCAACAATGGTATTTATACCATTGTTTAGGATATATATATATACAATCCACTCCAATCTGTAAGCACAATGCAGGTGATAACGGTACAATGCCGGGGCAACCTCTCAAATCAAATCAAATAAACTTTATTTCGGGAGGGCACTCTCACGATGTTGATCTAGCATTGAAACAGCGTTGTGCTATAGTTATGTGTGTAGCTAAACTGTTTACATCTATTGTGACCTCATGAATCATAGTCTGGGAAGCGATATAATTCTAGCAAATCTCGTCGATTCTCAAGGCCACGTGAATATACAATACACAGCCCATCCTCTCATTATACCTGTCAATCAGTTTAAAGAATAAAACCTATTTTTCGCACGAAATAGAACAGCGTATTTGTTTTTAAAATATCTACTCCAATTACGCACTGTGTGATCCCATAGCATGCACAGGGTCGGTGTAGATCCTTCACGCCTTCTATTCCGGCACAACGTCGCCCTATAATCTGTTAACTACACATGAAGTGATTTTACGGTGCACAAGATGTCATCATATCTCGGAGTGGTAATACATAGTTTAATATCTATAGATAGAAAGATATTTTTTTTGAACAAAGTAATATAATGTATGTTATAAACATTGTAATCAGAGCAGTATTGTATAATTTTCAGTTCTCAATTTGGTAGGCTATATTGCGAAGTACGTGCCCTATTGAATGACCCGAAATGTCTAAAAAATATGTATACAATGTGTTCCACTTCCCCCGTGCTGTAATACAGTACCGGGGAGTAATAACCACCCGCTTCGCAGTTATAACCTACTGGGCAGTTTTTACTCCATGATACGTTAGACGATACTGTTCTGTCACTTGGTAATATCTAGTACATAGCATATCGAACACCACCGCCTGGTATCTGGATATAGCGTGTTCATATACGCCCGATGTTTTTACCATTAGCGGTAGAACGGTCGTCTTAGACCCCAACTACCGCGTTGTAATTTATTTCAGGTCCGTATCTTGAAAACTCTGGATGCGCGCTCAAGTAGAAGATCGGTAACTTCGCTTAAAAAAATACGACGGTGCGAGCGAGATGCGTCACTTTTGCGAGCGCGATTTCTCGGCCATATATCCACCAATCTTGATGAAAATTTTTAGAGCGATCGAATTAGAAATGAGCGAGTAGTGGCCTAATAAACATCGGCAAAATAAGCGAAAAATCCCCATGCATTGTCAAATCACAAATAGGCGAATTGTGACGTACCTAAAAAAAATTTAACTGTCCCAAATCGATATGCTCTAATAAATCATACAAAACATACAAATAAACTTTTTTTCACTAATTGGACCAAACTAGATGATATAAAACATGTTAAGGTATTTATTGATGTCAGAATTTCAAAATGGTAACATTGTTCCAAAAATGGCAAAGTTATTCTACTTGTTTGATTTCCGGCACTGCCCTCTCAGCGCATTCCGCCTGATTTCGGGGTGTTGCGTCACATATTATACATAATAATTGGACATGTTCACCTAACAAAATATTATCGCACCTGCTCATATATTTAAGGGGAATTTCACTTTAATATAGGAGTAGGACCGAAAGGCCCGCCGCCAGAGACCCGTCCAGCCGGCTTCTGGACGGCCTATTTTCAGCCTGGACGTAGAAAATTATCGCCAGATGCCACCAAATTGCATTGTGGGAGGACCCCAGACCCCGTCCTGGCCCAACAATAAGTAAATTTGGACTCCTTTTTATCAGAATGACGTACCAATATTTAGGCGGGCCTTGTCTGGTACCCAGCAAACATGAGGCGTTGACCCAATGATGGTTTATTGTTGGCACATCGTCTACAACGCTTGAACAACATAGCGTGTCTAAATTATAGGCCCAGGTCACGGTAGGCCTATATATACATGATATAGGTAGGCCTATATAATAAGAGACCAATAGTTTGCCATACCATGATACATTACAATTCTATAGCCGACTACCGTGCAAAGCCAAAAGACAGTATCTGCCCACTTAATACAAGTAAGCAGATACTGCCTTTTGGCTTTGCTGAGCAGTATAGCTGTTTACAGGGCACATGCTCAGAGTCAGACACCAGTATGATGCGATGGTGGCCTTTTGGCCTATATTTACCAACCAGGGCTAACAATCAGTCCCAAAAAAGGAGTAAAAACTAGCTACTTTAGAATAAACACGGTGCCTTAATATACGCCATATATAGAAAGTTTGTCAAGCTTAAATCAAGCAAATATTAAACTTTTGACACTTGTTAAAAACATCAAACCTTCCCGCAGATCCAGATAAGCGCTGATCAGTTCGTTGGCTCTCAGTGGCATACATTCGGGTGTATTCGCTGCATCGTACGGTATAGTAGGCCATATGTATACAAACTACATAGTTAGCTACATGTAGGGCCTATGACTGTAGACCGTCTATTCTATATCGGTTTACGCACTGGCAAGAGTGGGTCCTGCTGGGATCAGAATCATCCTGGAAGTCGGTCTTCACAGTAAACACAAAACATTATTATAACATTTATACAATGTTGGACCAACGTCGAAAATGTTGGGCCGACGTGGTATCAATGTTATGCAAATGTTTTGTTTACTTGCTGACTAGTTTCAAGGCCTCAGCTCGATCATTGATTCGCCACCCAGCAAACACTTATAAAGGGCGTTGAACCAATGTTGGTTTCATATTGATCCAGCATGGTAGACGATGGACCAACATTCAACCAGCATTGGGCTAATGTCTTCTGTTTGTTGGCTGATACGATAAGCCATCATTGGTCCAGCTCCTTGTGTTTTGCAGGGCAGCTGGCAGTTTAGCGAACAGCCACATGTATTTGATAATTAATGTGGGTATTTATTTGGGGGAGAACTGTTAGTGCAGGCGATAGATTAAAAGTGAAAGACAATTTTTAATGTATAATACTTCTAAACAGATTTCAGACAGGCGTCAAGAAAATATAAACTAATGAGAATGTATTTGTTTTTGTTCTTCTTTTTTATTTTTGGAATTATATATTTTAATTTCCAAAATAAATGTTTTTGAGGTATTTTCCACAAAATTGACAATTAAGTGGAGGTGAATTTTTTTCTGATTTTTTATTTGATCAATTAGGTCAGCGACATATGTAAGTAATTTGTTTTACTAAATTAAACCACACTTATGTGTACTTAGTTTGCCAAATAGGCTATGCCCGTAAGATCAAAATGGAAAATCGGGGGCGGATCCAAGGGTCTGGCCGCCTCCCCCTCCCCTCTACAAGCCAAAAATACATTAATTTTTGGTGGGGAATTCCAGCTCACTCCCCTGTTACGAACACCCGCCCCCCCCCCCCTCTCCCTCCGTAAGTACCTGTTCTGGATCCGGCTTGCACTGTCCCCATATAAACACTATCGCGTTACGCTGAGAATCCTGCCCGAGCGGCAGTTTCATTTTAATGAAATAAGTATTTATTTCATACAGGGGGAGGAGGGTGGGGGAAGGTCACCTGCAGTCTGCATGAATCAGCACACATATTATCAGTGTGTAGGCACACACACTGCCACTGAGTGTAGGCACACACACTGCTACTATCGAGTGTAGATCCGGCACTGAAAAATATTTGTATTTCTCATTTGTGTAAATTTTGTGTACACCTCCCCCCCCCCCCCGAAAAAAATATGGATTATTTATGCCTAAATATCCCAAGATTAAAGCAGCTCCTTGGGATGACATCAATTTTCGTATTTAATTCCGAACTGAAGTAGTGTATCCCACAGATTATGTTTTTTTTTTTTCAGAATTTTTATATTTTTACAAATATTTTTAGTCAACATTTCTATGAAACCAGAAGCAACCCAAACAAACTATTTGTATACCTGAAGAACGATTGAATGTTTTCACAGCATTGGGTAGACAATCAGTGCTGCAGGTGTGCCCTCCCGTGTGCTGACTATAAGACACCAATTAGCGGTGACTGCTCTGATCTTACCGTCTGATAGGTGGGAATATGTGATGTAAAGTTCTGAACATCACTGACTTGTTTTGTTTACATGGCAATATACGACCTTGAAATACAACTATTCCACTCTTTTTCGGTGCTTTAAAATTGTTTTTTGACTTTTTCGTATTTTCAGTTAAGATCAGTAGGCTATATAGCTTCATATAAATTAAATTTTCAAAATTGACAACATTGAAAATGTCTCATCCCAAGGGGTCCCTTCGAAACAAACAAAAAATCAATAAATAAATTGAGTCTTTCTATTTTCTTTTTCTCTATAGCCCTAAGGCCTTTAAAGTTATAAACCACTCTATGTATGTTTCTAGTTTTAGTTGTACCCCAGTTGCCTCTCTTCCTGTAATCAGCCTGGTGCTTTCCGGGTACTGATGTGTTCCGCTGTTCGTACACATTGGACTACTTCTTTAATGTTGCTCTTAATTTCTTTCAGTCCGTGACGCCACCCCAGCAAACATTAGACGTTGGCATAACGTTGGTTCACTGTTGGCCCACCGTCTACGATGTTGGTCAACAGTAAACCAACGTTGGATCAATGTCTCATGTTTGCTGGTACAGTAATAGATTTCACATATCAACTGGGAATCTAGAAACTGCATTGTTCTATTCAATATAGGCATAGTTTCAAAATACCCAATATTTGAATTATGACGTCACATAAAAATGCTGACTTGTGTCGTCATAAGTTGCATGCCACATTTATCTGGGATTTTTTCCAATGAAACTCTAGAAACAGCAATCTGGTTAGTACAACGAGAGCTGTTTCTAGATCACCGCTGGTAATCTATCCTATGACAAGCATCAACAACGCTGTGTCCAGAATTTATATCCCAGCAAACACGAGGCACTGAACCAATGTTGGTTCAGTGTTGGGCCGACGTTAACTCAACATTAGTTCAATGTCTCGTGCTTGCAGGTATATTGATCCCATATAAGTATTGTGTTTTGTTAATTTGATTACCTGGACAACATAATCTGTAAAAGTAAAAATGTAAAAGTTGCAGTCTTCCATCACACATTTCTTTCTGCGAATGCCTCATTAACTAAAAGGCATATTATATGTATATATATTTGTACAGCTTATTTATACATTTTGTTGATTTTTTGATAAATTTGTTAATCTCTTTATGTATATTGATTTTAAGTGATTTATTACCGTTCATGAATACATAATCATACCGGTCTTGATCGTTCCCACAGAACCGACGTTCTAAGTATCATAGCATATCCCCATATCATAAGGATTGGCAATATGTAGTCAATTATCACTATGATTTATTTTTATAATCAGCACAATTTTATATTTTGTTGAGTAGGCCTAATGGACGAACACTAAATAATATTCATTTGTCTATAGTGAGCGTGCCACATATAAGCAAATAGTAACATCAAATATGTTGACCTCAAAAGTTACCCCTGAATCACAATTTTATTTTTAAAATACCCAAGCGTAATAGGCATATCCCAGCATACACAAAACATTTGTATAACATTTGTACAACGTCGGCGCGACGTTTCTGACGTTGGTCCAACATGGTACAAATGTTACACAAATGTTTTGTATTTACTGGGATATGAAAGAGAAGCTACAAAACTCTTGATTGTAATGAGTAGTAGCATTTGTTTATTGAGTTTGTATTTATAGATACAATCAGAAATACATAACATGAATATGCAGTTTTACCCTAATATTTGATAGATATTACTATCCAGCAACTACCATGCAACATTACCAATATTATTAAAATCCGCAATGAAAAGATACATTATCGCTCCTTCTGGTGACACCAGAACCAGGTCAATAGGTGAAATAGTTTTTGAGTTACATGCAATTTGGTGAACTTACTGTCTAGAAACAACAGGCCGGAGTTATACATTTCTTGTTATGCATTTCTGATACAATTTATTTAAGACATATCAGCTACATGTAATTAATATACTTAGACAGTAACAGACACATTATGCAGATGGGAATTAGCTAACGAGTTGGAATCTCCATCACGTCCCGTAATATAACAAACCCCACAGGAAGGGATGTAAAATTCCAGAAGAATATGAAAAATG
Source organism: Flabesymbios commensalis (assembly GCA_964017125.1). NCBI lineage: Eukaryota > Metazoa > Annelida > Polychaeta > Terebellida > Flabelligeridae > Flabesymbios > Flabesymbios commensalis. The sequence continues at coordinate 37,416,434 of OZ024908.1, forward strand.
AACAGTAAAGTATGATGAATGAGATCTAGTGACTTGTCCGTCTCAGCCAGATAGGCCCTATCACATCTCGGGCCTTGTTATCAGCGTTTATCTTTGCGTCAATTGTATCCATGAGATTGGCAATATCCTTGTGATTTAACCTTTGTACAGTTAGGCCCGCATAGGGTTTCAAACAAATTATAAATCAAATGAAATGTCACTGAAATAATTAATCAACTATTTTATGTTCAGTTAATCAAATCATTCATTTTCGGATTTTTCATAAAGAAAAACATGTTTCGGTTCCATGCTGGAAAATACGTTATATAGCTGTAAATTAATAAAGGCAAATACAACAACAAATAATTATGTCAGCAGGACGAGGGTTAATGATTCTGTACATTTGAAATAATGTCTCAGGATTGGTTCAAATATCAAAATCTACAGCGCTGCTGTGCAAAGCCAAAAGGCAGTGACTGCTTACTTGAAAAGTAAGCAGTTACTGCCTTTTGGCTTTGCAGAGCTATTCAGTCCACTGCCATTTTCCGGAAGGACCCCATCACTCCCCACATTCCACCAGGACTCTCTTCTTTTGCCTTTGCAGGCCTCAGCGCCTCATCCACACCATACCGAGCATTCAGCAAAAATTCTTCTCTCTGGGCAATCACATGCTGCTTGTGATCCTCTACAGAGACAACAAAGTAGTACAAATATGGTGGAAAAAAAAATTATAGATAAGCTTGTATTCGCGACAGACTGTTGTAGAATGTCATATGCACAAAATCATATGGTATGCACATTTTGAACACAAGTATATTCCTTTTCATAAATTCACTAAAATTTCACATGAATCGAAGACGATTTATATTGTGTCTTTCTACTCTACTCTACATAATTATTTCAAAAGATCCAGTTCATATAGACTTCTAGTTACCCTGATGACATCGCGCAGAAAATGAGTTAGGCGGCCCAGTCATACCGGGTAGCTTCTAGTATGATAAATCGCTAAAATATTTCATGCGTGGGCCTACATGCATATTACGCTACCTCATTTACTTGGGCCTACATGTGCATTATTGTCAAAGGCCACATAAGTAAAGAAACCCTCCGGAAAGAAATTTCACTGTTCTGATTAGATGAAATTCTCCGCGGAGGGTATTTAATTCTCCACGTTTTTTAATTATCCGCGGAAGGTTTTAATTATCCGCTGAAAGTTTTTAATTATCTGCGGAAGGTTTTAATGATCCGCGAAAGGTTTATTTACCTATGAGGGTAATGGCCAACCATAGGCCACAGATCGTTGAGCCATGACTAAAACCTCTCTAGTGAAGAAGTTAACAGGCTACACAATGATGTTTAATTTTGGACAAACAACGTCAAACGTCAAAATTACCTCAATGATCTCAGATAAATAATTTATTAAAAGTCTAGTCAGAGTGATAATTTAAATTTAAAAATTCCCAGTAATTTGTTTTGAAATAGAGATGTACAGTACATATCAATACATAACTCTTCCCATTCTCTGCTAATTCAATAGTGTGTATTCATTAAAATGTCCGTTCATTAAAGGACTTCTTTCTTTACCAATACACATAACTTTGTTTATCACAATACTAGGGTGTGTTTTTGTTACAAAGCCACAGGATGTTATATCTGCTATGCCCCCAAATCATAGTAAACTGTTCTAAAACATTCAATTGTTGTGCCTGACTGTGCTAAGTGCGCATGTGTATGTCTGATTGTGAGCCCTTATTGTTGTCAGTTTCTGCACAAGCTTGAACGTAAGTAAAGACAGAGGGCCTTAAATGCTATTTTTCAGAACTTAAGCAGCAAATTACCGGAGATAGATTTTCCACTATCAATACGAATATAATTATCAGCAAAGATCTGTTTTAAACTTAAATACATAAGTCTTCTAATTATTGGCGTGTTAAAGTATAAGTAAAAAACAAAAAAACATGAATTATGTCAATTCAAAGAGAAAAAATCAATAATAATTCTATTCTAGGAAAATAGTAAAATGCGTCGTAGATCACTTCACCTCTAATATCATTTGCAAAATGTAAATTTACAATGTCGGCCTACAATAATTTGTAAATTTACAAACGTGACTTGCAAATATTAAATACGACAAACGACAGTCTTTCAGGAAGTGGACCACAATATGATTACAAAGCTGCTGTGCAACCCCAAAAATCAGTGACTGCTTACTTTTCATGTGAGCTACAGAAGATTTATAATAATATTATTAGCAAGCTGTATGACCTACCTATCATTTTTTTGAGGGGTCCTGCGTCTCCACCCAACTCATCAGGTAACAATCGCTTTGGTACCTTACTATGCAGCGACTCGTAACTCTTGTGAATTTGCATCTGAGAAATAACGAAAATATAAACAGGTAGTATATATTTTCCTGTCTGATATATCACTGATCTTAAATATATACAATATTCACATACAGTGAAATTTTTTTTAGCAAAACGTTGCATTGTTGACCAGATCCTATACTTAAATTGTGTTAACTATGTTAACATTTAGTAAAACTTAAGCCTATATATAACTATACTAGCATAACATCTTTGTGTCAAATAGTTAATGGTAAAGCACGTAAAACTACATCATTAGGGCCTACCCTGTCCTTTGTTTTCTGCTTTAAAAAATACTGCATGACCTCCATCACCACATTCAATATGGACGGAGCATTTACAAAGTGACCGCCCTTGTTTCGTGTTGGATACACATCCTACAACAACGAAGACGCAACATACATACACACATACATACATACATACATACATACATACATACATACATACATACATACATACATACATACATACATACATACATACATACATACATACATACATACATACATACATACATACATACATACATACATACATACATACATATCAGTATAACTTTAAAATTTAGGTTACTATGCATATAAATTGATTGATTGATTGATTGATTGATTGATTGATTGATTGATTGATTGATTGATTGATTGATTGATTGATTGATTGATTGATTAAATGATTGATTGATTGATTGATTGATTGATTGATTGATTGATTGATTGATTGATTGATTGATTGATTGATTGATTGATTGATTGATTGATTGATTGATTGATTGATTGATTGATTGATTGATTGATTGATTGATTGATTGATGTAAAACCATGGAGCCTGGAGAGTGTCTGATCATGAGCACTGAGGCGTATTGAACAGAAAGACATTTTAAGCAAAGTCCATAGATTCACATACAAAATCAACCGGTCTCCAGAGAATTTTGACCTGACCAAAATAAGTAGGCCTACGTTTTGTACCGACAACGGGATATATATATTAATAATAATTGTTTGTGATTGTTTAATATTGCATGCATTTTTCAGTTTGGGAATTCTATAAAATATTATGCTCGCCCAAAAAGCCCTGGAGACCAAATTTTTTTGTCAATTTGAAATCATAAATGTCTTAGTTAACTCTTTCCGCTTCATTTGAATACAGGTCTATGCTATGGGTCTACGGTCATTACATTTTTTGAATTCTTTCAGTGCTGGACTAATATAAGCAGAACCTGATGTCTGTAGATCTCAGATTCTGACGTCCGACGACGGTACCCGCGCAGAAAGGGTTAACAGACAATTAAGCGGCGAAATTAAAGAATTTAAGCATTAAAATAACATTGGCTCAACATCTAGGTTGACCCTTTTCGCCACATACCTGCCAGCATTTTGTGGCTTTCGCCATAGCGTCACGACTCCAGTGAATCACGTGACCAGCGCTAAATTCCCGGAAGTCCTGTACGATGACGACACCGTGAATCTGGGTCAGCTCATCCAGCTGGGCCACATCTGTACTCATAAAGCCAACCTTCAAAATCTCTCCAAGATTGTGCTTCTTAGGATCATAGGCACCTGAAAATGCGTATTATAATGATCATGATGTGGTGTGGGCCTATTATATTATCATTGCATCAATATTATTGATACAATGTACTAATAGGCCTATATATATGAATGGCTTAGAGGTAAAGTGATCCAGGTCCTCATTTTCTTATAGAAGGCTTCAAAGTTGAAATCAATTAAAAAAATATTAATTTCATTTTTATTTCAACATTGTTACGTCCATAATTAGAAATATATAGGAAGTTTTGCATTGGTGTTTATTATTCATTCCTACTCGCAGGTATATAATTATCAATGTCGTAAAACCCATTTTTTGCAATTTTTTATTTATTTTATTATTAAACTTTTGCAATTTAGAAAAAATTATTTTTAAAAGTCACAAATTAGTATAGAAACTGCCTAGTGTCTCATCATCTTGTTCCAGTGAAAAATTAGTAATGATTGACAAAGCACAAATGGATCCATAGAAGGGGTGTTTTATACCATTTCAGCAGCCATTTTACGTATGTCTTAGAGGTAATCTGATCCAAGTCAAAATGTCACTATATAAACTGATGGACTTGGATCACTTTACCATTGAAGAAAAGTAGCGATTATTTTGAAAGTGAAAAATATATTTTGTTTAATTAGTCTTGCAATTTTAAACGAATGGCGTAAATATTTTAGTATATTATTTCATATATATTTAACTTTCCCAAAATGACATAAACAGAAAAAAATCGAATTTTTGACTAGGATCACTTTACCTCTAAGCCATTCATATATAATTTGAGCATATTTTCAAACCTGTAGAAATTGTGACTTTAAGCAGAAATATTTCGAAGCCAGAAATTTGAATAGAGAGTCTTATTCATATTCTTTGATCTGAGTAAAGATATTCTGTGTAAGCATATTCTTTAAAAGGTGTGGAAATTGTTCGTTCGTTCATTTTCTCATTCATATTTTTGTTATCGCATCATTCAGTTATTTATCATTTCATTAATTCATTTCGACATAAATTTCTACACGTAAGTCTCTTTCAGAAGAAGGTTTACTCTATTTGATTACCTGCTCTGACCAGAACGACCTTTCTCCCTTCATCATCACGACCTGGTAACATCAACTGACACCTGAAAAAAAGCAGTAGTATATACTTAGAAACATAATTATTCTTTTGTACTGATTATCTATATAGTAGAGACACACACTGCTCAAACCTATTTAATTAAGTAATTTCATTCTTATAATGATGGGTGTACCCTAGTTCCAGAATCTCCTGATTCGTCTCATCCAAAGGATCCATATTTTGGAACCATTCAGGAACACCCTTCTCTTTAACGCTACGTATCGTCCAGAAATTGTCCAATTTTTCCTGGGCTTTAATCTGACTAAATTTTGACACTCTCAGGAAGCGCAGCAGGAATTGGTCGTCTGTAAATGATAGAGAGACAACATTTTGTATTTAACTTGAAGTATATATTTTTAGTTAAACAGTCAAATTCTAATTTTGTTCTGTCCGTCATTTTTGAGTCATTACATTTTACAGCGAAATGTTCTTGACTAGGGAATAGGGTGTATAATGATGTCGGTTCTGCTAATCAAAGTGACAAATCAGCTGATTTGATTTTTCGCTTATCCTGTAATCTGTGAGTAATTAACTGAGTAAGTTTGTACAGTGGCGGACTGTACCAGTTTTATGTTTGTTAGTACTCAATATATTTCAATGATTTCAATGATTGCTGTGTTATCCGGCGAGGCGTATTTCATTGTGCAGCAGCAGCGGGCTAAAACTATAGACCTATGAAGACAGCACCGCGCGGATTATAAAAAAATAGTAATGGTGAGAGCCATGTATGTAATAAAGCATGTATTCAATAAATCATTGGCAATAAGCATTGATCGTGCCAGAAAAGAAATGTACAAAAAGGTGATTGATTTTGTACCATCCGTCAGTGTCCACATTTAAACACCAAATATGCCTAGAATGAAGAAAATGTTTTTTTTTCAAAATGTTGTTGTAAAGTGTAATAAAACAGTAGGATCAGAAATAAAGATCGACCCTTTGCCTGCTAATCACCATTATAGTCGTTTTAAGCCGTTTAATTGGCTGATTAAATCAATGTTATTGGGAATGAAATGAGTGTTTAAACATCAATATTTGCAAATATTTGGTCTCAAATTAAATACATATGAGTAATTTCCACCCACTGGTTGAAAATAAATGATTAATTTAGCTGGATGGATAAGGGTTAAGTGAACGGAAGGTTTTGTGTCATCAAAGGACACGAGGAAAAACGATTTTGAGTGACATTTTCTCACATGCTGAGGAATTCTGCTTGATTCCAGTGACATATGGCTCCCCACAGACAATGATCAATACAACGTTGGATACAAATTGGCTCTGGAGACAATACTATTTCGCTGGTGGCCGAAATAGTTTGTCTTCAGTTATAGGTAACCTAGCA